>VZRX01004164.1:12630-28822 GCA_013398075.1 Notiomystis cincta | reverse complement strand
CAAAAAAAAAAAAAAACAAAAAAAAAAAAAAAAAAAGGTTTGTTCTAGTGATGACTTTTCAAAAGGCCCCTTCCACACAGGGAAATGAGGCTCCTTCACTTACTCTCTATATATGTTCAAGGGTACATTTCTCTGAACAATTTTCCTTCCATACATTTTGATCCTATTAACCAGTCTAGCCAATCTAATTTTTCTAGGGTGGAGGGTGAGGGGGAGATAAATGCCATATATATTGCTGCATTCAGTGAACATTAGCTGTTGAGTAGGTGACAGAGACCTTTTAAGTTCTCCAGCTGAGAGAACAGCATAGCGACAGCTGACACCTTATTAGACACCAGACAATACAAAGAAGCAGAAACAGCAGCCACATCTTTGGAAAAGCTTCAATTAACAACGAGACATAAATCTGCTGGAAGCAGCATTTGCTCCATCCTGGTGTTCACAGGGCTGCTTAGCACAGCACATCCCTCGGGGCTCTGCTGGAGGGGCAGGAAACACAGAGTGCTCCCACTGCAGTGGAGATGTTCTCCTACAAGTTGGGTCTCCATATCTGTAAGATCAATTGCACTTGTAAATTCAAACTTCATTAGTGCTATAGCTGTTTTCCCAGCTATGGAAAAAATACTTCTTCCTTTTGGAGAATTTTGCAGACTGTGGGCCACAGCTGTTGGCAAAGCTCCCATTGATTCAGGGCCAGAGAAGAAACTGCTTCATATGCTGTAGTTATTACAAGCTGTTTGCATTTTTAACTCATGCTAACAATCCAGTTGAAGGATATTTTTTATTATTATTTACTTATTTTTTTTAAATTGTAAGTAAAAAAAATGTATCAATATGAAAGTGTCTGAACATCTCTGGCAAAAAGGAAGAAAGAAAATTGCAGAGGAAGATTTTTAACATGTAGTCACCTCCTGCACTGTAAAAGTAAATAAGAAAGTGGGTGACATCATTTATGACCTAAACAAGTGGCAAAATAATGAAATGCCTTTGCTGGTGGGAAGCAGAACTGATACATGCCTCAGATATCTGATTTTGTTAATTTAAAAGTTGCTATCTTCAGCTGAAAAAAAAAGTTAAAATGCCCAGTGTCCACATTTTATTTCTGGTGCTCATGAATCAAACCCACACAAAAATGAGGCGATCAAAATGCACCAGATAGCTGGAGAACTGAGATATGGATGCTTAACAGTGTTGTGATGAGAAGTAAAATTGTCAAAGATTGCAGTTCAGTAGTTTTACATGAACTACAGACAGGGAGAAATTCACAAAATAATAAAATTTCATTTTCACATTCTTCTGCAAAAGGCTTCATATATTTTAATTTCAAGCTGACATAAGCTAAACTAAATATTCTGGGTTTGTTGGGAGGAGGCAAAAACCTGAAACTCCTAGCAAAGTAAAGCATCCTGTAGTGTGGATTGGGTTAAGGATAACCTTTTAACTCCTTTCTTCTTTAGGAGACATCTGTCTTGAAACAGTGCTTTCCTTTTCATCTGTCTAGAGGCAGAGATCTCTAAACCCAGCCAGAAGGTGCTACAAGTTGTAATTGCTGGAAGGTTTGTGCTCCTCCATATGTGGTGGCTTTAAAGTTCGGTGCTCTGGTTTTATCACAGCCAACTGCTCAGCCTGGAGAACAGAAGGCTCAGGGAGATCTTATCCATGTGTATAAAAATCTGAGGTGGGGCCAGGGAAAAAAGACAAGGAGTTCTGACAAAAGGCAAGGAATTCTGAAATACAGAAAATTCTGATAATTATAATAAAGACCTTTTTTTTACTGTGCAGGTGGTCAAATATTGCAAAATGCTTCCCTGAGAGGCTGTGGAGACTCCTTTAATACAGATATTCAAAAGTCAACTGGATGAGCTATGGGCAATCTGCTCTTTGCTTGAGCAGGGGCTGGACCAGATGAGCTCCAGAGATGTCCACCAGTCTACCATGATTCTGTGAAATGGCTTCTTCTCTACCAGCACGTTTTATGAAATTCTGAAAGCAGCCTGACACACTGAGTGCCATCCAGTGATCAGCTCAAAGGAAACAAATAGTCACTGGGACGTGTTTCTGAACAACAACAACAAAAAAATTAACTTCTAAGCAAAGTCTGTTTTGTCAAATTATTTATCTGTCAGCTTGAGAGATAAGATCAGACTATGTCCCTACTTCCCATATGTTTCTTTTGCTGCAGATAATTCAGAGCCAAATTTTCCTGAATATCCAAATCTGACTTTTAGATTATTAATTTGAAACACTTGGCATAAAAACATATGAATCTCAAACTTTTCTGCAGGGCATATAGACTGCCAGCACCATAAATTAGCTTCACTGCAGAAAACCAGAAGACATTCTGAAGGGTTTCTAGAGATGAGTTTAATTAGCTAATAAACAAATGGAATACACTTATTTCATTGAGATAGCAGAAATGCATTATCTCAAATAATAAACCCAGCATTTGCATGCAGCTCATGACAGCAGAGACAGTGAGTAATACAAGAGGGATAAATTTAACAGGAGAGGAGATGCTGAACAAGGAGAGGGGTGAGGATACCAGCAGAGCTGGCAGAGCAGGGAGGGTAATTGCCCTGATGATTGAGGACACAAGGATACAGAGGCAATTGCACTCCACTCAGGCCACCTTTGTGCAGACCTGGATGAAGCATGCAGGAGACACTTCCACTCCACGAAGCACACAGCTGTGTGATATGCTGAGAGGCACAGCACCCTGCTCAGCACTGTGCCCTCCTACAGCAGCTCTGTGCTGCCTGGCACCAGCTGGCTGTGCCCAGTCAGCTCAAAAGGCTGCACAGCTCCAGCCTGGGTCTGTCTGTCCCCACACACAGGTACGTGTACCCAGCAGCACCCCAGTTTCTCCCCAGGGTGCTGTGAGTCTGAAACTAGTTCTGAAACAAGATGAGAAAGGAAAATACATTGTAAAGTAAATGGGTCATATGAAAATGGGAATAAGTGATTAAAATTGATGCTAATAATCATCAAATAGCCTTCTGCTGGGCCTACCATTGGTTTATAAGGGGGCTGGTGTACAAGGCAGAGAGGGACTGCAAGGCTGGGAGAAGTGGTGGGGGAGTGAATGTATGAAAATGGAGAAAAACAAGATCTCCTTTTGGTACATCACAAGATGGCTGGATTTGTTCAGTGGATCATGAAGACACTACCTAAGCTTTTCAGGTGATTTTTGCCCTTAGGGAAACTTGAAGAATGTAGAGTGTTCTCAAATTAAATACAAAATCAACTTCTATTCTGAAAGATGACAGAATGATGTAAGAGAGAATTTAAGGTCTGTCCAAAGCAACTAAATTTTAAAAAGCCACTAGAAACATAATTGGTCTTATACAGTGTAGTGTAAAAAACTCCTGGCATCTGACTATCCCTTCCATTAAAATAGACAAGAGAGAGGAACCTTTGAAAACACTGGATGTAACTAGAGGACATATTTTATGAAAATGAGTCATTGCTTTCAAAATCAGGACTTTTTATTACTGCTGATAAATGGGCTTACTAGTATAAAGAATGACTAATTTGTAAGGCCTTGCCTTTGGATGTTGGTTCTTTTTTTTTGATTCCTAGTCTTGATTAGCCTCCTGTATTACAACAGCATCAATCAAGCTGTCTACAATCAATTCAATATGAGTAGTGAAATCTATTTCCACAATAATTATTGACTGTAGCTATTAACATTATGAAATCCATATTCCTACCTGCTTGTTGACAAGACCTTCACCTCCCTTCCATTTTCTTCTTTTTAGTTCTACATATTTTCCCTGACGAAAAAAAATAATTAAAAATATTTTTCTTATTTTTCCCCCTTCTGTGCACTGAGGTAAAATAAGATGCACAGATAACTGTAAGGTAAAATATCTTATTTCAAAGAGGAACTAGACCAAATATTGTCCTATATAAATGACAGTAAACATTATGTGATCTGTGTGGACATAGAAATTAACTTGGTGCTCCCAAAAGAGCTTGGGGTAAAGAAAGATGGTATTTGTGTGACAAATTCACCTCCTGTGGTGTTTGGATACAGATCTCCTTACTTGCAATGCATTGGTTCATCCTGTGTGTAAGTAAGTGACTGTTGTTATTTATGTAAGCTTATTGTTATGTATCCTGTAAGCCTATTGCTATGTATCCTGGAATTTTTAATGGGATGTGGGATGGTTTCAGTGGAGGATTCTTAAATAGTGTACAAATTTTCCATGTCCATCCTCCATGGCCTGTGTTCTAGCCTTTACCTTGAACAAAAAGCCACTAAAGCCTGCTCTGTTTACTGTAGTTTAAGACTGTGATTTTAAACCACAGACTTGAGCTATTACTGCTGGGCTGAGGAGCATCCCCAGGAGCTGTTCATCTCTCCAAGTCACAACTACTTTCCTTTCATCTTGCTCTGTCTGTGCAGGAGTAGTAATTTATTACTGGCCTCAAATTTTATCTCAGGCTACCTCAGCCACCCAGCTGAAAGGTAGGCTTAATCCCATCTGAATTGAAGGGGAGCTATAAAAGAATTGCCTTTTTACTCCTGTGCACTGGACACAGAAGCAGGTAATAGGCAGGAGAGTCAAAGAGGAGGAACTAGCTCTTTGTTGGGCCACAGAGCACACACCCCAGCATGCCACAGACAGGCGAGATCCGGGCTCTCAGAGGGCAATGTCTAAATGAGATCTCCATGCACATTTAAATGGTTATTTAAGACTCTCTGTAAGAAGGAGTGTTCCATTTCCATTTCCAAGGCCCAGGTGTGCACTGCTGGAGCTGCAGCAGTGGCATGTGCCAGCTGGACACTGTCCACTGCCACCCAGCAGCGGGGTGGGAGCGCTCCTGTTCACAGGCGTGGCTGCGTGAGGCTGACGGAGAACCACGGAGCTGGCATCGAAGTGAAGAGCAAGAACAGCACAAGCAGAAATAATGTATGACCCCAAAGCATCCCAGACCTGAACACAAATGGGAGTTATGTGGATAGAGGAAGACTGACAGCTCTTTGAATCCCAGCACTAAATACAGACGTGCATTTGCAGTGCTCCTAGAAAGACTCTGATTCCAGAAATCAATGCAAAGATTTGCTCAGTGCAGTGTGGAGCATTTTCCTCCCCTTCTCAGACAGACTAATTTTACCTAAAAATTTGCTGTCTGCATTATATCTCCTCTTCATTTTTTTCTGCAGATGATAAGGCATTGTCCAAAAGTGACTTAATGACAGCAATAAAGAGAGATGGACTGTCACTTTAGGTTACTCAGACAGCGGTTAAAGTTAATAAAGGCTCAGACTGCTTCTCTGTGCTACAAATGCTGTGCAACAGATTAGATTGTGCCTGCTGGGGAGCACAATTGGAGGTGCTGGGCCCCCAATCACTCCTCAGATGCCAAGATAGTGGCTAGAGCATTCATTTTCTCATGAAGACATCTGACATTTCCTTCTCTCCATACTTCTCTATCCCTGCTGGAAAGCTGCAAGTGTAACCTCAGCACAGTTAATGTTCTTCTCTCACACAGGACAAGAAATACCATTAATGTGTGAATGATGTATGAGGTGTTGGGCTCCTGCACCCTCTTTTTTTTCAGGGGTTGACCATGAGCTGTTCCTGCTCTCCTTCCCTCCCCCAGTCCATCATGGATCTAAAGCTTTGACCCTCACTCTCTGGATGCACTTCTCCTATGCGCAACTGCTTCCCAACAGGGCTTGCAGAATTAGGCATAAGGCAGCAGCATATGACAAATGATGCTTTTTGTGTAGACTGTGCAGAGCTGGAGGTCAAGCACACTATTAATAATTCTCTGACTTTTTAAAAGCTGTATTTCCTCCATTTGTTGGCAACATGATTTGAAAGGTTGTACAAGCCACTTAAAACAGCAGCTGAACAGAGGCATTTCAGCATTGTCCAATATTGATTTTTGCTTCTAACTTGCCTCTTTGCTAAGACTGGTTTCAATATCCTGTGAAGTTTAAGTGAAGACATTTCCCATCTCAATAGCTGTGCATTGTAATTTGATCCCAGAGACAAGCCTGTAGTATTTTCCTTAGCAACGTGGCTTGGCTCAAAGAGCAAGACTAACACAAAATCTCCACCTTGGACCATTGCTGCCCACATGGAAGAAAGGCTGAGTGGGGAATGAATGGAAGTGGGCAGGAGTGGGGATAGCAATCACCAGGCTCTTCACTGAGCTCAACTGTACAAAAAACCCCCCACAATACAGGGCTGTCAGAACAGAGTATTTCTGCCTCCAGGGAAGTGGTCCCAAGGAACAAGAAAGTTCAGTGAATTCAAAACACTAATTAGTATGCTCCCACATAGCAGAAGTTTAAAGGAAAAAGACATTCAGGAAAAATTAGCAAATTCTTTACCAAAATTAAGGAAACAAAATACCATATGTGAAATGTGAAAATGTGAAAGAAAAAAAAACTAATTGTAAACATGGATTTGGCTAACCATAACAGTGACCTAAAATTTAAGAAATTTCCCCAATGGGGTAATTAAAATATATAAAAAATAATTTTCATTTCTTTGAGGGGAGGGCAAGCAAGTGAGATCCTCACAGAAGGGAAAAAAGGTCATGAGGAAGTGTTCTATATTTATACTAGAAAGAAGAAAAAAGATAAAGAACAGGTTTTCAGCTTGGTGGGGTGTGAGACGAGATCACAATTGAAAATGACACTGAGAAGGCTGAAGGGCTTCAACCTTTCTTTACCTCATTAAAAAATCTGAAAGTATTCAGAGTATCCACATACTTCAGAGCTTAAGAACTTAGGCAGGTAGAGAGCAGAAGAAGAGACTGCACAGATACATAATGTATCTGCAAATCATGTGAGCCTTATAAAATTCACCCCAGAGTGCTCAGAGAATTGAGCAGCAATTGCACAGCCATGAACAAGCATCTTTGAGGACTGATGGAGGGTGAAAGTTCCAGAAGACTGGAAAATGACCTCTCAAGAGCTCTTCCAGCCATGGTTACCATTCCTGTAGGGAGGGAAAAACAAAGGTAAGACTGTGATCTATTGATTCCTTCTTTAGGAAGCCACGGTGGCCAACAACTACTTGGTATTGTCCTTTATAGGCAGAGCATAAAGTTTTGAGAACACAGGGTCAATCTGGATCAAATCAAAGGTCCATCTGTCACAAAACAGGCTCAGAGAGCAGCCTGCAGCAGTTACAGCTTTATCTCAAAGCAAGGGAAGGGCAGGCATACACCAGCACATTCTCTCAGCTCTTAGCAATCAGAAGCTTAGGGACTTACAGAGCTGGACTTGGCATCCTTCTGTTAATAGCCCTCCGTGACCTTTAATAGCCCTCAACAATTACTAATCAAGAGATCTTGAAAGTGCTGTCTTTATTACATGAAATCAGAATACATAGAAACTGAAAAACAGTCACATACATGCTCTGCCTTTCAGTGAATATATTTTTGTTCCCAGCCTGGGTATATTGTTATCACATATGCATTCATTTCATGAACAGCTAATCCTTGAGAAAAGCAATACCAAAATGTCAAGATAGCTACTTGATATTATTTACATTCAAGCATAGTTACTCTGGCTAGTTTGTCACAAGCTGCTTCATGTTAGAGTTCAACCAAATTTATTTTAAGCTATAAAGAGACAAGACAATCTCATGTAGATGGATACACTGCAGTTAGAGAATAGCGATTAAAGAACTTTATTTACATTTCCAGCTGATCAACATCTTTTAGATCCTTCTAATGGGAAGAATTGATTTTTTTCCTCTGCAAAAGGGACTTAATCAATTTTGCTTCTGGAAATGTTTTATTCAACAATAGCTAAATTTCCCTGCATACACATGTGTCAAAACAGAAACAATCACTGGAAAAGAGAAGCTTTTTGTGCTGATATAAAGATATCTGTTTTATTCTTTCAACAGAAGTCTATTGATTTTTTAATGCCTTAAAAAACCAAATACAGATCCCTCAAATGTGCAAAACCCTACCCAAATACCAAATATTAGCAAATTTAGTTTGGGTTGACTTTTCTAGATTTTTTAAAGTATTTTTTATTTTAAATTAAATGTAAATGTCATCCTCCAGAAAAAAAAAAATTGCGATCCTTTCCAGATTAATTTATTCTGGTGGTTCTGTACTAATTTAGCCTTTTCTGTAGTGCTGGACTGGGACTTAAGAAGCCTTGTTCTCCAGCTCTCCAGGTGGCTCTCTGGGCAGAGGAGGTGTCTCACTTCAATTGTAAAATGGAGCACTACATGTCCTATACAGAGCATCTCTGTGCAGGAGACTTTTTGAGAACATTATGTTTCATTCTGCTCAGCATCTCATTTGTTGATGCAGATGGAAGAACTGTCAGTGGTCTGTGGGTTACACACTGGGTGCAGGTGAACAAAACCCACACTTGTTAGGTTGTAATGCTCTCATTCACAACAATGGCCAAATGGCCGTGAGGTGCAGCTCAGCTCATGACCATTACTCAGTATTTTCTACCAAATACTGGGCCAATAAATATGCAGAGAACTCTTTGTAAGTTTTTAATAGAGCAAGTCTGCAGAAATATTTTAATGATGAATTTTTATTGAAAATCCAATTAAAAATATCCATTATTTGGCTCAGTTTCTACCATGGATACTGCATTTACATTTACAAAAACAAATATTAAGCAGGTTCATTTCACATAAGAGGTTCTTGTCTTGCTTGGTTTTATGAGATTTATAACATCCACAATTTAATTTAAACTGATAAGAAAATCAGAGAAGTCTCACCTGCTTGCAGTCTATAGGATTCTTGACCTTGCCAGGACTCATAAACACAGGGGAAAAAAAGCCCCTGTGAATATAGTAAATGACACTGAATCCTTCAAAATTTAAAATGTTAAGAATAAGAAGAAATCTGTAAAAAGAGTAAAAATGAATTTATGTGTTTGCTTTCAGCTAGAAAGCCTCCCAGTTCTTTAGGCTGATGGATTGTCATATCTATAAATACATCTACTCTCTTAACCTCTTGCTAACCATCAGTTGCACACCATAGTCTGCATGGCACCAGTGCAGTCACTGATGCCACTCAATGTGGCCACTTCTGGCACACCTTTATTACTGCCGTAGCAGTAACAGCCTGGAACCTGAACTGGACTTGGGGCCCTGTTGTACTCTGTTCTGTGAACAGGTAATGTGAGCAGACAGGCCCTGCCCCAGCCTAGATCCACACCCACCACAGCGCTCCCACTCATGGTGATTCACACGACAGTGGCAGGGAAAGGTCTGATTCTGTCACACCAGAATGAAAAGTGACCTCACCCGTGTGGCATACCTTTGAATCACGTTTGGGAGGGAGTATGGGTTGTCAGAGGTGCTTGAGGTGCTTAAGGTGCTTAACTGAGACACACTGGAGCTCTGAGAGCGACAAAAAAAGCCAGGAGAAAACTGTGGCTCCATGGAGGCCCTGCTCAGCTGCCAGCTCCACTCACTCCCATTGCTGCCCACTCTGACACAGCTCCTCTGGAGGGAGAGGTGAAGCTGACACTGAGGTGGCAATGCCCAGCCCACAGACCTCCAGGAACATGGCTCCTGCATCTCCCTGCCTTGCCCATCACTGCCACTGCTTTTTGGGAACTGCATGCACACCCATTATCATCATGGCTGGCTGGGCCTGGCACTCTGCCCTCCTGCCCTGGCCACAGCCAAGCCAGGTCAAGGTGAGGATGTGATACTGAAGTGGTGATGGTGAGCAGGGGCTCAACACCCACCTCCTGGCACAGCACCTCCCCCGTGTGAGCTGTCTGCTCACACAGCCACGGCAGCTCCCACCCGCATTTTCTCTTCTTTGTTCTTGTTGTGTGGAGCTGTGAGGACAGAGGTGCCAGAAGGGTTTGAAATGGCATCGCTTGGCACTTCTGTCTGGGAAGGACCAGCAGTAGGGACGTGATGGAGGGGTGAGCTGGGGACGGACTTGGTGTGCCAGCACAGCTCAACCCAGCACGGCCTGTGCCAGGTGGGCCTGCTGCCTACACGGGCTCCACGCCGCTGAGGACTGGGGACTGCACCCACAGCACTCACTGGAATCAGCAAGGAGCAAAGAGGCCCACAACGACAGTGCTCAGCTTCAGAGACTTTTATTTTTGACTCTGTACAGAACGCGGCTGCGATTGTAATAAGGCATCAAACGCACTACTGAACAGCTCGTGATGGACTGTGATGTGTCACCCTGTCGTGGGTCAGAGTAATACAAGATTAAACCAGTTGCTTTCTTAGTCAGTAAACTCTATACTCATTGCAGACAGATTTTTAAAAGAATTACAAAGACTAAAAAACTGTAAACACATGAAAACCCAGCAACAACCCAGTGTAGCTTCCTAGGAGAGTCTTAGCTATTTCTGCCAGGGGGCCGGTCCAGGCTGGCAGAGCAGGCGAGGCTGGCGGGAGACACGCTGGGACCGTGCAGTGACAGCCTCCAAGCCAGCGAGCATCCCCAGCAGGTGCCAGGCAGCTCCCAATGTCCAGCCTGAGCCACAGCGTCTGGCCGAGGGAAGGACTGAGAACACGGCTCAGCAGGGAGCTGCAGGGAGCCAGACACTGGCAGCTGTCACCTCGCCGCAGGGAAGCCTCCCCTCCCTCAGCGCAGGGAAACACAGACACCTCCAGTGGCAAGGGAGAGGCCAGGGCTGGGCCCAGCCAGCAGGTGTGTCATGAGGTAGAAATTTGGAAAAGTGTCATATTTGGCAGTTGGGGCTGGTCAGAAATGAACTGACATGGGGCACAAATCCTGTTCTGTTTCCAGGGTACTTGGGAATTCATACTCAGAATCCTGACATGTTTAGAGGGCACCTGAAACCCACTTGGTATACGCCAAAATTTAGTTCCCCAAAAAAGGAGAAAGCTCTCCAATGATTCAAATGACAACTTTAGGTCAGGCAATGAGAAAACCAACAACAGCTCTTCTCCCATTTGTACCTTTAAAGCATTTAAATTCCGAGCAGGGGAAGTCAGATTGCGAGGGTGCGTGAGGGGGCAATCAGTGTCCCTTGGCCTCGCCCTTTGGTACCATCTCATGTGAGGTGAATGCTGTGAAGGCCTGACCACTGGCCAGTGGGCTTATACATTCATTTCCATCATCAGCCACCAGACAGCAAGTGCTTTGGTTTCTGTCTGTGTTTGGCTTCACAGCACGAGAACCTGAGAGTCCAGAGATTTTATATCACACAGCCAACTCACATCATGCTGCAATTTCTAAAAGTGACCAGAGAAATGTCCTGAGCATTTTTATCTGCTAAATTCCTGTGCTCTGAAGGCCTTTCTTCACCTCTTTCATAGAACATACACCAAAATAAAGAAACTCTGTTAGTCCTGGTGTTTAAATTTTATTACTCCTTACACTTCTGCAGTGTATATTTAGATTATTAGGTTGACTAATGTTTCCTTAAAATGCTCAGGGAAAATTTCAGGGTTCATTAAAGTATTGCAGGTTCATGATCTGTGACAGGCATTTTACAAAGTGTCAGAAAACTTCTCACTTGACAATAACATACTGACAGTCAGGGAAGCGTTCCTTTTTCTAGTGCTAATAATCAGCATTAAGGCATGTCATGGTTCCTACAAGAAATCTGTGATCCGTGCAGCTTAAGCTGTCATCTTTCTCCAATAATGGAATGTACTCCAATTTCATGCATATGTATAATTAAAAAATAAAAATAATAACTCTTAAAACCACCAGCCTCAGCTTTAGAGCTTCTGCCATGTAGGTGAGAACACAGGGCCCAGGCAGGAGAAGGGGTTTGCATCTCCCGAGATATCCATCCCCTGCCCCACACCATCCTGCTGACCCCAGCTCAGCAGCATTTGGCCTCTCACTTGGCATGGCTTTCCCTGGACCTGTGGAAACCACAGCCAGCCTGTTCCCATCCTCAGGGGAGGATGAGGAAGCGCTGTTCCCACCTCCCCACCTTGAGCAAAGTGTCAAGCTCTGCAGGCAGTGTCCCCATACCCCACCAGCCGGCCAAGGCCAGCAAAGGAGCAACCTTCCTGCTCTGCATCCAGATCCTCAGGTGAGTTCCTTCCTCACCTGTACTGATCACAAGGCTAAAGGTACCTTCCAGATATAAGAAGACATTTCATGTATTTACCCTGGAGATTCAATCAGGAATCCCTGATGGCACAGCCAGGATGTAAGCTCTTCAGAGATGACTGTGGAGATGCTGGTCACTGCTGAGAAACTGCCTGTGAACATGCTGTGCATCATGACAAAATCTGGGAGAATCATTTACTGGGCAGCAGCACCCTCTAATAAGGCAGCTCATTTAATTACACAGTAACACTGACCTAAAGCTGCATCTGGAGCAGAGAACATGTGAAGCAGGATCTCTTTTGCACAGCCAGCATTAAAGCCCAGGCACCACACTATGGAATTTACTGACCAAAGGTGTGAATCTGGAGCAGGGCAGCTCCTTGGGCCCTTGGTCACAGGCACCTGGGCCAGCCCCTGCAGCCAGCAAGCACAGGGGACTGAAGTAGCTGAGTCAGACTCGGGTGCTGCACTTGTCTCCTGACAAAAGCAGCCAGAGAAGGGGAATGAAGAACAAAGCGGCAAAATAACATTCAGTCTGTGAGGAACCCAGGTTTCCACCATCCACTTGTTATTCTGAGCTTTGTGCTGCCACATACTACTGGGTAAAAGGAATATAAAGGAGATCTTCTCATCCCTTCCCAAGAGAACTCTTCTCCTGTGTGTCACAGTGGGAAAAAAAGTATCATTCAAAAAATAATTCATATTCCTGACATTTTAGAGTTAACTCACAACTGAGAAGGCTGTCATAGTGAAGCACATGTTTTTTCTAAGACTGCAGTCAGAGACTGCACAGACAAAGCTCTTCACCCACGTTTGGCTTTGCCAGGGACACATACATATATAACATACATATACATATTAATAAGACATATATATATGTGTGTGTGTGTATTAACCATTGCTCAGTAAGGACTGACAGCAGTGAATGGAACAATTTTTGTTGGTTTTCCCAGCACTGCAAAAACACGTCAATGTTCCCCAGAAACTGGCTGGCAATAAAGCAAATTGCATCAGTGGTACAGGTTTTTGGCTACAGTGCCACAGAACTGAGATTAATAGCAACATGTACCCTTGATCATTCCCTATGTTAAGTGAGTCTCATGTCAGCCAGTAAACTGCCTGATACTTAACCTTTGTATTTCCTGATGATTTATTCTTTACAAATAAATTGGGTTTTATTGAACTAGTCTCAGAGAGCTCCTTCCTGACCTTTCCTTGCTGGTTATGAGAAGGTTGACAGCCTACTGACATAAAAGTTTCAAAAAGGACTAATAAGATGCAGACAGCCTCAGTATACACAAAGCCCTGGAGCTGAGCTTGAATTTCTTCTGGCGTGTATACTGAAGGAGAAGTGTCCAGTCTCAGCATCCCCATGCTTTTTTCAGTCTTTGGGTCTTTTGAGACTCCAAACAAGAGGTCTGTTAATTCATGTTATGGCAGTTTCCATACAAAGACATCTGTCCACCAGGAACTAAACTTCTTTTATATGGGTCACTATAGCTATCAGAAGTTAATGACTATCAATCATTGCTAATCTGAACTGAAATGGAGCCACTGACCTCAAGCTGAAAGAGCCTTTTGTCTCCTACCAGTACCATGAGCCATATGGTTTCCTGCCCTTTGCCTCTAATTTTATATTTTAAATAATCATCACTAATTGTACAATTGTTTGAAAATATGGGAGGTTTGTGGCCAGTCACGATCAAATGGTGTTCTGTCTTCCCATAATTAAAGAGAAGGGATCTGCTTAAAATTAAAGAATAAAAAAGCATCTCTTAATGAAATATTAACCCTGCTATTTGATTATTGGTCCTGCTTCTTAACATTCTGTCTAATAAGTAGTTTGTTAATAATCCTGCAGGCTTCAGAAATTAACAGCTTCCAAAGTGTCAAGGTCATTCTTATTCTATATGGGAGTAACAAGAAAATTATATAGGCAAGACACCAGTGGAATGTTTTATATTACGATAAACGAGTATCTGAGGAACCTACTTATCACAAATCTCTTTTTATTCAGTGGTTTTCATTATTTTATATCATTTGCATTTCATCTGTCACAGTTCCCCTTTACAACAAGTACTCATATATTGCAAACATTTGATTATAGAGCTTAAGATAACACCATTCTTGTCAGACAAATAAACTGCATCACCAGCTATCTTTAGCTGCATCTGCTTTCTTTAATGAAACATATTTTCCTGTAGAAAGGCTGCCTTAAAAATCATGACCACACTAATTATCTATGGCAAGCACATCTTCCTCAACTAGCGACAGCTCGAGCATATTATCATTTGCTCCAGACTTCATTCTAAAATTGAAGGATCCATAGAGCTTTGCAGACTCCTTGGAGGATGCAAACCTGCTCCTCCGGTACAGCTCCCCTTTCCACATGGACATCATCAGCAGGCTGGAGAGCACCACGCCCCCCAGGGTTAAGAGACACAGCCCAGCGATAACACAGCGGTCCAAGTGAGCACCGATCCTCGCGCTCTCGTTCTCCAGCCTCTCCATCTCCCGGGCAGCCACGGTGCTGGGATCCACAGTCACATCTCTGGGTACCACGTAGGAAATTATCACCAGCAAAATGCCACTAACCAGGAACAAAATGGCACTAATGAACCCATAGTCAACGGATTTCCCGGCTGCTGCCTCCGAGGCAGCATCGTCCTCCTCGGAGACCAAGGAAGGAGAATCGTGCACCCATTCAGGTGGCAGCTCCCTGCAGGAATGCTGCTGCACAGGGGCATCCTGGCCACCTGCAGGAGTGGGGGGACTTCTTGCATGCTCCAGATTTACATTTTCATCCACGTAGGTGAACGACGTCTCGAGTTCCTGGGCACAGCAGCAGGCTTTCTTCTTCCCTCCATCCTCTTCCCCGGGCGAGCGCGCGGCTGGGCGGCAGGGCTGGGAGGGACTGGAGGGTGCAGGGTGCTCCTGGGGAGAGGTGCCCAGGGAGGGGGACTGGGGTGCCAGGGGGGGCTCAGCCCCAGGGCCCCTCTGCAAGGGCTTGCAGTGCCGTTCACAGTGCAGGGCTGCCACGGCAGCTCTGGGGTCCACCTCAGCCCCCTCACGCTCCTGCTGCTCGTAGGGATGGGAGGGCAGGCTCCAGCCGGCAGCGGTGCCCAGGGGCACCTGTCTGCTCTCCTCGGCCAGGTAGAGGAGCTCCATACAAGCCATCGACCTCGTCCCCACGAGCCTCACCTCCTGGGCTACGGCATCCTCCAGCAAATGCTGCTCCTGACCTGCAGAAGCGGCTTCACAGTACTGGCACTGCTGTATCCCAGAAATCTTCTACTTTTTCACCAACGTTTTGTTAGGGACATGGCTTGTGTCAGCTGTTAAATGATTAAACAAATCCTCTCTGACATTCATTTCTTTTCAGTCTGCAAATGAAATAGCAGAGGGGGAAAAAAAACAACAACAAAACCAAACCCGACAACCTCACGATGATACATTAATAAACCAAAGGGAAGATAACACAAATGTAATACATCAGCCCTCCTCTCAACTGTTCGAGGGGAGACGGCAAACACGATTGTTTTAACCACGCATTTAAAACTGCAATCCTCTTGCAGACCCAAAATCTATTAGGGAATCTAATCAACCTTTGACACCACTATCCAATTAAGGCAGTAAGTATCCACACAGCACAGGATAACCAGAAAAACTATGTAAAATGTCAGAGAAAAGATATGTCTGTTCCTTTAGAAGCATATAACTCCCATTCCCCCCTTCCAAATAAAGAATTTTACACTCAGATTCACAGACTAATTAAAAAGAAACACGCAAATCCCATGTAGCTCAATAATCCAGGATCTGTATTCTCCGGTGGAAATCTGATAATCCTATGGGAAAAGCAGTGCTTTCCTATATAAGATCTACCATTCATCTAAGAGCTTTTGGAATGAAATTATGCCTCAAAGACTGATGACTCAAAGACGGATATTAGTTCTCATCTGCAATTAATTCGTTATTACCCCTTTCTCCTGGGCCCCATCCCCCTCGAGGCCGCCCGGTGTCACGGGGCGAAGCCTGCAGCCCGACAAATGTGTTGCATGCGTAGGAAACACATGTGCGCCTACAGCACATACGTGATCGCTCTCAGCCGCCGCTCACTCGCGCTCTTCTCGGGACCCCGGCGAGAACCGGCCGCGCTGGGGAAGGCGATTCCCGC
>VZRX01004164.1:1409-12542 GCA_013398075.1 Notiomystis cincta | reverse complement strand
CTGCCGGGGCTCCCGTCACCGACAGGCCCCTCCGAGTCCCGGCTCGGGGTCGGAGAAGAACTTCCCTGCAGCCTTGTGCGTGGGTCAGTCACCACCCGGAGTTGTTTTCCATAGTCATGGGAGCTCGCGACTTCTCCAGGGAAAGATAAAATCAGATTCTCAGATGATGAATAATAAAATCAGATTCTCAGATGATCTCAGGCTGCTGGAGCTGAGACGTCAAGGGACGTACTCTCTGCACAAGACTTACTGGAAAAGCTCAGGAGCTTGCCCGTGTTGGCAGACTGTCCATGCACTTCCTCTGGCCGGCATAAATGACTATTAAAAAAAAGGCTGTTGCCAAAAAATACATAATAAATGAATGACCATTTCATTTTCAGTATGAACCTCCACTGAGTTTTCTTGCCAGTGCTTTTCCTTTGCCAGTGTTAGTGATAAACTAGAATATGAAAATAAAGTACGGAGTAGTCTGAACTGAAGGTTTGTCAGAGCTGAATACTGTGCTGTTGTGGAAAGACCAGGCTCTGGGGAGACAGAGCCAGCATGGGCAGAGGGACCTTTGTCATGGAGCTGAAATGAGGATGCACACAGGCATTAGAAGTGAGCAGCACCTGCCTGCATGGCTGTTGGGCAGGAAAGCGGAGGCTCAAGCTGGAAAGCAAGCTGGGAAGGAAACAAAAGAGGCAAGCACAGACTGTCTGAAGGAGTTGTCCTAACATCAGAGAACAAGGTGATTCTCTGTAAGGACTCTTTGCCAGTTCTGAAGTGATGCATTAGGCAATCAAGTCAGTTTTGAAGACATATCCTGCTGGGACCCAAAATACCCAGCACAAAAGATTCAAATCTTTGTGGGAATAACTCCCATGAATGTCAAAATTACTTGCCAGGACACGGCAATAGTAGGGCACTCGCAGTGCCCATCACACAGATCGCTCAGTGCTCTGGGCTGCTTTGGATACCATTTCAAGGCAGCTCCAGGCAGTGTTTCCATTAGCAAAGTGCAGTTTCAGTGCATTGAATAGTGTATTATTCACTCTTTGGAGAAAAATTGTAAGGAGAAAATTATGGAGTTGGGAACATGGTGCAGGCTGTCCTTGGAGCTTTTTAATAACAGTGCCCTCTTTGAGATAAATATAAAGGAGCAAATAAAACCTAATCAAAGAAACAAAAAATGCCTATCTGTAAATTGATCAAATACTTTCAAGTAAAAGTAAAGAGGGAAACAAACTCCCTTTAAGGCCATTTTACATTTCCATTTGGGAATTAGCAGGATAGGAACACGCAGATGTTGGGCACTGACACTGCAAGCTGCACCTGCCGCATCCGATATACAAATCTTAATTAAATGACTGATAGGAAAAAATATGGTGCTCAACCCTGGCAATGCAAGAATGTGAACACCTCTCCTGGGCCCTGGCACAGCCTACCAAGGCCTTGGGTGGGCACTGTCCCTCTGACAGCTGATACAAAGGCTGGCAATGGTCTGCACGCAGCCAATGGCCGTGTTGTCATTCTTTCAAAACCCAGGAGCTGCAGCTTGTACTCTGGAGCACTTACTAGAGCCTTAGCTCCTTGTTCTTTAACCACACAAACATCTCGCTGCTCTGCCGCCTACTCCCCTCCCCATTTGTGCCAGCATGTGCTGGGCAAGTTTATTAATTTGTTGCTGATGATTGCAGTCCCACAAACCATGGAGCAAATGGGGGGAACCACAGCTCTGTCGAGCCAAGTGTTGTCTATTCTGTGCCTTCCCATGTGGTGCTGTGTCTCCTGTGCCTAGCACAGGTCACACACCCTTAGAGCAAAATCATTGTCTGGTCACAATTCATACAACATTTCATTTTCTTAACTTTGGATGCAACGAGTTAACAGCATTTTCTTTTCACAAATGTGATTGTTGCCAATGCTCTGAGGTGTGGAGGTGGTGAAATGAATGCATAGCAACGCATACTCTGCAAACACAAGTACAGCTGGTGAAAAGATTAATCAAGTAAGGGCGGGAGTAAGGATATTTGGCACAGAAAAAAGGTGGCTGTGTAGAGCTAAAAACCAGAGTGATGGACACACAACGGGACAGGAATAAAAGACTGGAGTAGACTGTCAGGGTTGATGAGCCTTGTTCTCTCTGCTGCAGCCCACCACATCATCCAGCCCTTTCAGACACTGAGCAGGGCTATGGTAGCAGCACAGTGATAATATAGAATCTGACAGTAGGCTTATAAAGGTGTCTCAGTTGAGATACATGCAATTAAAGTTACACCATGCTCTGGAGCACCTTGTAAGCTCTCTTCAAGTTGACCCAACTGTAAATGAGTATGTGAACTAGATGTATATGTTTTTTTCTGTTCTCAGTAGCCTATGCTCAGTAAAAACTGGAAGGAGGCTTGTGGGGAACTAAAAGTTGTTTCACACTTTCTGTTTGAAGCCTCACTGAGGACCTGACCAGACCTGAAGACTTCAGAGGAACCAGGCAAAACTGGAACAATTTTTCCAAATGGTGCATCCCATCGTGGTCTGGTAGAGGATGGGTTTTGAAATATTCTGCTTGACATCACCAGTTCAGGGAGTTTTCCAGTGCTGTATGGGACCCTCCCGTAAAGAATTCTCCAAACATTTTTATCTTTTTTTCCCTCTCTGTCTTATAACATGTTTACAGAGTTCATCAATGATCTTGTTTTCACAGAATCTTCAGTTCCATGCCTCACAGTCACAGGACCTTGGGGTTCCAGTGGTCCTTGTACAAGTGTTGCAAGACTGCAGAGCTGCTAAAAGAAAGGTGCACTCCAGCCTGTGTGGCTCAGAGAATAATACATTCAAGAGAAGTCTAAGGAGGATATTGCATAAACTTCCCATTTCCCCTTGAATAGATCACACTGTTGAGTAAAGTAAATTGGCTAGGGAGCCAATAACATGGGGCTGCAGGAAAATTTAAAACCTATTAGAGAAAATATGGACCNCCGGCGCCGGGAGAAGCTGGATCCGCCCGCCACCGAGTGACCCGAGCGCTACCGAGGTGAGCGGCGCGCAGACACGCACGGGCACACACGCAGCCCCGGCAGGCAGGAGCACGCCGCCGCCTCCCGCCGCCGCTGCTCCTCCCCTGCTCCTCCTCCTGCCCGCGGGGCTCTCACCTGCCCGGCTCGGCGCCGGCAGCCGCCCGCACGCTCGGACACACGGACGCACGGACACGCTCACCTACCTCCCGCCCGCCTCGGCCACGGCCGAAAATATGGACCTGTGTACTGGTCTGTGAAAAATAGCAAAGGTAATAGAGGGGAATGAAGAGGCAAAGCTAAGTTTATATATAAAGAGCAAAAGAAAAAAGTGATACAATTCTTTTTTGGCTTAGAGAATATAACTGTTCTGAGGCTAGTAAGCAAATATTTGGACAACTCACTATAAAAATAAAAATCCAGCATTTCTGTGTGTTTAAAACACATTACTGTCACAGATCTATTGATTTATAAAGCAAAAGCAGACAGGAAAGCAATTTAATTCTGCTTTGGTTGATTCACTAATGCACATCTATTGTGCATTAATAAAAGACAGAATAAGGAAATAATTTTACAGAGATACCAGAAACCATAGATGTGTGATATGATGTTCCAGAATTGCCACAAGTAGATTAAATTCTTGATAAGACCCTCTGCTTCTCGTGTCTGAACACGTGCAATCATAGTTTGGGTAAACAGAGCTCCTGAGGATGAACAAAACAAGTCAATCTCTGTATTGGAGCAGAGGGTTGTCTGGAGGAGCAAAGGGCCTGGTCACCCCTTGGAAGACAGAGTAGTTGTAGCCCAGCTCAGGAGCTAATGAAGGACAGGTAGGAGTTAATGAGCTGTCAGGCTGAGGTCTGCTCCCTGGCACAGCTCCTGTGGAGCCTTTCCTGGCCTCTACTCACCAGGAGGGACAGGGCTGGGTCTGGGTGGCCCAGGGCTGCTGTTCCCACCTGCTGTGCCCACCAATGACTCAGGCTGGTGCCCTGACCACCCCACTGGCACAGGTTTTACTGCTGGTCCTGACCAGCCTCCCTGCTTTCCCCTTCAGGAGCTCATACTCAGCCATTTTCCTTTCTGAATCCCTGCACAACTGAGCAGCCCTGTGTCAACAGGCCTGTCCTTGAGTGTCCCTCGACTGTTCTAGTGTCCTGCTGACTTTCTCAGAGCTCTTTCCCAGCAGCCTGGGCTCAGGTTGCACAGTGGGACACGGCTGAGCTGGCCCTGCTGTGCCCAGAGCAGACTGACTGCTGAGTGCTGGGTACCTGGGTACCACTCTCAGTGCCTGAGCTTTGGGCACCGGGGTGGAGGAGACTCCTTCTGCCTCCCTGTGTGCCTCCAGAACGCTGAGCACTGGGCTGTGTGAGCTGAAGGAGCCTTGGCAGAGCCCAGACAGCTCCTCCTTGCTGTGGGCCTGGGATTGCCACCTGTCCCCACAGGTGTCTGCCCATGGATGGGCAAATACCAGCACTGCGCTGTCACCACGCTGGGAGAGCCAGAGTCGCCATTTATTTCCCACCGTGGCCATACCTGAGACATAAAGGACATATTTCTCCCTGGATCATCCCACAGATTGAAGACTGCAGCCCTGAACCCTGTGTGGCTGCTGAGTGCCAGGTGTCATGGACATAACTGACTCCTGTCATTGCCTTTTCCAGGTGTTTTCCTGGATGGTTATTCTCTTCAATTTCCTGCACACTTGCATGGAAAGACAGAATCACCTCCAGTAATCACACATTAGATCTGGGAGATGTAGTCCACCAGTTATTCAGCACAGACAGACCTAAAAGTACTAATTATAGAATGAAGGAATTTAAAGGGAAAATGAGATAATAGACTGCCCTGGAGGGAAGCCCAGCTGAAAACCAGAGGCCGCTTAGGAGAGAAATAAAGAGATCACCAAGGAGATTTTAAGCAAAGGATTTAAAGGACAGAGAATAGTGCAGAAATAAAAGGGGACTGCAGCATAATATGAGGAAATAATAGCTTGACCCATAAAGTTGTGGGGGGGGAAATGACTTTATACTGAATCTGGAAACAAAAATTACTCTTAGCTGTTGCAGTACACATAAAACTATGGATGAAGGAAGAAAGTGAAGGCTGCAGTTTCTGACAAGGCAAGGACACACAGTCTTCAGTAATATATATATTGCTGGTGACAGAATGAGGTTTTACAGAAATTATCAGGAATAGTACACAGGGATTCTATATTATCAGCATGTGTTAAAGAGTTTCTTCAACAGAAACATCAAAGATGTGTTCACATTAGAGAGGTAATGCTGATAATTTATGGAATTTACCTGTATTATAAAGACTAAACATAAAAAGGAGTAAAACCTTCTCTTGGTAGTGCTTTATGTCCACGTACATTAAAAAGCTGAAATCAGTATTCCTGTTTTAAAGGCAAAGAAGCTGAAACATGGGAAACTTGTGTAATTTGTTACAATCCAGGCAACACAGAACCAAAATCAAGGCACCACAATTAAGATGAAAGAACTGGGCCTTGAGCCTTGTTCCTCATTCCACCTCTTTTAGCCAACAGCAAAGGGCAAGCAGTGGCTTAGGAGGGAACTCAGTTCTTTTCTTCCTACCTCAGGGGAGAACCACTGGCATGAGGGAAGAGAGACATAGATCTATTTTAAGCTCATAAATCATAGCATCAGAGATATGCCAGGAAGGTGTATCAGTGGGGTTTTGAAGCAGAGCTGGGGTCCATGCAGATTGCTGGTGGTGGCATTTTTATCTAAATTAGCAGCCATAGCAGCCCACATTTGAGAGAGTTCACGGCAGAGCTCTCCTCCCTCTTTCCTCCTCTCTTCCACGGTCCCTTAAGCTGACTATCACGCTGAATTTATGTGTGGAGGAAAGCCTTGCCTGTGTGTCTAGTCCTGGCCCCATCACAATCACTATAGCATTTTTGCAGTCAGCTTTAAACAGACCAGGATTTCCCACTGTCCTTCCTCATATCCTAGTAATATAGAGGTTCCTTCTAGAACAGTGTCTGCAAGGAGTTGTAAAAAACCCTGGTGGAATATAACACGCTAAAACCTGGGGTAGATAAACAAAATGGAAAAGTAAGACTAATCACAGTAATACAGGACCTGACAGATCTGCCAGACTTTTCCAAAGGGCAGCATTTCTTCTGCAATACTGAAAAACACTGAACAAAGTGCTACAAAATAAACTGCAAGAAGCAATCCTTCTACAGGGCCACGTGAACAAGCTAGACCATCTATCTATGCATTTTCCTCTCTGACATCCAGTGATTTGATCCTGTTTACTTTCCAAGGGTGTGTAATCAGACTGAAACTGGAAGGAAAAATATTTGATCTTTTTAAACAGTCAAACCTTTAAAGTCCAGCCTGTCCCCTGAATTTTGAGAATGCAACTTGAGGTTTTTAAACAAGACCTCTATTGATATCAGTGGCAGGCATTGCAGACCAAACACCCACAGAGCAATAAACATTTAATTCATCAGATATGGTTAAGGCTTTTAACATTCTTTTTCCTGTCACATAGCCACTGTTCATATTCCTAAGGACGTTCTTCTTGCTGTCCTGCTTTGATAGCCTTGGAAGAAGGAGGAACCTCTCTTCTTAAGGCTGAGCTTAACAGGGGTATCTGGAATCAATAGTGGAAAATAAAACCTGACCTGATGGTTTTGGTTTTATTTTATTTAGGAGGCATGGAAGGAAATATGATGTCATGCTCTATATTAAACCAGCTCTCTGAAAGCTTTTAATTGCAGTATGTTTTGAAGCCGTATATTCAAATGGTGGCAGCACACTGTGTTGGCTCCTTCACAAACAGAACTCTTAGGGAGTCACATGCTGCTAAAGAAAATGTTTTACACTTCTCTGTTCTTGACACATCAGAGTCATTTTTATCTGGTTACTATGTTGTGCATGCAACAGAACTGCAGTGATAGTAAAATCTGCGACATGCAGGCAGGACTGCGGGCACAGTATGAAAAAAGGCAGTCACTCACTTGAGCAGTTGAAGAGCTCCTAATACATTATTTATGGGAAATCAATATTTTTTGTCATAAATACATACACATGTCTATCTATCCATTCAGGAAAACAAAGATGTCTCGCTGTCTCACTGTTGGTGAAAAGCAGAAAGCAAGACCAGAGAGACCTTGGTTCACATTGGCTGATTACCAAGTTTTCCTCTGGCAGAATCTGGGGACCCAGCACACACAGGTTGGGTTTTGCAGGAAGGTTGGCTCTTGAAAAGAGGAAGACCATTTTTAACTTGTGGCAAAGACCTGGTTCCTGAGCAAGCAAGTCTCCATTACAGAGCCCTGAATGCTCTTTCCATTGCCATGGGATTGATTTCGGTGTGAGACAGGGACAGGTAGCTGAGTGTCTGGTGAGAAATGCCTTAGCATGAGGCCTCCTTGAATGGAATCAGAACAGGAGTGTTGGTGCAGAGGAGCCCAGAAAAGGACTGCAGTGATCCAAACACCCTGGAGGAGTCTCTAGGGTGGGTGGGGCACAGGGCAGTCCCTGATCAGGCTGAGCAGGCAGCTTGTGGGTGACAAGAGATCCCTGCAGACAGATAGCAGGCATCTGGAGGTGGATGAGCAAGGAAGGAGGATTTGTTCTTACTGTGTGCTAAATGTATTACTGTTTTGTCTTTCCCTGTATAAAGTTTTATTTGTTTGTACATTTTCTCTGAGTTCTCTTGAGTGGGTAAGTCAGACCTAACAAGGGCATCTGGTTTTCTGGCAGTTCTTGGGTGAGGATTAAGCTTGGTTTAATCATTTGCCTCAAGAGATGTCAAATACATTGATGCTACTGGTTTCTGTTCTTATTAACCACCTGGCTGAGGATTGTATGTACACATTACATTGAGGTAATAGGAGTTCTTTGGTCAATCTTACTTCTGAGGCATCCATGCATGTATACACACATAGGCACTCACAAATAGCTAAGTGGAGTTTCTCATGGAAAGTGGGAGATGTGGAAATGAATTTCCCCTCCTTTTACTCCAAGTGACACACTCTCCCCCGCACAATATTATACAGAAAATGAACCATGGAGAGCTGTTTTCCCAAGCAGACGGAAATGATGTATTTTGAGGTGGGAAGCTGCATTTCAAAGCCAGAAATCTGCATGGAAGATATTTGTGCAGTGCCATCTGGACAAGTTTTTAATTAATGTGGAAAATGAAAAATTAACAGAGGGACTAACAGTTTCTTCATGTTCAAAGACATAATCCTGCAGGGAAAAAAATACCCATGGTTATACTTCTGAAGGATTAATAAATAGCATCTAAAACAGGTTTATAAAGATGAAATCAGACTAAGAAAAAATATTTTAAACATTTATGGTTATTGTTATTATTAATTGATTAATGTTATTAATTTAGATCAGTTCTATTTTATTTAAGAAAAGATAGCAATAAAGGATAATTACAAGAAGATGAAGATACAGTTGTGTGTATTCTGAATGAGAGATTCTTTCCACCTAGTAAAATAATCACTCTGTTTTGGGGCACATAATAGGAGTTTAGGTGTCTGTCCATTCACATTGCAATCTCCCTTTTTGCTTCCTGACCATCAGAAGGTAATAAAACGTGGTGAAACTGGAGACTGAGCTTTCTGCCTGTCTTTTGAAGTTTTGAAATACAAAGTGGGTAAAGACTATTTAAATTGCATTGCTTTGCAATCTTTGAGAAATATTGTCACTTTTTAACAACTGATCTGCTCCTTCATCTGATTTTCTGGTGATATTTTTAAACCAGTAGCATTTAAATCCCTATTTTTGGATGATAGGAGAAATCAAAGGGTACTTGTGACCATGAAAGATTTTATTCAATTTGTCTCAGAACAGATATATCCTTCTATATCCATATATATCCACATATTCCTCTTGTCTGCTGAAACTTGTTTAATGAGTTCCAATCTAAGAGGGTGTTTTTATATCCTGGATTAAAATTCAGTGGGTTTGTGCCTTGCTACAAATTTGTCTTGTCCTTTTCCTTCCTCACAATTTTCTGTATCAATTCTATTAATGTTTTAATGATGTTGAGATCTTGGAATAACATTGCAACTCACAGTTAAAATGAAATTATACTTTTTTTTATTTTAGAGGAGAAACAAGCAACCAGTAACTCTGCAAGTGTAAACCCAAAGGAGGAGGGAACATATGTCTCCCATTGGGAGTAGGAGTTAAGTGATTCAATGTGAGTAAGGGATGGTAAGATTTCAGCATGTGGCAACATCTTGACTTAAAGTGAATCACTCCTCAGATTGACCAGAAGTTGGAGCAGAGGGAGAACAGACTATGACTCGGATATTTAGGTTATCATGAAGGTTATCTGCACTAACACTATTCTTTAAATTACTTAATAAGTACCAGAATCTATGGCAAAGTCTAAATTTAGGACATGTACTTAAAGCACCAAGACAATGAGTGTTCAGGAGAAAAATCTAACTTTTTTTCTAATATTATTCAAGTTTGAAAGTGACATTGTCTTTACTTAGCATGTTAAAACACATGAAATGTAGTCTGTGGATCAGTGCAAGATGTTCTGTGGTCTCCAGAAGTTCCTACCTCCTTGGGCATCTTCATCTGTGCAGACAGCTAAGACTGTCTTCTGTTTCCTGATGAAATTTTATGCTTGTATTTTTAACTGTGGATTTTTGTCTGATTTGCTGTACTACTCAACATCAAAAATAATCTGGATCCAGTGGAGTCAGGTTTGGCATTCATCCGACTAAATGTGGAGCTGGGCGACTCAGACTTCTCCTTTGGAAGCAGCTGTCTTGATGATGGTTGTAACTGGGAAGATCAGCTCAACACAGTCAGCAGAGTTAAAGATGACACTCATCTGACCAGGGGTAGGCATTTACTTTAGAATAAGGTGAATAGTGCACCTAACTGACTGATTGCTGCTCATGTTGCTCTGTCACACACTGTCATTCTCACTGTAGGCAGATGCCTTTAGATCAATCCCACCATAATTAAGTAGTTATAATTAATTTTCAGGGGATTATGGTAAAAATCCCATTTAAAAAATGCTGCCTGCCTCCTTGTCAGTAAGGGTCCCCAAACCCCATGCCTGATCTGGAGTGAGGTGGCTTCAGTTTCTCTCATAGCTTATCATCTCTTCCTCATGGCTCCCTGGTTTTCCCTATTGCTCTCCTTTCTGCTTCTTCCATGCTTCCCTAATATGTTGAATATGACTTTACAACAGAGAAAAGGGAATGGTTTCACCTCTATGAGCCACCACTACATGACAGAAGTTTTGCTGAACTTAATCTATTTTGAGCCAATATCTGAAGCATTGCTTTGAGTAAGAGACCAGGTGAAACCTTTCTTGTGAAACCCCACCTGGAGCACTGCACACAGTTCTGGTGTGCACAGCATAAGAAGGACAAAGAACTCTTGGAGCAAGTCCAGATTAGAGCACTGGAGCACCTCCTCTACTTGGACAGGCTGAAAGCTGGGTCTGTTCAGCCTGGAGAAGAAAAGGTTGTGTGGGGACCTCACAGCCCCTCCCAGTGTCTGAAGGGGCCCGTACGGGGTGGCTGGAGAGGGGCTCTGTCTGGAACTGTAGTGACAGGATGAGGAGTAATGGGTACAAACTGAAAGAGGGTCAGTTTAGGTCACATATTAGGAAGAAATGTTTTACTTTGAGGGTGGTTAGACACTTGGACAGGTTGGTCAGGGAGGTTGTGAATGCCCCAATCCTGTCACTGCTCAAAGCCAGGTTGGATAAGGCCTTGAGCAACCTGTTCTAGTGGGAGGTGTCTCTGTTTATGGCAGGGAGTGCTGGGGATAGATGATCTTCAAGGGCCTTTCCAACCCTTTAACATTCTATGATTCATTCTATGATTCAGTGGTGAAATGGGTATGTGGCAGTTCCTCTGGAATCTAGAATTATGCATAAGAAATAGCAGTTTCACTGCTGTACAGTAGTGAATATATTTTATCAGCCAAGGACTTGTGTCCTACTCATTGCCTGTTGTTCTGCTGTTGAGTTTGTAAATTCCTCAGGGCAAGTGTAGGGTTTGGGTTCTTCATCACCTCATCATCCACATCCCCCTCTAAAAGTTGGGTGGGTGGGTGAAAGAGAGAAATTACCTCACTACTTTACTCTCTATATATATATATTTATATATATT
>VZRX01004162.1:145403-270574 GCA_013398075.1 Notiomystis cincta | reverse complement strand
CCCCGGCGGAAAAGGCACCGCCACACTTCCCTGCCGGCCTCCGCCAGAAGCCCACGCTGCTCGGCGGCCCCGCCATGGAGGAGGGCAGCGGCGTCCGCCTCTCGGCCGAGTGCCTGGACGAGCCGCCCAACAGCCGCGTCTTCGTGGTGCTGGGCAAGGACACGGGCGAGGCGCTGATCCGGGAGCGCTTCTCCCCCTTCGGCGACATCCAGAACATCTGGCTCCTGCGGGACCGGCGCACCAACGAGTCCCGCGGCATCGCCTTCATCAAGTTCGCCCGCAGCTCGCAGGCCTGCCGGGCCATGGAGGAGATGCACGGCCGCAGCCTGCTGCCCGACAGCAAGCCCATCAAGGTAGGGCCGGCGGGAGCCGGGCCGGGCGCAGGCCCCGCCGGAGCGGCCCTCTCGCTCAGCGGGCCGGGCCGGGCCCTCCCGGGCACATCCACCCGCTCCCCCGGCTCCTCAGCTGTAGCAGGCCTGCGGAAAATGCCGCACCTGGCAGCGAGGGGGTGTTTGTGACAAAGATTCTTTTGTCTGTTTTAAGTGGTGTAAGCCAGGTAGACGTGCATAAATAGAACTGTTTTTACAGTTATGTTTTTGGTTTTTTTTTTGGAGCTTGTGAACCCTTCTCAAAACTTTTTTTTTTTAATATATGGAAGCTTTCAGCTTCCTGATTTTTCTATTCACCAAGTACTGAGAAAGTATGAATGAGTTTGAAGCGTGAAAAAGATGCCATGTGTTTAATTTGACAATGCCATTGAGTTGGTAAGGTTTTTTGTGAAGAACTTGCCATCAGAAGCCAAAAGATCTGAGCTGTATTCCTCACCCACTTGCATGGCTATTAGAAAAATAAATTAAGGGTTCTATGGAATTAGTAGCTACTTTTGCATAAGAGACTTACTTTGAAAGTTGTGTCGTTCTTACTTGGTTGTTTTGGTTTTGTTTCTGTTTGTAATTTCTTTGGGCTTTTTATTCTTAATTGTCTTCTGGTGTGCACTTCTGAGATGAAATTTATTTCAATAACTAAAAAAGACTTTAACAGTAACAGAAAGGAGCAGTTACAATTCACAGAGCAATAGGCCTATAAATTTGGCCCAGCTGAGTGGTGAATGACAGCAGCACGGTTTTATTAAGCTGCTAGGCTTTCTTGTTTGTTTGCTTGCTTATTTGTTTTTCCTGCTGCTGTATTAGGCCTGATACAGTAATGCATTCTTTGCTACCTCACATGTCTCTGGTGATGTCGACAGTGCTGCTGAATCAGCAGTGGTATTTCTCACCATTCCTCATTATCCCCAGTAAGAACTTCTGGCCCCTGTCCTGTTTGGGAAACCAGTCTGGGTTTGTTCTATTTGTAGATCTTTTATCACAGGTGGTCACAGATGTTCTTTTCTCTCCATGCTAAGAAGGCAGCTTATGTGAACAATAAATACAAAGACAGTTAAACTGTTTCACCTGCTTGTTGATGTGTCTTTTGCCAGTGATTAGTGTAATTATGTAATTATTTCATTAGGTATTTATTGCACAATCAAGAGCTTCTGGAAGCCACCGAGATGTTGAAGATGAGGAGCTTACAAGAATCTTTGTCATGATACCAAAAACCTACACGGAGGAGGATCTCCGGGAGAAGTTTAAGGTACGGATTTGCTCTTTGTTGTTATTTTAAAAGGCCTTTTTGGAAATTTATTAGAAGGGCTTAGCACATGGAACTTTTTATGCTTTTCAAATATTGGAAATTAATGCACTTTTTAAATTTTCCAGATGTATGGAGACATTGAATATTGCAGCATTATTAAAAACAAGACTACTGGAGAAAGTAAAGGTTTGGGCTATGTCAGGTACCTGAAACCATCACAAGCTGCCCGAGCAATTGAGGAGTGTGATCGAAGTAAGAGTCTGACTGAATTCTTTAAGGGGTTTTTTGTTTTGCAATAAGTGTGTATCATCATAAGGTACCTTTAATTTTTAGTTTTGTTTGCAGGTAAATTATTCATGATGTAAAAACATCTTGAGACAAAGTTCTATTACAAATAAATAACAGCATTGTTAACATTCACTGAGAACAGTCACCCTTCCTATGTTTTTTGAGGACCAAACTGCAAGTAAGATCAGTGAGAAGAGTTTGGAAGTGGATACAGAGTTTTCTTTTATGCATTATTATTGGTCTGGAGTTTAGGCTTCATAAACAGGAAATATTTTAATGTGTCCTTGGGAATAGGCAATTTTAATCAAATGTATTTGATATACAAGTGATTTATATATAAAATACATTTTATGATACACAGGGATTCTGTTGTGATTATATTTACTTGAGAACAAATTCATGCTAACTGCAGTTGGGGGAAGAGTACCTGGTGTTGTTTAGTGTCTTGATTTATCTGTTACAGAGTGAAAGACTTTGTATGCTTTATTTTTTACCAGCCATTTGGTGAGGCCCTGGCACAGGTTGCCCAGAGAAGTTGTGGATGCCCCATCCCTGGAAGTGTTCAGGGCCAGGTTGGATGGGGCTCTGAGCAGCCTCGTGTAGTGAAAGGTGTCCCTGCCCCAGCGAGGGGTTGGAACTCAGTGATCTCTGAATCTCCTTCCAACCCAAACCATTCTGTGGTTCTGTAATTTGTCATTTATGCTCTAGTACTAAAAGTTAATGAATTTGAGTGAGGGTGGTAGAAGGCCACCAAGGGTGTCAGGAGCTGGAAGCACAAGACTTCAGAGGAGAGGCAGAGAGAATTTGGTTTGCTCATCCAGGAGGAGAAAGGCTCTTGGAGAAACCTAACAGCAGTCTTCCTGTCCAACCTCCTGTTCAATGTTGCTTAATCACAAATGTGAAACAACTTGGTGTGTGGGCGTGGGTGTGGTTGTTTGTTGTTCTTGGTTTTTTTTAATGGCTTTGTTTGGTTCCTTTTTCTTCAGTAATATATGTGGTGGTTCTACAAAAATTACATTTGTGCCTAGGAATATGAGCTGGAGATTACTTAGCAGTCAAATTTTATTTCCTTTCTGCTGTGAGGTTAAAATGAAATTAGTTGGATAGCTTGAGTGTAATATCTCTTTCTTTCATAAAAGCAAAACCTAGACCAGTGTAAAACATCCATAAACTGCTGTTTTAGCACAGAAGTTTGGGTGATGGCTCCTGGAGCATCTCAGAATCCTGCTAAGTATCACAGAATGGTTGAAATTGGAAGGGACCTCTGGAGGTCCACTTGGCTCGAGCAGGATCACCTGGGTACTGCTGTCCCAGGACTGTGTCCATGTCACTTTTGAATATCCCCATGCATGGAGAGTCTGTAGCCTTTCTGGGCAACCTGTGCCAGGGCTCAGTCACTCTCATGGCAATTAGCTTCTATTATGCTTAACTTGTGAGTAGGAGCAATTGCATTTGGAAGCTGTTATTTTCACAAAATTATTACAGCAGCCTTCAAGAGTTTAGTTTAGTTATTCCTCTAAAGCCAGCACTGACTGGGCTTTCTGAACAATATGTTTCTAAATATGGAAATTGGAGAATGTGGCCCTGGTCAGATAACTGAGATGTGCTGAGGTGTTGTTATGTGTGTGGTTATTTCTTTCAGGCTACAGGGCCATTTTGGCTGAACCTAAAAATAAGTCATCTGAGTCTTTTGAACACGATTATTACAGCAATACCATGAGGCAAGAACTAAGAGGAAATGCGCTTCCATTTTGTAAGTCACAGTTTTTTACATTAAAAACGATTTGTAATCTCTGCTATGGTCACTAAGTAAGAACATGGCTTGGAGGAAGGGAAGCTGACAGAGGCTTAGGTTAACACTTAAATAGTAGATTGGCTATTTAAGTTAGAAACCAGCCAGGCATTTCTTCTCTATTTTTATGGCTTGCTTTGCTTTGGTTGGCCAATTATTTTGTGACATGCACTGGTGAAATCAACATGTGACCTTTAGTATCTACTTGACTTGTATTACTTTTAAAATGCAACATACGTGTGAGATGAAGGCCTGCAAGTGTGATGACTCAAATTATTTTGTTGATTCTTGAGGTATGCAGCCAGAGTTTTGTGGCTTTGAAAAAGCTGAGACCCGAATTCAAGAACCGGTCTCCAAACGCCTCTCGGTGGTATCACGGCTCCCCTTTATTCAGGAGCAGCTCTTCGCCCTCTTTGATTTAATTCCAGGACTGGAGTACTGTGATGTTCAGAGAGACCCTCATACCAATAGTGGTAGGTAAAAGTACAAAAGGTTTTTGTTTTTTCTCTGAAAGGAGTCCCTTGTAATTGTACTTCAATTAGTTTGTATTGCAGAATACAGTACACTTGTTGGAAACAGTTGCTGCTATCACTTCATAAACCCAACAATTCAGTTGTCTGAACCCCTGTTTACAGGTAGCCCTTAAGGGCTTATATCTTTATTTTCAGATAATAAAAACTGAAGGAGGATAGGATCAAAGTAATGATAATTATGTTTTGGTCAAATTAATAGTTTGAGGCAGAATAAATGAAGAAGAGATGTCAGAAATTTTTAGACATTAAAGTAAAATGTTCTCTAAACAGATCTTCTGAATTTTCACTCTGCAATATGTGGGTGTGTCGAAGTTGACATGAGTAAATGGGATTAAATAATTTCAGAATGGATCATGTTTTCTGTTGTAAGACTGTTCTGGTTTCAGTCTTGTTTCACTGCTGCTGAGACAAATAATGGAAGTGGTCTCTTCTCCAAGAAATTTGAAACGTAAATTTTTCAGAGAGTTACATTCCACCTTTAAGGTTCTTGAAATTCACTGTTGATGAGATAATTGCATTTTTAAATAAAATTATGTATCCTTTTGTTACTGGTTCTGGAGCAGTGAGGAAGACGTTTTCACTTGTATGGTTTTACTGCCAGCTTTTCAAGCTAGCATAAATACAGCTCCTCTGTCACTAGATGATTTCACTAAAGCTTCCTTCACAAATAAAACTGGTGAAGTAGTAATGATGTGTGCTAAAAAGCCTTAAGAATTTTGTGTCACCCACAAGTAACGTGCAGTTTAAATATGTTGTTTATGTGAGTGTAGTTTGTTCTGAGGATTTGCCCATCTCCTGCTGACACTGTGTGCACTGTGCTTGCAGGGTATGCTGTGATTCAGTACAGCACTGCTGCCTCAGCTATATATGCCAAGTACAAACTACATGGGTTTGAGTATCCTCCTGGAAATCGACTAACTGTCATCTTCCTAGAAGATGGGAATGATAGCTCAGAGTAAGTACAGCTTACACAGTTGTAAGTTGTGGTCTGGAGAGCAAAATATAAAATAAACATGTTTTTAATGGAAGGCGTAGCGTCAGGATCACTGTGAGCTTGTGCCATACTTGCAGATAGTATTTTCTGAAACTGTTTGGTTTGGGGTTTTCTTTTTTGAATGGTTTAGAATAAGCCTTTTGAAACCTGGTAGTCTTTGATAAAGAAAAGATTAAAATACATATTTTTAAGATGGTGTGGAAAAATCTTTGATTTGGCAAGAATCTGTCAATATATCTGTAACATGTAACAAGGCTGGAATGTATTTTTGATGAGGTTTTTGGATTAGAACCAGATTTTTGTACTTCATCTCTTGGTTGTGTTTGCATTAGTGCAAGTAGTAGCTTTGTGAAGCACATATCTAGAGTAAAATTTTAGGGTGCTGAGGATCTGATATCAGCACAGTATGGGGAATTCTCAGGTGTTTGACCATCTCCAACTTCTTTCTGTGTTTTGAATGCCCAGTACAAGTTTGGAGCAGCTTAGGTACTCTCCTGCAGTGGATGGTTTGCCTTAGTTTCATCCTAAAGGAGTCTAGTTCATGTCAAACCTGGTCTGGGAGATGAAGACAGCAAGGAGGGACAGTGGAGAGATTCATTTCATGCCTGATGTGAACTAAATCCAACCTTCGTTGCAACCTTCATTGTTCAGTAATTCCTACATGGTCTAACAACACCGCCTGTGTATCTATGCAAAAAGAGCAATTGCTTTTTCTTACTCTGCAACATAACAAAGAAATCACTGGGAAATGAGAGCTAGAAGTAAACTTTCTATGGTAATACTTGGATTTCTGAACTGAATCTCTGTGCTCTTTACTGAAACAGGTGAAATTTTTCTGTCTCTTTTGCTTTTTAGGCATCTCTCACAAAACATAGTGGGCTCTTGTAGAGATAATTTAATCTTTTTTTTCCCCTAGAGTGTTAAAAAACCCAAAGAGTAGTTTTGTGTCTCTATAAGTGGTAATGAATGAATGTTTTCAGTGAGCTGCATATAGCATGCAGGCTTCCAGATTTCTCTGTAGGCTGTCACGAAAGCCTGTCTTGATTTTGATTATCTGCATGGCATTACCTATTTCTAGAGGTACTGACGTGTATTAAAACTTACTTTTTCTGGCTAAAGTGAAGATTACAATAACTCAGCTGTTCCTTTAAAGTAGTTTATTACCACTTGCAGCCTCATCAGGAAGATGGCCACACAGCTGGTGACAGCGCAGGTGTCGTCAGCGCTGCGCACTAACAGCGCCATGGTTCAGCAGTACAGGACTCCTCCTGTAAGTTCATGCCACGGATGGTGTTGGTATTCTCCTGAATTGTTGTAAGAAACTTCACACATTCCAATAAAGAGCACTGCTCCCTTGCTTCTCTAAACTGTTTTATGTGCTGCATTTTTAAGATGTACCTCTGGTTGGTTGGTGCATTTTTATTTCCTGAAAAGGTGGCTTGTATTTGTTCAATAAATAAAGTAATGAATACGTGCACCCACAGGGCCTATTTATGTTCTGTGATGGAACAAGAATGGTGAGAAAAGTAAAATTACTTCGTCTGCCCCCCACCATCAGTTAACTTACACTTGCATTTTTCCCCCTGTTTCAGCAAGCATTTGGAGGAACTTCTGGCCCACAGTTGCTGCAGCCCCAAACAGATGCCATACTTCCACCACCCAAAAAAAAAGTTCCACCTGACACTTCTGTGAAGGAAAGGCTTTTCATACTTTTTCATCCCCATCCTTTACCTGTAAATGTACTGGAGGATGTGTTCTGGTAAGGGTCTATTTACAAATAAGTGTTCCCTAACAAAAAGGAAACAAATGATGAAATATTGAAAGTAAATATTTTTGGGTTTTTTCTGATACATTATAATGGTTTGCATCCTACTAACAGTATTTCAACTGTTCTTTCTGTCTCCCTGTGTGGAGCAAAGACTTGAGACAATTTTTGCCATCTTTAAAAAAATCTGTAGTTAGCAGTTCTCCAGTATTTTATATTATTAATTTGTAGTATGCACTTGAAGAAAGAGACATTTCCCTTTTCCAATAGCTTGAAGTTGCAAGAAATCTTTGGAAACTCAAAATATTTTAAAAGCACTGGGAGAGGAAAACATTTTGTGTGAAACATTTTGTGTGAAATTTAAAATTGTACCTATTTGATATAGTGGATTTTCTTAACCAGCTGCTGAAGGAGGAAAAGGCTATGGACCTGAGTCTTGACACTTGAGTATAACTTCAGTAAGAAGCAAGCAGACTGTTTTTAAAAAAATATTTAAAGTTCTGTCTAGGAATCTCCTGAGTGCTTGGAAATCTGTTCTTCCCTGAAGCTGTAGTGCTTGTTTTCTGAGTCATTTCAGTGAGACCTTTTCAAAGATGAATCACAGCTGAGCAAATTCATTTAAGTGAGATGCACATTTTAGCTTCTAAATTATCTGCTGGGCTTGGATGTGTATGTCTTACTTTTGGTTGGCTGAGGGTTTTTTCTTGGTTTTGTGGGCTCTTTTGAATGCCACTTAGTGTCTGGGGGACTGTAGTATTGATTGGCTTTACATATTCTTTTAAATAAGAGAGAAATCAGTGATGCTTGTGGTTCTATCATAATATTTCATAGAAAACACTATCTGTGAGGTTTTGGTGTTAATTATGGCAGAAGTACAAATGAAGAGAAGGAATATGCAAATTGGGAGCATGGATAGTTTTTGCAGTTAACAAATCATACATAGTTCAGATTGGAAATGTCGCAGGAAAATCTGTAAATTCCATTTTTCATTTTTTCCCCCCCCAGTCGTTTTGGACAATTGATAAGTGTTTATCTTGTGGCTGGAAAAAACGTGGGCTATGCAAAATTTGCAGACAGAGCAAGTGCCAGCGAGGCCATCACTGCATTACATGGCAAGATTGTGAACGGAGTGAGGCTGAAGGTGAGGCTGGCAGACTCGCCCTCCGAGGAGCCCAACAAGCGCCAGAGAACTTACTGAGCAGGTGAGTACCCCTACCCAGCCCCAGCTCTTCCTTACCCTCAAGGCCAGCTACCTGAAAGAGTGACAGGCAAGGATTTTGAACTTAGATACAAACATATAATGATAAACTGGAAATCTGTTCTTAGCTAGCAAATTGAAATAGAGTTTTTCATATATCACATATATATATATAAATATGGGTGTGTATATGCTGATATATGCACCTTGTTTTATAGAAATCAGTTTTTATAATTCTTGAAAAAAAACTATGAACCAGTTGATAAAAATCAATCTGGATGCTCATAGAAATATTACTTTTGTACTTGAGAGAATCAATTGAAAAGAGTATGCAAAAATAAACAATGAAACAGACATAAGCTTGTGTGTGTCTTTTTTTCATTACAATCACATGCCCTCATTGGCATTGGATAAACATGGAGAGTTGAGCCCTTGAAGGGCAGAGGAGTTGAGGGTAAATAAAAAAAGATGTATGGGAGGACAGGTAAGGTGGTCAGGTGAAATTAAAGGTTTGGGATATTTGGGTCATCTGTGTTCTCAGAAATGTGATAGTGGAGAAAATACAGCAGAGCCTGTGGTGGAGGAATTGAGATACATGTTTAAGATAATTAGTTTGAGAACTTACTGTTTGATGCATATGGCCTGTGAAAGCTGGCTAAACTCCTAGAGATTTTGTGTGTTACTTTAGGGACCAAAATTCAAGTGCTCTTTTATTGCTTTGCTTCAAATTATGTTGAATTTCATCACATTTTTAAATTATTTTTATTTTTTTCAGCATTAGGACTATTGCCAAAGGAGACTATAATTGGGAGAGAAAAGACTAAGCCCTGTTTTCTACAAAATAACTCAAATATTAATATATTTCCAGATAGTTCCAGTACCATACTACCTTCCTAGGGGACATGAAGTTTTGATTTAACTAATTCAGAAAATGTCACATGACTGTCTTTGAATCAGTATTTTCTCTCTAAGCTTCACCCCTTGTACCTTTCTTTGTATAGGTGTTCTTTGTGACTCCTGAGTTGCAAAGACCAAAAAAAAGGTTTTGCTCAAAGTGTTCTTTTTCTCCTTTTCTCCTAAGGACCTCCATGTTGCTCTTTTGATAAGCAGCAGATACGAAACATGGCCTTAGTCTTTATATACAACTTTTGTTTTAAAAAGTTGGATTTCTGGGCATTCTTTTTCGGCATGGAATTATAGCTAAAACTAAATTGAAACTTTTTTTTTTTTTTAAATCAGCAGCTCTGGTGAATGCAATTTTAAGTAACTCATACCCATGCTCTTATCTTTGAACAAAGTTTTGTTTGTTTTTAGTGTGACTTCTGCTTTCAGCAATAAAAGCCCAGCCTCTGTGTCCTTACAGGAATAACTGATGTGAAGTGTAATATAATACCAGGTCTGCCTTGTGTGCTTTTTACTGGAGAACTGTAAATACAATGTGGATCCAAAATTAGATTTATCCCTACTTTTTCTGTACACCAGGTTCCTGATTCTGAGTCTCTTAGCAGGTTGTCTTGGCATCTATCTCTTTTTGGGATAGACAGACAGAATTACTTGTTCATTTGTCCTTTAGCTGGTTTCTGAAGTTCAAATGAAGTGGTACCTAAAAGGAAAGATTGCCTTTCAAAAGGGCTTGCCCATGTAAGTGACTTTACCACTGCCTGACTTTGCACTGGATGGACTGACTGACAAGCTTTGCAGTAATTTGGAGGCTTATATTTTGCTTTTAATTAAAATGTTAAATTGTGCATGTGAAAGGAGATGCAGTTCTCTCTACCTCTGAAATAGTTGTGGGTTTTTTTTAAGATGTGAGAATACTAATTTTTTTCATTTTGAATTTTAGCTGTAGGAAATAATCTTCCTAGCTAAAACTTCTGTGAGTTTTCACTTAAGGAAACCATTGCCTCTTAATAAAAAAATCCTTTCTAAAGTCCTATTGTATTGCTTGCCTTTGGTTTCTAACAAGGTGACTGGATTTCTGAAATAGTCTTTCTATACAAGGTTCTCTGATTAAAATCCATTATAAGACCTCTGAATTCTAGAATCTATATGAAAATAAATGTCATTTAATGAAACAATTAAGTAAAATATTTATTTTTTAACACATTTGAAGTTTTGCCCCAACACCTTCTTATGCAAATAATCTTTTTTAAAATACAATTTACAAAATTACTTCTTAAAAAAGGTTTTGTGGTAACAATATGCTACTCATAATGCTTTTGCAATGTAAACTTCTGACTATAAGAACTTTCTCTTACCTTGCAACAAATTTTTTTTATCAGGCAAATTTGAATACACATTTATTTATATTCTTAACTAATCCACCTAATGAATTTTACAGGCTCTGGTTCTCCTACAAATCAATGAAAATTCAGTTGTTGATGTGAGTAGTTAAAAGTAGCAGAGAAAAGATGGAAATACAGACCAGTAGGGTTCTCTTAACCACTTTAGGTTCTAATGTAAGTTTTTTAGGGTGTGAGGTTATCCCCATTTATGCTAAGTAAGTATTCATGGCTGAAATAATCACCTCAAACTATCTTACTTTAAATCAGTGTAGGCTTGAGAAGACAACTACAGTGTCTATTTCTAGGCAGTTGCTGAAAGCAGACCTGTCCTAATGATCTTGCTGTGACCAGCTCGTGCTCTCACTCAGGGCTTTGAGCTGCTTTGAGTATTTTGTGAAAACCTCACTGCAGTGCCTGATGCCAGTTATGCAGGTTGTATAATTCAAAAATAGAAGAGGAAGGAAAGAATCTGTCAGAAGAATGCATTGTGGAATTCCAATTACTCTTTATTGCTACCCAGTGGTTCTATTTAAATACCACCCCCACCCTTGGTAAACCCCCCCCCAAACCACTAAACAAGAGGACCCACAAGCAAACAAAACAAAAAACTCAAACCCACCCCAATCATCTTTCATAAAGCTTTCAAATAGTCCTTAGAAAGCAGAGCTTCTAACTAGCATTGTGTTAGAAATGTCAGACAGGTAGGTGGAGCTTGGTTCTGTGGCTTTTAATAGTCATTGCTGATTGACTTCAACCCACAGCAAATGGATTCATTGCATTTTTCCCCTCCTAAAAAACATTGGGTGTTTTAAATAATTATTTTGTTACTAAGTTGAAAAAAAACTTTATTCTCTCATAAAATACTTGATTATTATTATCTTTGGTTATTCTTTTCTGGAAGATGTCCTGCTTTAATGATTTGATTTGCATTCATTTTTTTGAGTTAGACCTTTATTAAAATCCTGATGTTAATATGTATATATTTTAATGATTTATTGCTCTGCAGAAATGTTTTTAAAAAGTAATTGTATCATAGTTGTGATATACATTTTAAAAATAGCTGTATTTTGTATCAGCAGTATGCTGCAGAAAAAATGCTGGCTTTTACACACTGCTCAGAGAAAGAGGCACTTCTTTAAAAGTTAGAGAAGCATGCCTAAAATGTTAATATTATTCTTCTAAAGATATTGAAAGCCCTATATATATATGCTGTTGTAATGATTATATTTTATAAAATGTAGTTTAAAATAAAAATAGGTATGTTGCTTTTTGATACTATTTTTGTACTTGTGTTTTTTCTACAGAAACTAAGTATTGACATGACCCTCAGCTAGCTGACTGACTGACTGAAAACGTGACTAGACATGGTTCCTGTGGACAGTGACAGCTTTTTTCAGTGACAACTTTTTTTTTTTTTGTTAATTGTTACTTAGTCCATCTCTCTATGATCCTTTTTCTTTCTGATTATGCAGACATGCAGTTTTGAAAACTATGTAGGCATTAAAAATTGTAAACTGATGGTTGTTCTTGTAGTAGTATATAACCTTGTATTACAGAAATAGCTCTTGTTTTTACCTGAACCATTCCTATAAGATGGAAATGACAATGATGGAGGAAATAAAGGAGCCAGCATTTTCTGACTTGACTGGTTAATTGATAATGATTCAGATTCTGTTAAAAGAGAAGACATCTCTCATGATCCAGGTTGCATTTAAAAGTGAAGTACTTAAAGCAGTAAATTCAAAGAAAATGAAGTAAATTTAACAACTGCTAGCAGACATGACAGTATTAATCTAGATTTAAGAAGATAGCTGCAATTAAAAAAATAATTCAAAGTACTTTCTTAAATATTTTGTTGCTTTGGGCCAAAATTATTCATTATACTGTTTAGTGAAAGAAACATTTGACTCTGTCAGACTACCAAAACTTCTTATATTTATCCTTTCTTATCCTGAGGTCTTTTGGCTCTAACTGTGGGGAAACTGTGGAGTCTAGGGCTATGGGTTTCTTTTTGTTAGTTTTGAGGGGAACTGGGGTTTCTTTTGGTTTTTGTTTGTTTTTTTTTTTTTTTTTTCTCCAGAAGCTTTCAATGCATATGTTCAAGTAAGAGTTGGACAAGTCGAGTTTTCAGCAGGATGAAGACAGTTTTGGCCCTGAGGGAGAGTAAATGAAGATAGTTCAAATAAGTATGTGCACAGAAAATTTTCAAATGTCATTACTTGTCCATGTATTCCTGTATACTACTTGTTGAATTGGAAATATCCTGGTAATTAAATAAGATATACAGATAAAATTGAGGAATTCTAGTTGTATGCTTCTCTCTAGAGGAGAAGCCCTTGGATGCTTCCTGCTTCCCAGCATCTCCCATATGGCCTCTTCATCAATTGGTTCAGAAGTTGAAATCCAAAGTACCAAACCATGTATTTAAAAAAACCCCAATTTTTCTTTTTTTTTTTTTTAAATATTAAAATTCAAATACTTAAATGGGAGCAAGTTGCCTAAGAAACTGTTTTTTTCTCTCCATTCCACTGCTACCTGTTAAAATGCAGTCCTTGGTTATCACCAGCAGCTCTTTTCCCCAAGTGCAGTTGTTTCATTCAACACAAGGAACAGAATTGAATAAAGGCTGCATGGTTAACCAGGCTGTAAAATTCCTGCTTAATTGGTGTAGCTGTTGGAAATTAGTGAAAAAATGGGTTTGTGGTGGAAGGTGGAGAATTGGATCCTGTCTCTGACTCCAGCCTGAAGGTTGCTTGTAAGGGGGGTTGCTATTTCTCTTGTGTTCCCCTGAAAAAGTCACAGTTTGGGTTGGTGTGTTGGGTTTTCTGTTTGTTTATTTGGTTTGTTTTGGTTGGTTTGGTTTTTCTTCCGATCCTTCATGGTAAATTTCAAGTAGCATTTGGGGATTTTTCTGTATTTGCACAAAGGAGATAATTCTGACCAGGCTGCCATAAATCCCAAACTCTGGAACTGTCAGGCAGCACCTTTGCAGCCTTAACTGTACAGCCAATGTGTGCAGTGAGTCCAGTCAGTATTTTCAGAGAGCATCAGTCCTATTCTGTGAACATGGAGAGACACCACGCTCGACAGAGGGTCTGTCTGACAGGTGCTGCAGAGCCTGTGGTGTGGTGGATCTGCACAGTACCAGGCGAAATGCTGACAATCCCTGTGTGGGCAGCTCAAAAACAGCCCAGCTTCTCCTTTGTGTGGTGGAATCGGCCTCTTGATGAGTCTCCTGTGCCAAGATGCCCACTTTAGTGGGGTGGATGCCTCAGTGTTCAGGGAGTGTAAACATCCCCAGGAGGGTAAACCCAAAAATTAAGTAAGTGGTGGTGGTGTTTGGCCATCCAAGGTGGGAAGGAAGAATTGTGTTGGAATGGTGCTAACGGCTGCCTGAGGGAGCACTCAACACACACAGAGCTGAAAGATATCCTTTACAGCCTGAAGTGATGTTACAAATTAAAAGAGTGCCATTTTCTAGTTGTTCTCAGTCTTGTTTTTATCACTACATGGAGGATCAGTGCTCTGCATGCAGTCCTGCTTTGGGCTATGGAGCTCCCTTGCCAGCTTGTTCAGTCAGGTCTGCAACTGAAGAGAATTGGGCTAAAAAAGGAATTTTCCCATTTTCATTTCTGAGGGTTCAAGACACAGTTTGCAGTTTCTTCAGGTGTCTCCCTTTTAGTCACTGCTGGATCAGGCTATCAAGTGACTTGTATGCAGTCACTTTTAGTATTCTGGTAAAGTTTTTTAGATATTTAGAATAAAATCATTATTGCTCTCCTTAGAGCCCAGTGTATTTCCTGAAAATATTCATGTACTATTGTTTGGCTAAGTAACAGTTTGTGTCTGTACATTTTTGTTTGGATATGATATTCATCACTCCTGTTGAATTGTTACATAGCACCACTGCTAAGTGGCATGCTGCTTTTCCTTTCATTGGTAAGTAAAAAACTCAGTCTCCTGTGAGAATGAACATTAGGTTCCTGTACTGGAAAAAACCTATGTCACTCATAATTTCCTTTGATGCTGGTGAGTGAATTGACCAAAACTCTGGGAGGTTTTTGGTGTGCTGTTCTGCAGTATCAGTGCTTTCATGCTGGTAAGTAGAATTTAGTGCTTACCTGTAAGTGACTTAGATTTCAGCTGTGTTCATCAGCCATAGTTGTACACTGGTGTTGTACTTTTGAAAATGAGGTAGTAGAGATTTCACAAATCACAGTAAATTATGTCCAGTAGAAATAATTTTATCCATTTCTTGAGTCATAACCACTTGGTCAGCAGAGGAGCCTTGCTTGTGTAACTGCAGGAAGATACCCATTTGTTTATGCTGCCTGAATGTCTACATTAAGGTATTTCTGACCATGAAGTGAAAAAAGGCCATTCTCAAGAGGGCTGTGCATCCTGGATATGATCTGTGAGTCAGTGATAGCAGTTCTGCTCATCCTGGGGCTCCTCAGACCCTTCTTTGGTGGCACAAACCACTCCGAGAGAAGCTCACATGGGGGCAGAGCCCAGGTTTGCAATGCACAGTGCAATTGGATTTACTTTGCATTTTTCCTCATTCTTCTGTTTGTGGTCCTTTTTCTGACCCAGACAGAAGGAATAATCACATGTGAAGGGGAAACTGTTGGAGATGAGAACAGCATGTGATTATGTGCACAGCTTCAATTCAGGAAAACATACCATATTCTCACCATGCCACTTTCCTGAACTTAAATTGTATTTGTTAAACATTCATTTGAAATTTCATCAGATATTCTGATCCAGTTTTTCACAGAATGTCAGACTAGTACTGCTGTTATAGTGCTAAATTTTCTGCAAAATAAAATGAAGAAAAACATAGCAAAGAAAGAGGGAGGGTAACAATGCCAAGTTCACCTACAGTGATAGCAAAGGGACAAAGGGTGACACTGCAGTGCTGCCAGGAATCCCCCAGTTCCAGCAGAGGTCACTGGGCTCTGGATGTGTAGATGGAGGCTGCAGCTCAAAGCTGACATTACTGAAAATCTTAACCTGCTCTTAAAATAATCAACCTATATAGAGAATTTCTTAACCAAAAGTTTGTGGTTTGGGTTTTTTTTTTCACAAGGAATTATCAATAGGCATATCAATTTCAAACATTTATTTAACATACTCTAAGTTAATAATTAAAATAATTTTAAGTAATTGATTTAAAAGTAATTGAGAGAAGACAGAACCATCGTTTAACTTGCCTATATTCTCTGGATAATTTTAAAACTGTTTTTCTTTATAGCCTTTTAATTTTTAAATACAAATGTTCCATTTTTGCTTGCACAAGCCTTATGTGTCTGTTTCTGATTTTTTCCTTGCTGTTCCATAGGCCTTTTGCAGTTTGCAAATGCAGGATTAACCAAATAGTTCTGAAATTGTCATGCTTGGTATGAAAACTTCCTGAGGTACCTGAAAACACTGCATACAGAACACCTCTCTATACCATTTCTTGGCATTCTTACACTTCCTCTGTAAAAGATTAGGAGTAAAATATGAGCAGTAACTAGGGAGAAATCAGGGGAAATAGGGACAAAACAAAGGAAAAATAGGAAAGATTACAAAATAAAGGAGTTCAGATTTCAAGAAATAAAATAGGAAACAGTCTAATAGGAGGTAAGGTATGTGGGGAGTTCTTTGGGGAAATCGAATTTAGATATTGGGGAAAAGCAGGATAATTCGTATGAGTCAGGTCTTAAGACAGAAAGGATGGGGAGTATTGTGATGCTCTGGAAGCCAAATGCTTTAATTAGGGTGTGTGTGTAGGGATTTGGAGCCTTGGGTGGATGTGTATCAGAAATGAACCACAGAAACCCTTACATCAATCTGTAATAACGTCACTCTTTGTGTCTTACTTCTCTTTAATTCTGAAATACAGTGATTGTCGTGCACAGTGACTATTATAGCCCCAGGATTACTTATAAAGCAGTGTGGGCTTTTTTCCAAACTGTGCTTTCTGTTGAGCTTGCTCATCTTGGGTGGTTTCTCGTTCTTCCCTCTGCGGTGTGGTGGTTCTGTACCTGCCCCTTGCTCTGGCACAGCTCACCCCAGCTGCACTGCTGGAGTTCACTGAACAACTTGCAGCACGAATTCGTGTCAGGTCACTCATCCACAGCCTCAGCTTTAGCAGGGACAAGCACAGCACCAGGAGCTTGAGCTGCAGGCAGGATCAGGCCTCCTGCAGCCAGGCTGCTGCTGTCACACTCGAAACAGGACATCCCTTGGCCAGCTCTGGCTGCTGGAGCTGTGGAGCATGAAGCGCTGTGCCAGGCAGCTCCGCTGGCTGCCAGGGCAAAGGGAGGTGTGCAGCTGAACAGAACACGAATCACAGTCCAGCTGCTTGCTCTGCTTGCCTAGAAATGCTTTAAAGGGGAGCTGCTTTAGGGATGAGGGGCTTTATGGCCTTGGTGCTTTGCAAACATAAATCACAGCTTGAAAATAACACTTCAGGGCTGTACAGTCCACCTGTCTCGTAGATGGTGGGGCTGCTGTTTTGAGCTGTACATTGCACTGTCAGATTAATTAAATATTGATATAAGACTCTGATTTCATCTAGTTTAACAGTGTACATCTGCCTGCTCCCATACCTTTATTCTTTTATTGGGAATTTTTGTTGAAATTCTGCAGACTCTGAGGCTTGGGAAGGTGGAGCTTCATCCAGCACAAAGTGTGGGGTGTCCAAACCCAGTGTTAACATGCAATATCTTATACACAGTATCTGTAGGACCTTATTAACACTGAAGAGTTAACTGCTGGTCAGACTATATTTAGAGGAAGTGTTTACAAATCCTGAGCTTGGGAGTTCAGAAGTTTCACTGGGAATTCTTCCAGCTCTTCTGACCAAGTTCTGTCTTTGGAAAGTGCTAATGAGTAAATTTTTCAGATGCCATTTTGAAAGATAAAGGGCAATGTTAACAGAGTATATTCAGGTATGTGGACATAAAACTATTGGAAATGCAGATATGTGCTGGAAATATTTTCTAAACTTGAAATTATAAGCAGCTTCACAAATAAAATTGCAAGATGGCTGAAAGTTATTTTAAGTATTGGAATGCTGATTATCCTCATGCTGGGCACACTAAATCCCCTTTCTAACGTGTCTGTTATATCTAAGGATAGTAGGAGTGAAGTTTAATCAGCAAAACAAAATCAAAGGCAATGTCATGTGAAAACATGCAGTGCATGTTTTGACCCACTGATGGTTTTAAATTTTAATCAAGCCCACAAAATTCACTTCTATTCTGAATTTACTTCTTATAATAATGCTGGGAGACATTAAAATTTGCTACCTTTTTTCTCTGTGGCAACATACCAACTAAACTACTTAAAATTATGGCTTGAATTTTAGACTGGTATCACTAAGTTTTACCCTTTACCTGTTTAAAGGCCAAGGCTACAAAAATGGCCTCAATGCCATATATAACAGCATTCTTGGAATTTTATCCTGGAGACCATCTGAAACTATTTGAAGCTGGGTAATCTCTGTTGCTTTGGAAAAGTAAATTATTTAGGTAGTTCTTTGAGAGTGCAAAGAAAACTGTACCACTGTGATCCTTTTAAAGCTATTTTGGTGGAGTTACTAAGAAAAAGTCCTTTAAATACTGAAGCTTGAAAGAACTGAGTCTAGAATAGAAAGCAGAGGGCTGGTAATAGGCAGCAGGGTTATAAGGATTGTAGGTACAACACTTCCAACCAGAGATTTTTTTCTTTGTTGTTTAAAATATATAGCTTAAAGTGTTTATAGTGCTCTGGTTTTGCAGTCTATGCAGTAAAGAAACCATGCATTGTGCTGAAAACAAGGCTGTGGGACTACTACCCACTGCTAAAATCAAGTGTGAAATAAACTTTGCCTTATCTATGAGTGGATATAGTTAACTATATTATCAACCATACAGAGTTTGTCATGTGTGATTGAGCCACTCCAGCTGATTTATCATGTTTGTCTTCAGAGATTCTTGGAGTTCTGACGAACTGCATTTCAGATTTGCTTTTCAGGTTTCTGGTTTCTTTTATTTAATAGGGATATTCTAAATAGAACTCTTGCAAATTGTGATTGTCTATGTAAGATACTTACCTGTAACTTCAGTTTTAAATAATCTTTGGGTGCTTCTACTTCCCTTTCCAGTTTCTTCAATGAAAAGACACAATTTTCCTTTTTCCTTCAGGGATGCCCAAAAATAGTTTAGATTTTATTTTTTGTGGTGATCTTTGATTATGGAAAGTACTTTTGGTATATTCTATGCATATGTTATGTTGTTATGCTTCTCTTGCTATGTACTGCCTCAGTCTCGAACAAAGGATAGCAGGAAATGGTGCTGAAATGAATGCACCAGTGCATACGGACTATCACTACAGAAACTGAAGAGCAAACTGCTGAGGAGATAAAAACAGTGTTTCCAAATTCTCTTCAGGGGAATGGAAGAACACCCAAATGGAAAGATCAGGAGCTAAGAGACTGATTTCACTCCCAGGGAAGATGGGGAAAAGCAGGAATATGCTTTCCTGTGTAGGGATGCTGCTTGTCTCTGGTTTCTCACACCTAACTGTGCAGAAAGAAAAGAATAAACCATTTGCATGGCTGAACAGGACTGTGTAAAGGTCCATTTAATATGACATCCTGCTCTCTTCAGTGCTCAGAAACTGATGTCAGGGAAAACAGGGCAGACAGAGTGTCCTTTCTTGGGCAGCTCTTAACAGGCAGTGGGCAGGCACCTTTTCAGCAGGAACTGCAAAGGAAATTATTGTGCCTACAGCTGTCCTTCATTCATTTGTGTAACCTCAGCTTAAAAACCTCTTTCTTCAGCTTCCTAGTGTAGTATACAAGCAAGCCATCTGATTTAATAACACTGTATGAAAAAGTTTTTCCCAGTTGTTGTTTTAAACCCTCTCTGCCTGATCATTTACTGAGTCTTCCCAAAGTCTTGTGTGATAAAAACCAGCACATGATTGCTTCCTGTCAGCCTCCTATGTGTCATTGGGGATTTTATAGATGAAAAGACAATCTTTTCTCAGTCTGCTCTTCAGCTAGAAATTATCTCCTCACACAGATGCACTCCCATACCTCTGCATGTATTTTTTTAGCTGCATACACGCATTTTCTAGTTTCACATTATCATATGAAGGAAGTGGAACTGTACACAGCACTCAAGTGCAAGGAGATTTACGTAGGGTTGTAATGAGCTTTCCTCCTTTGTTTTCTGCTGCTTTTGAAGCAACTTCTAACGCTGTTTGCCTTTTGGACTACTGCTGAGTAGCAAACCAGTGTTTGCAGAAAACTACTCACAATGACTCCAAGGAATAAAGGCTAATTTATAGCCCATTACTATGTAAGTTTAGTTAGGGTTATTTTCATTACTGTTTACATTGGTTTCCAGTTATTGACTTTGACTTTCAGCCACCATCTCACTGCCCTGTTGCTCACTATTGTCAGATCTTTCTGCAGCTTCTCAGTCAGCTTTCCTTTTGCCTACCATGAGTAATTTTGGATCATCAGAAACCATGTTGTCTTCACAGAAGTAATTTTAGGGTATTTAGATGCAACAGTGCTCATCCAGAAGTATTCAGATTCAGCCCTAAGGAGGACTCAAAAAGGAGAGTAAATAATGTTGTGTGGGTCACTCTCTGTCAAAGAAAGGGGATGTTGATCTGGTTACCCGACCCCAGTCCTAATGGCAGCTGTGCTTTCTGATTCCTGGAGATGGCTCTTCAATCCTCTGGCACTCCCCTGCTCTAGGGCACATCCAGTTTCCAGCTGCTGGTGCCTGCCTTTCTCCTTGCACAGCTTCTGCCTGCTATGAGCCTGCCATTGCCTGCCAAGGTCTCCCTCTGCCTCATTTGTTTGTTACCACACTCTTTAATGCTCGTTGGTGCTCTACTTCGTGCTTTTTCTTCAAAGCACTTCAGTTCACTGGTTATTACTACTATACTCTCACAGTACAGCAGTACTACACTCTCAGCTTTTCATAATTCAATGAATTGCAAAAAAGACAAGGTGTAATTTATAAAAATCTTTATTAAAAACGTGTCTTTTACCTGTGCCTTGCCTAAGGGTACTGTTTTGCCAAACATGCACACTCCCTAACAATAATTGACAGCAGTGAAACAACAACAGTGCTTATTACAGGAGAAAATAAAAGTATTTTCCTAAGGTTCTGTAAGTAAATATTTTCCATGTCCATAGATCTGCTTATCCTCAGCATAGAGTTAGTAAGAAAACATTTCATTTCATGGTGGTGATATCCTTCTATCACAGTGATGTCTCTTTGTCATTCTCTTCCCTCCCCACTCCCCCTGCTTCCTTTTTCTTATTTTTCTCTCTCTCCCACTTCCCTGTTTCCCCCATTTATTGGTAAATCATATCCATACTATTGACTTTGGCACATTGCTTCGTTCACACCTTAACTGGGGGAGAGGCATTGCACTCTAATAATCTGATCTTAAATGTGTTCTATAATGTATGTGGCTTCTTACTTAATCTTTCTGTGGATTTTACAGGAAAACTTCCTCTGATACGCACCAAAGTCCCACTTAATGTTTTTCCAGCTCCTGGAAACTGAACACCAAAAAGAAAAAATGTGTTACTTAATGAGTTTTCTAACTTTATTCAACCACGTTCAAAATAAGACTTGCTGAAAAAATAAAGCTTTTTTCCAAGAAGCTTATCTGAGAAGTTACACAAAAAAATACAGTGTCAGGGGATCCTTCTACAGAGGTCTCTAATTTAATAGGAAGGTGACCATGGCTATTGTATGCCAGGGTCCCCAAAATGATCCTTTGTTGCACAATGATACTGCCAAACCTGGCACTGCTAGTTTGAGAAATAGGGAAAACATAAACCAGCATCACACAGCCTGTTTGTCTTTGCCTAATGAATAGTGTAGGTTCAATAACTTACAGAATGCTGTAAATCTACCTTTTTTTGGAGGCATTTGCCCTTTTTCCCCATTCTCTTACTGAAATTTGCTGGCAGTGGCATCTAGTTCTCCAGGGACTTCAATTGATTTTCTTGGACGACAAAATCTATTTCCACTCTTGTTACCACAACCAGAGAGCGGGGCTGAGGTGGGAGATGTAAACAGTAGGAGCACAGTTTGCAAAGAGGGGCCCCAGAGCCATCTCTGGAGGGCAGGAAGTGTGCCAGCCCTGGGGACAGGGAGTGAGCAGGCCCTAGCAGAAGGACCAGGGTGCCAGAGGCAAGTCACTAACCAGACAGAGGAGCCCACAACCTGTCTGCTCCACAGCAGGGTGACCTGTTCCACTCCATAGGTTCTCTACACAAGCCAGTCCAGCTTCCCCTTTCCAAAGCAGTGTTTAAGCTATCAAGGATGTTGTAAAAGCTGTGATGGAGGATGTATACAGGGAAGAAAAAACAAAAGACCCTCACAAAAAAATCCCTCATAAACCAACCTACCAAAACGAAACAACCTCCTAATAACAAATTAAATCATGGAGTCATTTCCATAGCGGCTTTCTGGCGCGTGTAATGTGTTATTTTACAACCTCCCATTGTCGGATGACGAAGATTGATCAGCTAACGCGGTGACCGCTGCGGGCGGGTGACGGTGCAAGGTTCAGTGTCGCGCTTGTGTCACCAAGCCTGGGTGGGGAAAGGCTCTTGGGCTGCTGCTGCCAGCCCTGTCCCTCGGCGGCACCCTTTGTCTGACACCATCCTCCCGCCCCTGGCACGGAGGTCCCTCTCGCTCCAGCACTCCCCGCTGTTCCCCACGTGCTTTCCCGATTAATTCCAGACCTGATGTCATGACCGAAGCCCGTTACGCGGTCCCCGCCGCTGCCCCGTTTCTCCGACACGCCGGCAGCACCCCGACCCGGGGCTCCGCTCGGCGCGCCGGGGCCGGCTGCGGGAGGGACGGCGAGGTGCTGTGCCGAGGTGCCGAGGTGCCGTGCCGAGGTGCCGAGGTGCCGTGCCGACCCGAGGTGCCGAGCCGAGGTGCCGTGCCGAGGTGCCGAGGTGCCGTGCCGAGGTGCCGAGGTGCCGTGCCGACCCGAGGTGCCGAGCCGAGGTGCCGTGCCGAGGTGCCGAGGTGCCGTGCCGAGGTGCCGAGGTGCCGTGCCGACCCGAGGTGCCGAGCCGAGGTGCCGTGCCGAGGTGCCGAGGTGCCGTGCCGAGGTGCCGAGGTGCCGTGCCGACCCGAGGTGCCGAGCCGAGGTGCCGTGCCGAGGTGCCGAGGTGCCGTGCCGAGGTGCCGAGGTGCCGTGCCGACCCGAGGTGCCGAGCCGAGGTGCCGTGCCNGCTCTGCGGGCCCGGGGCGCAGCCGGAGCATCCGGACCGGGGGGGCCGGGCCGGGGTTACGTAACGGCATCCGCGCTGCGAGATGCGCCGGTGTCAGCCCCGGCTTCCCTGGCGCCCCGCGAAGTCCTGGTTTTTTCGCCCTTCCCTGCAGAGCAATTTAAAATGGTCCAATAAACTGTGTGGTCTGTGAGGTTCAGCTGCAGATTAGCTATTGCCAAGTTGATGCACTCTTAGGATACCTTTTTGTTTTCATTCTGTTTCTCTCCAAAAAAGGCAGGAACGGCCTGTATTCCCAATTTGCTAGCAAGGCTGCAAAACGCTTCCGAGTACTTTGAAGATGTATGGATTCATTAAAACTGATGTTTGTAAATCATGCGTTTGCCAGAAGTGCTGATGATTAAAATGACTGTATGACGTGAGTTTTGCCAGTGGCTCGTCATTTCATGTCAGCTTCTAAGTGCTGTCCTGTGCTGGGAGGATACATTGGTGATTTTCTTCCCGAAAGCTTCAGCAATGCAGGTATCATGCACTAACACTAACTGAAACAAAAGACCTTGCTGGACTTCTCAGAGCTAATTAGGAAGCCAAGGTCGAATAGCAAACGTCAGTGTAACTTGTATGGGGTAGCGTGACAGAACAAAAGTATTCACAAATCTGATTTGAGAGTTTAAGTGAAAACTGTTCCTTAAATAGACTATTACTCAGTAAATGAAAAAAAAATGCTTAGTGAAGGTGTGAGGAAATTGCTATTTTAGGACTACAATTAACTATATCAGCTCAATTTTAATGGAACTAGTACATTTAATTGCATTCCTAACAGATTTTCTGTTCTCTAGATGATTAACTTGCAGAATGATACCAGCTCAAAGATTAAAATCTCATCAACTATCTAATGGTTTCTGTACAGTGTAATTGTGTTTGGTTTATAATAGTTCTTTTCTAATAACCAGCCTTTGCCCATACAACTGTAGATACTATAATTAGACTCTTTTATCTTGTAAATGACATGACCTTGACCTTTACAGGTTAAGCAGATGTCATTGTTATGGATCTTATATGTTTAGTGAAGCATTTTATGTATTATAATAAATAAGGTTTTCTTTTCTTTTTGTTTAAAAACTGCATGAGGAGACTACTTTATCTTTTCTCTCCATCTTAGATAAATTAACAGAGATGCGTACAACACTGATTATTTGAGAACCCTAAAGGTTTTATATTTAAACAGCCTTTTCTTTCCAAGAACATGGCAGGGTGTATATCTGGAAAACAATATTGGAGTGTTTGTTACTGCAGACTCCCTAAACGTTTCCCTTGCTACTGTGGGCTGAAAGGATGAAAGAGGTACCCTTTGTTGTCCTGTAGTTCATCAAGCTTGCTTCTTCCACTTCCCATTAATTTGCTGTTGTGCCCCAGATCCTCCATAGTGCTTAGAGCTGTACTCTGGAGGCCTTGCAGCCTTGCTTGTTGCTGGCAGTGTTTTGCTCTTAGCCCATTCTGGGAGTTTATTTACAAATGCCTGCGATGCGAACACCGGCTCACGTACACTTGTAGGGACACGTGTGGGGTTTTTTCCCAAGTGCTGGTGCTGGAGGGCTGCACTCTGTATCTTTGTATGCTTGGTTGTGTTTTTTAAACAGCCATCAAACCCAGAACTTTACTCACAGGTGTGAGAGTAACTGTGCATCTGAGCAGCCGTTCAGACGTTACTGCAAAGCCCCCATGGCTATGGAAAGGTAAAGCTCCATGACTTCTGTAACAGGAGAGTCCCTCCTGCTCTATTGCAAATGGTGGTGGACATGAGACTGCTCTCCTTTGCCACTTCTTCCTCCAGTCCTCTGTGGAGATGAAAGCAAGGAGTGTTCATGCTTGTGCTTCCTTTTCCTTCAGCCCTCTGGCACGTGTGTGTGTGGTTGTGTCGACTCTGTGTGTGTGTACCTTTCTCCGGCCCACTGGTGGATTTCTTCGTGTGACACAACTGAAGGGTTTTGCTCTTGTTTTTCCAAATAGCTGTGATATCAGCATGGGTTTTTAGCTGGTTTGTATTTTTTGCTGGTTTGTTTTTAATATAATCATTTAGAATCCTGAGAATTTATGCTTCTTTACCACGTGGCTTTGTCTCAGGAGGGCTGTGTTCCTTCAGGGACTTTAGTCAGCCTTCCGTGCCTGTGCCACGCTGGAGAACCTGCTGGCACTGCAGTGGGATTCGGGAAGGAGCTGCTGGTGCTTCACTGCAAAAGATGTGTGTGCTTGTATTTTTAATGTGTGCATTTATATTTTTAATGTGTGCCTGTCCTAATGTTTTAATTAGCCCCTCTGCCCCATGTGTAGGGTAGCAAATACTTGTACATTACTCCTGTATTTTCTAATATTTTTTTTAAATACTGAACAATTCAAACCATTCCTAGAGATTTCTGGGAGTTTGGTTTGTTTTTTTTCTCGTAACTAAATGTTTTCTGATTTTGAAGATTTTGACTATCTTAGTATGGGGAAAGGCAGCAGTTTCTGTAGATAATTTTCATGGGTAATGTTACTCTGGGCAATTATACTTCAAAAAAGGAATTTCTCCAAGAATTTCCTTCAGGCTTGTGTTTCTTTCTTAAGCTAAGTTTAATGAGATTACAAAAAAATCCTTCACAGTGGAATATACTAAAGTAAACACTTACTTTTTGGGGGTCTGTATGTTTGTGTGTTGAATTTGCCTTATCAACACTGTAGGTGTTGAAGGAAGCAGCAGCAGGTACAGGACACACATGAAAGTGAACATGCTCAGGCCATTTAAGGGATGTTGGGTTTCTGGCAAATTTAAAATATGGCTTTGGTCTTATAAAGGAAACTCCAAGTGCCACAAATCTAGTGAAAAGAAAGCTGTATAATGAGGGGCCAGGTAACATGAACTGAATTTGGTTGTAATGTTATGAAATATTAAGGAATATGTAGTTATAGAGTCATGGAATGGTTCGAGTTGGAAGGAACCTCTACAGGTCTAATAGTCCAACCTCTTGGAATGAACAGGGACATTCTTCATCTGGATCAGGTTCCTCAGAGCCCCATCCAACCTGGCCAGGATGTTTCCAGGGATGGGATATCTACTGCCTCACTGTTCCAGTGTTTTGTCACCATCATCATAAAAAACCTTATTCCTTATATCTAGTCTGAATCTACCCTCTTTTAGCCTAAAACCATTGCCCCACACCCTATTGCTGTTGTCTTAGGCCCTATTAGCAGAGTTTATTGTATGAGTGATGTTATTATGTTTGTATTTAATTTCACCATCTCCATATCAAGGTTTTCTGAGCTGTAAATACAAACCTACGACTTTCAGCTATTTCTTGTAAGTCAGAATACAGACATGGAGGCAGTTAAAAGTTTGGGAGTTTTAAAATGCCAGTGCTGATTATGTCCTAGTAAATGGTGTTTCTAGCATGTCCCTCTTTTGGGGTTGTTCCTTTCAAAGGAGTTGAAAAAGGATGGAAAAACCTTTTGGTGCTGGCAGCTGATAAACCAGTGAAAGGGAGAACAGCTAAATGTGAAATATGAAAAATGGGAGAACACCACAAGAATTACCCTGTGTAGAAAGTCAAACTTGTATCTTTTAGGGAAACTTCTGGGCTGCATAGACTTGTTCAGATTAAGGGAGGAACAAAGTGAACAGTACCAAAATACTAGAGACAATTGTTAAATGAGGAAAAAACAGGGTTGGTTTTGTTGCTGTTTTCCCTTTTTCAAATGGGATTTGGCCCAGGTGGTGTCTAAGGGGTCCTTCTGACCTAAATTATTCTGTAATTTTGTTTTGTTTCTAGGTGAAACCCAGAAAGTTTTTAATTTTCTATTAACAGTGAAAAATAGATGGTGCTCAGAAACTCAGGATGATTCTTTTTCTGGTGTGTGTGTATATATATATATATATACACATCTTGTGGAATTTCCAGATAGTTTATAGATTCTGAGGGCTATTTACCATTATGGGTGGTAGCAGCAGGTAGGGAGATGGTGAATTTCCAAGCTTGTCTTTCTGAGAAAGCTGCAGACTGGCTGCTTAAATGATTTCAGTGTGAGCCCCTCCATCACCAGCTCAGGAACCAAAAAAGGTTGTATGTCATTACTTGTTACCTATAACTTTATAAAGAAAAGCTTTGAAGGAAGAGTAGGAAGAGTAAGCTGGAGATTGAAGAAGAGTGAGAGGGTGGGTCTGGAATGTATGGCAGTTGTAATATAGTTTAATTAGGAGAGCTTTATAATGATTCTTAGAAATGCCTCACTGTAGCAGAGACAGCAGTTGCATGTTGAAATGGACTAATTAATTTCCTTTTTTTTTCCCCAGTTCCTTAAAGGTGAATGTATTTTAGTGCTAGTTGAGAGCACTTCTCTTAAATGAGATAATGGATGCATTAGTTTGAGGGCTAAAGGAAAGAAGTCTGTAGTTGCTTGTGTCTTTAATATAGAACTGCAAGAATTTTAACTAGCAGGTGTCGTGCTAGATTCGAAGATTAGATTTTCTGCCAAAAACCCAATTTCCTTCTGTGGAAAGTGGTTTTCTTGCTGTCTTCTTGCTGGAGGATGATATCTTATTTCTCACAAAGTCCAGTCCCTTGGCATATTTAAAAGGTTCTGTGTTCCTCTATCAAATAGTTCACATTTTTTGAATTTAGACCCTCTTTCCATTGCAATGTATCTTTTCCCCCTTATTTTAGGATGCTGAGAATCAGGTGGATAAGCTGAATCTGCTCAGGATTTAGCAGACAGCGGTCTTGGTTATGATCTCTCACAGTGTGATCTGACTGCTTACATTCATAACTCTGCTAAAATAGTTTTATTTTCCCTTTTTTTTTTCCCCAGTGGAAATTGAGTGATGGAGATGCTTCTAGCCTATAAACTATGTAACCCCCCAATACTTTTCAGTTCTCCTGAAACTTGTGAAAATCACAGAAATCATTCTTAGTCCCTATTGACTAATGTTTCTAACAGAGATGCAAAGGCACTGGTGGATTCTCTACTTAAAAGGCTGGATTAACAGATCTCTATGTGGTACCAAATGTAGTCCCACTCTCTAATGCAAATGCTGTTCTGCTGGTATGAGGCTTTTCTAATGTGATTCCCAATTAAATTAGTGAATTATGATTGTGAAGGATGCAGAGGTATTAAAATGAGGTATTGGATCCTTTACGTCAGTACAGGAGGACACAGGTTTTGTTATGAAAACAAGTCAACCCAGAATGGGTAACATTTGTCTAAGTATGATCTATAGATTGATTTCAAGAAACCTTATCTTGGAATGTGATACACTTTTTCAGAGGATGAACTGAAAGGTTTTCTGTTGAGAAATGTAGCAGGCTCAGGTTGCCCAAAGAAGAGTCTGTGTGAAGCCTGTGCCACGGAGTGACGCCTCCCTGCTCAGACAGAGGAGGCCTTGGCTACATCTGCCCAGCAGCAGCTGGCCTCATCAAGCCCAGAAAATGAAAAAACAATAGAAGGACTTTGTTCTGCAGCAGTTCCTAACTTCCTGCTTCCTGTAAAGTGTTGGTGGTGGGAGACCAAAGAGTTACAGGACCCTTGGTGGTGACTCCTAATTGACCTTAGATGTGGGCAGTGGAGTTGGTGAGACTTTCGTGGCTCGTGCTGAGAGTTTAAGTGGTAAATAAATAAATGAGAAAGGACTTAAAGCAGTAGCCTCAGGTGTGGAGGAGCATGACCAGGGCCATGCACATACCTCTGCCACTGGGAAGGCTGAGTTGGAAGGGAACTGTGAGGTCCAGGCCACTGGTCAGGACTTGGACACACTGAGCAGCTGGAGTGAGCATTCTGTTCCTCAGGGTCTCTCGTGGCAGGGTCACCTGGACCTTGCTTTGTGTGCATCATGGGACAGAAATGCCACACTCATCTTGCTAAGTGTAACATGACTTTGTTTTCTTCAGATTATGTGATGCAGTGGTGTCTCTCAATTCTTCCCCAAATCCTTCCCCTGTGGCAAACCCAGTATGGGTAAGGTGATGTTAAATGGAATGGGGTCAAGAGAAGTTTCTGTTAACATCCTACAGGAATGGTTCCAGGCTGATGATTCTTCTTCCTGTGTCACCTCTGCCTTTACTGTCTCTGTCCTGTGTGTGGTCAACCTGCATTTGCAGTGGAACTGCAAGTGCACTCTTGCCCCTACTTCTACTTTGTGAGGATTTTTATAGCTGACCTACTCAGGGATGCCTGGTACCCTTTTGATCTCGTTCAGGAAAACAGAGTTTAACTGCTTCTTCCCTTCTGCCTTTGAAAACTAAATCCAACCTTGTTTGGAAAGAATTGGCAGTGTTATAGGAGAAGAGGCAGAGAAATTAACCCAGAGAGGCTATGGCTCATCTTCTTAGATTATGATTGTTGAGATTTTGGCCACAAGATAAAGGTTTCTTTAATGAATTTATTTTTATGGAAAATAGTGGAGAGCAACTTATTTTCTTTTATATGTTTATATTTAGGCAGTTAGCTTTGTTGTCACCTGGTAAGGATAGATCTGGGGAAGATGGGAAGGCAGAATCACTGATGGAGAGCTACAGAAATGGCAAGAAATGGACCAGATAAAGGGACTTTCATCTTGAAAATGGGAAGCTGGAGTGGTTAGTTTAGTGACAAATGTTTCTTTCAGAATCGAGTGGGTCAGCTGGGTGAGAAGGTGGTGGATAATGGTGGAAATGATACTTTGTATAAAGGAGGAAGTTTTAACATAAAACAGCATGAAGTTTCATATCTGAAACCAGCAGTTGGTGTAGAGTCACCTCGAAGACCCTCAGACCCCAATGGGAGGAAGACATATACACCCCTCTGGTAAGTAATTATATTGCTTTTCTGCTTAAAATCTGTGTTTCTGGAGTTTATTCTGTTTTTGGAGAACAAGCTTCATAAGATGCTTGCCAAAACCAGAAGGGTAGGAATATATGAAGTAGAGCTGTAGAGCAGTCAGAGGATGAGTCTGGCTGTAAAGTATTGGTCAGCTCTGTAGGCAGACAAATTCTTTTCCTTTTTGTGTAATAGTTGAAGAATGTAAAACCCCATCTCCATTTCCCCCTCCCTTACTGCCAGTTAAATACAAGTTGTCTTTCTACATTCTCTTGTGACTGACAGATCTGTTCCATGTGTAACTTCTAGGAAGTACAGGCAGGTCACAGTTGCTGCCTGGTTTAATATTCTTGGGTGATGTAATCGTGGGCAAAAATAATGTATTCTCTGACTGAAGGGAATAAAACAGTTCTCTAACTCTCCTTAACTGTGACCTATATTGTGTGGGTGTGCAAATGTGCTGTGGAAAGCTAAATGTAAATTATATGCTGTTCCACTGAGCAGGCTTTTCTCTGTTCTCCTAATAATTGGTAGCGTCGCCTACGTACAAAACCCATGGTCAGTTTGCTCTGTGCAATTCAGTGACATGCCATGCAATGCAATTATTATTTGCAATGCAAAATAATCTTTAAAAACCCCAAACAAGGTATTTTCTTTAGTAGCTACAAACTCCCTCTTTCCCAGTCACCATAAATAGTGTTTTGTGACGGCGCTTACAATTAATAACAAGAGTGGCTTCTGTCTCTAATTAATAGAATAATGGTTGTTCTTTCTTTTGATGTGGATTGAGGCCTCACACTAAGTTGGAAATGAGGGTTAGAATTAGCCCAACTGACCAACCCTGAAACTCTTACAGGATTCTTCAATAGCTCTACACTGTTGTGCATTATCTGTGAGTTTAAGGGAGAGAAACAGCTTCAGAAGAAATCTGTGATATGCTTTTTGATTTCCATTTCTGGTGCTGCAAAGGTTGCAGTTGGATCTGCAGATGCTCTGAAATGTAGCAGTGGCATGGCAGCTTGGGTTCATATCTCCTACCCTTTCCCTAACAGCTGCTCTGTGTGTCTGTCTGCCTGCGACAAATTTAAATTTTCTGAGCTACTCTAGGAAGAGGAGACAGTGTCAGAGTTTTTGCCTTTAAAATTTCTGAATCCCTATTTGTCAATTTCTTTGGTTTTTTTTTTCACAGTTTTTTGGCCAAAACAATGTAACATTAATGTACAAAGAGAAAGTTTGGATATAACAGCTGTGGCCTCTCTCCTAAAGCTGTGATATTTTCCTTAATACCCTCGGGTTTTAGGTTTCCGGCTGAGATTCCCAGACCAGTTCTGCAGAGACTGCAGAGTAATGGATCACTGCTCACAGCTCTCCTGATGTTCCATGCCTTCCCAAGTGCTTCATTTTCCTCCCAGCTGTATGACCTTTCCAGATCCCAGTACCCAAATACCCACTTGTCCTCTCTGACATGTGCACGTTCTGATGGCTGGAATGTTCCTCAGACTGCTGATACATGGTACAGGGGCATGGATGGATGGGTGGATGGGTGGATGGATGGATGGATGGATGGATGGATGGATGGATGGATGGATGGATGGATGGATGGATGGATGGATGGATGGATGGATGGATGGATGGATGGATGGATGGATGGATGGATTGTTGCCTCCAGCTCTGATTCCTGCTGTCTGCCTAGCCCAGAGCTGTACTGGCCCTTGGCTGCCAGCTTGTGGTGCAAAGGCATGGAGATACCATATTTCCCTGCCACCTTACTATATTTCTGGTGTAATTACCTTCTGAAAAATTCATTATTAGATTTCCCCCTCAATGTTTTTCAGCATTTTTAGAGATTTATTCAGTGTTTGCAGGTTTTTATGCTTTCATCTTAACTTTGTGAGCACGTTAGCTCAGTCATTTTGCATAAAGCTATCAAACACCAGGCATAAACTTGTGCTGAATCTCTTTACTGTTCTATATAACACTGGCTGTTTGAAATATTTTAATGTTACACAGAGGTCTTTTGGAAAGTGTAAATCCATTGACTTTAGAGTCTTCCACATTTTCTTCATTCTTTTTCACGTCTTTTTGTAGTAGGTCAGTTAAAATAATTTCAAAGATGCAGTAAGGAATAATGCTGTGCAAAATGTAGGTAATACTAACAATAACTTGATAAGCATGGTGAATTTCCCTGAAGGGGAACAGAAGTATGGTAGTTTACATCAGTGGAAGGGGCTTTAGGTACAGTAAACCAGAACTATTTAGGCTGTGATTTGTGTATATTAGGCTCATAGCTCTCTCTAGAAAAAGGGCAATATCTCATAACAAGTTTTTGATGCCACTGCAGAAGTTGAAAGGTAATGAGCATAGTTACAAAGCTATGTTTTTGTTTTCTGTTCTGCTTTGTCTGGTTGTGGGCGCTGTGCTCAGTGCTGAGAAACACAGAACATGCTTGTGGAGGCTATGGCAGCTTCAGAGATTTTATACTTCAACATCTATGGCAGCATTCCCATGTTGAAAACTAGTGGAAACAAACTGCTCTTTAGGCTGCAGATCTCTTGAGGAACACATAGTTCTGCTTTCTTGACTGATTCTTGGGTAGTTTGCCATGAAAAATGTGTCATAGCTGTGTGATATAACGCTGAGAAAACCACCAACGTTGGCTAAATCAGTTTGTAGGTGAAATTTAATTTCTTATAAAGAAACGTAATGAGTACAAACTTATTTTGAAACTAAATTTTTTAAAGCCAAATGCTTTAAAGGGGTGTGTTCACACCTTCTGGCTCTGCAGCACTGAGACTGAGCCCTTGCCCTCTTTATGGTTCTGTCTGCTCCTCAGGCCACTCCCAGCCCATTAATTCACTGCTCTCTGAATTCCAGCCCTGTGCCCAGCTCCCTGCTCCTCCTGGGGACACAGGTGTGTCCCCTTGGCCAGGCTGGTGATGCTCTGTGCCTGTTCCCTCCCACTGCCACTCCTGTGTGCTTCTCCTGAGCTCCCCAGGAGACCCCTGAGAAGTACTGCCAGGGCTGAGGGTATAAAAGGATAAAACCTTGGATATCAAAAGGCTGGATACTCACAGTGTAAGCATACCAAGGAAAATCAGCTATTTCCCTAACACTTCTGATGCCCAGAAGCAGTGTGAGGTGCCATTTCTTAATGGCAGCAAGTGAAGTATTTTTGCACTTTAGGTTGATGTTTCTGTCAAGTGGGTTATGAATCTCAACCATGCTGAAGCAGATTTAAATGTAATGGTGCAACTTCCAAATGCAAGTTTCTCATTTAGAAGGACAAGTCTGAACAGAAATAAATGTCTATATGTATTGTGGGACCCAGAAAGTAATTCAAGCAGACCTCTCTGAAATTTGTCTTTTTAAGCAATCTTGGTATGCTGCAAAAATGAATTTCAAATCTTTAGTTACCCACAGGCTACAGCACAGAAAATCTATACTTTTTTAGCTAATGTCAATTTTTTCCATTAAAAGACAAATGAGGAAGTGTAAAGCTTCCAGTCTTCTCAGATTTCTGTGCTCTTCCCAGACAGCTGGTTTTAGTTTATCTTTATATTTTGTATAGTGTGTACTTAGTGCTTGTCATTCTCATTGCCAACCATTGCTTGTACCTGTGAGTTAAATAATCAAAAATGATGCAACTGTGGTGTGTTTTGAAAGCCTTTGTTCAACTTAGAGGGGTAAATGTTTTATTTGAGGAAATTAAACTTTGTAGGAAACAGAAAACTATCTCTATCATAGGTTAGATTTTTTTCTTACTTGGAAATATGCTGGCTGATGTTATCTTTGGAGTCACTGAAATTTATCAGTGTTTAAGTACTGGTACTTTGGAGGATTTGGTCTCCCATTTAATTATTTTTATAAACAAAAATATTAGAAGACAATAGACATTTTACAAATAATTTTGAAGGCTAAAACATAAATATTTGAAAGGAATGGACTGTAGATTTCAAACTTCTACTACAGACATCTGCTCTACATAGCCTTTTGTCTTCTGAGGTCTGACTGGAGTGGTGGGGAAGTGGAGACCACTGCCCTGAAGCTGGAGAGAGATAAAAGAAAAGGAAAATAACCTTCCCATGTTTTCCAAATGCATGGGCAAAGCCTTGCTTTGTAAAATAGATGCAATTATCCTGTAAAATAGATGCTTGTTAAAAATTAGAGAAAACAAAGATGAGTTTTTCCAGAACACTGCAATTTCCAACTGAATATCTACAACACTTTTCCCCCCCCTGCTTTTTAAACTGTCTTTTAGAATTTTTGTAGTTGGGAAGCTGTCCCAAAACATATTTGTCAGGTGTCACTATGTAGCAGTAATACAATTAACCTTACAAATCCTTTTGACTTCCTTAGTGTATTTGCTTGGTAGTCTTTCAAGAATTATTTTACTGCTATTTTGTGGTGTTGATTAATTTTGGAACAGGTATTGCATGCAGCAGGGGAGTTTCTCTTCTGTGTAAATGGCTGTGGGCATCTTGGCTGAGGTTACTGACACATCCTTGGCTAAATGCTGACTTTCCACTATCAGGAGGGACTGAAGAACGTTGGAAAAATTAACTGAGTTACTTAAGAAAATTACTGTTGTCCTTACAGCTGGAGTGATTTCTCCTCTCAAGGAAGAAAAAGAACTTGCGACAGAAATTGAGAGTTGGTATTGAGATAAAATAAATGCCAAGGGTAACAAATACTTTACAATGTTGAGGTATGAAATTGTCCTAAAGTGCCTTAAGAAAAAAAAAGAGTGGCTAAGTTAAGTATCTTTGTTCATTCTGTGGCAATACACCCATTAATGAAAGGTTTCAATGGAAAAACACTAATGGTAACAATGAGCAGAGGGAGAAATTTCATCTCTATTTCTATCTTTATGGTATATTTTATGTTTTTCAATATAGTAGCATTTTATTGTTTATACATTTGGCATTAATCTTGCATGAAGTATGGCCTTCAGGACTATTCTTATGCCTAGATGGTGCTGCCAGGGAGGTTTTTCAGTAACTGAGAAATCAGCAGGCAACAGGAAGTATAAAAAGGAGGTGCTGAACTTCAAACCATGGGTTGTATGCCGTTAAAAGTTCAGAAAAGTCTGAGGACTCGAGTTGCAACTTCTGACAGAGATTGTGAGGGCTGGAGCTCATCTCCTATGAAGACAGACTGGGAGAGTTGGGGATGTTCAGCCTGGAGAACAGAAGGCTCAGGGAGACTTTAGAGCACCTGTCATTACCTAAAGGGAGTGTTTTTACAGGGGTGTGTTGACAGGACAAGGAGTAATGGCTTTAAACTGATAGAGAGTGGGTTAAGGTCAGATATAAGGACGAAATCCTTCACTGTGAGGGTGGTGAGGCACTGGAACAGGTTGCCCAGAGAAGCTGTGCATGCCCCTGCCAGGCTGGATGGGGCTCTGAGCAGCTCCATCAGGTCTTGTGGAAGGTTCCCTGGCCGTGGCAGGGGGTTGGAACTTGATGATCTTTAAGGTCCCTTTCTACCCAAATCATTCTGTGATTCTATATTTAGGTTTTCATTGCCAGCAAAATATGAAGTGAACCCTTCTGTTCCCTTTTCTGCCTTGGTGGTGGTGGTGCCTAAATCTTCTGTTTCATAAATGTGTGATTCCTGAAGAGAGGAGAGAGGATGCTTGTAGTTTGGTCACCAGTTTTATTCATGCAATTTTATCACTAGAATCCTGCCCATATTTTATTGAGCTTGTTCTGGAAAATCCAAATTTGTCAGCATCTTACATGGGAATAAGGAACTCTGAGTGGGAATGGTGCTCCTTGGTTTGTCAAAGTCAGTGAGCAGAGGGAGGAGGAATACTTAATGAACTGTTTGATTGGAGTTTGTGACAGCCAGCACATCTTCTTAGCTCAGCCAAGACCACAGATAAAATCTTAGGGTGGTTGTTAACAGCAAAGTTGGAGGTGTGGATGGAACCCTGGCAACTGAGGGATTTATGTTCCATGAATGAAGTCAGATGTCGTCACGACAGAAAATTTTTAGTATCCTGCCTTGAGCATGAGTATACAGGCAGCAGGAGCAGAGGCCCCCTCTTCAGGCTGAGAATCAGTCCTAATAGAATTGCAGGTGAAGGCTGGGCTGCTTCCTTCTGAGAAGTCATGATGGCAGTAATTGAAACAATCAGATGTATGTTCAGCTGCTTGCTGCTGGAGGTCTTTTTGTTATCTTTAACTCAGTGTTAATTTAGGTCACCCTTTAGCCTAAGTAAAAGAGACCACAAATGCTTTTTCTCTTGACTCTATGTCTGTACAGAGTGTCGAGAGAACACTGTTCATTTTGGTGCTAGTGTATTTCATGGAATGTCTGTTTGATATGAGAACAAAAAGGGCTTTTAAAATAATTTGATAGTCTAGAGTATGTGTTTGTTTATTTTGGGCATCCTCCTGTATTCCTGCTCTTATGTATAGTACCATGTCCTTAAAAAATGCTTGTTTTGTTGGCAATCACCATGGATGCACAAGTGCAGCTGGAGCCTGTGAGTCTCTAATATCTCTGTCCTGCAGTTTGAAGAGTCCAAACCGGGTCCTCCTTGAGCCCTCCTGAGATAGATGAGGAGCTATGTGTGCAGTAAACTTGGAGGTCTGCACATAAATACTGTACAAGGAAAAAGTGTCTTCCAAAAACTAGCTCATAATTGAAACCAGAATGCAAATAGAAAAAACAAACCCACAAGAGTTACTGTTTTTCTTTGTAACACCGAATTAGTGCAAGTAAAATTGTAACTCGTCATTTGCTCACATAGCTCTTCAGAAAATGAATGCACTTCCAATAGCAGTAGTCGTAAGGACAAACCTTTAATTCTCCTGTTACTTATCTTCTAAATACTGTCCACCAATGTAATTTGTTTCATTAATGTTTCAGAGTGCATAATAACCTATAATAGAGAAATATGACTCCCCTTGTCTCTTCCTCCAGGCTTAAATAACAATGTTTTGTCACATCTATTTATACTGTGTATGTTAAAATGTCATGATGAAGTTAAAAATGCCTCTGAGTATGTTTTGTGAAAGTTGAAAGCCCCTGAGTGATAATGGCAGGACACTGTTGACCTTGTTGGTGTGTTAAGTGCTAGTGGCTGTGTTTTGGGATGCAGAACATCTTGATAGTCAGTTATCTGTGATGTGGGCCTCTCAAATGGCCTTCTTGTTCAAGTGCTCTCAGTGGTAAAATCTGCTTTCTTACGTTAGAGAGCTGCAGTGCTTTCCTTGGATAGTGGAATATGCCTTAAAATATGAAACACATGGAAGGAGCCACACCCTGTGGACATGATGGAAGTTAAGAAAGTTACTTTGCCAAAAATAGTTGCAAGTACATGGAAATCTATCTAAACAAGCACTCTATGAGGCCTTTATGACCAATGAGGATAAATAAATACAAGATTTCTACAGTTGAATCTCTTATTTTGTACGGTGGGAGTTATTCCCAGGCCTTGGGAACTGGGATGATCCCTGGGGGAAAAACTAGTTAAGACAACATCCTTTGAAAAAAGCCAGTTTTGTGCCTTTGTTATGGAATTTGGATTAACTTTAACAAATATTTTTCATAAAGGGAAAAATTTTGAAAATTTTGAAAAACTGAAATTTTATCTGAATATGTTTTCAATGAAATGTTCATTTTGGCGTGTCTTCATGTTTAAATGTTGTTTTTTTTTACTTGAAATTTCTCCTTTCTTCCTCCTCTTGGTCTCTGAACTAAAAAAGGATCTGCTTTTCATGCAGCCAAAATAGGTTCTTTTTTCAGTTAAGGATTTGAGGTTTATGAAACATGTCAATAAACATGCCCAAGGAAAAACTTTCTTGTTCCAAAAATATAAGGCAGACTTTTTTTTCTTGTTAAGAAAAGTCATCCTAGCATATGGTGTGTTTCTTTTAAGATGCAAAATATTCATATACTGAGATGAACCCTCTGGAGGAACTTTGAGGCAGTAGCTCTTGCTCTTAAAAGCTTCTGTCTTCATTTGTTTCAGCAGACATTTACTTTCTGAAGACTTTTCTTCCCGATTTCTAAAAGATGTTAATGGTGCCCTGCCAAACTGTTGTTGACAATCTGTTTCTTGTAGGATTACTGTTATATATAAATAGCTTTTTTTTTATGTTCGATTTTTCAAGCCAGGAGAAACATTCAGATTTGCTTCCAGCACGAGTCTAGAATAACATTGTCTCTGGCATAGCAGTTGTTGTAGTCTTGGATGACAACTGTTGTACACACTCTCTTACGTGGCTGAGGCTGCAGAACAGATTGGGGTTTCTGTGGGATTGATGTGTTTTTACATCTAGGGCTGCCTGATGGGTTTTTTCAGTGCCTCACTTGCTGTGGCAGTAACCTGTGCTCACCATGCTGCTGTGACCTTCAGGCAGACCAGCCAAAAAAACCCATCTCCTTTGCTCAGCATCCCAAAAGACAATTAGGAATGGTTGCCTGAGCAACACAACATCCTTGTCCAGTGCCACAGGGGTGGCTGTGGTGCCAGCTGGACTGTTCCCCCAGAAGTGGCGTGCTTCCATGCACACAGCAGAGCACGAGTGAAGGAATGGCTTTGCTTCCCATTTGTTTTTTATCTGTGCTTGCACTCTCTTCTGCTGAAGTGGTAGAAAATAAGCAAAGGCACGGAGTAAACAGAGGAGTAGAGGTAAAAAAAAAAAGGCAGCATGAACAGAGAAAGGAATCCAGTGGGAAAGAGAGGTGGGGATGCTCTGCATTTCGGATATAGGAACAAAGCAATGGAAAAGATTGGAATTGCAGAAAAGATTGTCAGTGTGGAAGAAGCACTTAAACAGAATAAAACCATTTAGAAAAGGAACGAAGGAGAAAGCATGGGCAATGCTGGAGCAGCAGTATAAATGGGTAAAATGGGAAATATCTGTTTTTTAAGCATGTAATAACTCTTGTATTAAAACTGTATTAACTAGTGAGATTTGTCTTTGCTGAAAAATCTGTATTTCAGGTTTTTTTTTTGTTTGTTTGTTTGTTTTTGTTTTGTTTTGTTTTTTTGTTATTTGCTTGTTTGGTTTTTGTTAATTATGAAGAAATCAACAGGCTTATTGATATTTTGATACTTGGGTATGTCTCCCTAAAACAAAACCTACCAAAGATCTCTTCTGGATGCAGGTTGCTTATCGATCTTGTGTGGTTAAGGCCCACTTGTATTTTGCAGCCAACAGCTCACAAGGGAGCTATATGGCTGGTATCACATCTGTCTGCCTTTTTTCTTCTCAGCTTGAATGAAGAGCTACCTATTTACAGCTAGGAAAACTGTGGGGAGGCCTTGGCACCCGTCCAGACAAAGGGCTCAGTCACGTCTCTACATCACACAGAGATGCTGTAGCTACTTTCCTGCTGTTAACCCACCTCATTTCCCTTGTTTTATACACATATAGCCTGTGAATTTTTGGATAACTCATGTACTGTATGAGGTATTTGTTCCATCTGTTCAGAGCATTCGAGCTTTATAATAAATTCAGAGCAATTCAGAGGTTTAGAACTTGACTTTTTTTAGCCAGGAAAGAATTATATGGAAGTCTTTCAAAATAAAAGCTAAGCTTGGAGAAGAGAATAAGACAACAAAGTAAATAGGAAATAAGGAATATTGAAATTAGATGATTTTTAAGGTGCCTTCCAACCCAAACCATTCTATAATTGTATGAAATATTTTCTTTCAGTATTTTTCCTGAGCGAGGTGTATGTGTTTGAATTTTAACTACCCAAGGTCTCCTTAAGAGTCAGTTTACTCTGCCATTGAGGTGCTAGCCTCCTCAATTTTTACAGAAGGATATTCTTTGTCCAGAAGTGTTTGTGTTCTCCTTTAACAGCTTTTCTGCTACGTAATTTCATTATGGATGATGTAATCTTTAAGGCTTTTGTTTTTCCTTCTCTGGCAGTGTGGTTTGATGGGATCAACGAAATCTGTTACACTGAGGTGTGTTCTAATATATTAAAATCTCATTTCTCCTGGTTGCTGTGGTACTCTGCTCTTTCAGAGGTTTTTGAAGTAGCTGCTACTGTGAGCAGTCACAGTGGCAAAGGACTTGTGCAAGTGGAGTTTGGCTTAGAAATCAGAAATTATTTGTTGCAGAGCTCTAATGCCAGCTACAGCAAGGCTCGTCTCCCTTCCCTAACAGCTCAATGGGCATGAATTTATGTTCTCCTTCCATGGTATCCACTTCTGTTCACATCCTTTTTATATTATAATATCTGGCCAACTCCTCTTCGCGTTGTCACGTGATGTTCTGGAGGAAGGGTGAAGTTCTGGTTGCCCCATCAGCTTCTTACACAAACACAGGTTACCAAAGAACAGAAAATGATAAACCCATCCCATAGAAGTACCTCTGCAGGTTTCCCTGTCCTGTGCCTTGAAATTAAGTTTCAGAACACTCCTCTTAAAAGGACCTGACTTTTTTTAGCAGAGAATCTGCCCTTGGTTTGAGTTCCTTTTTTGCCTTGTAAAGCTTGTTTATAAAGCTTGAAGCAATTGCAGTGACTAGGTGTATAAAGTAGCTCCCCTGCTGTAGGAATTGGAGCAGGGTTCTTGGAAGAGCTTGAGAATAGTTGTTTATTTAAATTTCAAGTCTGAATCAAGGCTAAATGCAGATTTAAGAGGGTTAATTTAAGAATACATCCAGCTAAAAAAAAAAAAATAAAGTTACTCTTATGTCCAAGATAAAACTAAATAAAATGAAATTATTATGCTTGGGTACACTGTCCTCAGGATAAAGCATCTCTGTTTATATAAATAGTGATTTTTATTTATCTATTTGAATGAAGAACAGTACATTTTTAAAGTGTAGTTGAAGATAAAATTCTTCATATCTTTGTATAAATGTTATAAATAATAAGCAGAGAGACCATGGGTATTTTCCCTAATATTTAGGGAATAGAATAAATTTTACTGAACAGTTTGTTTTTTTTCTTTCTACCTTGCAATCAAAATCTCCTTTATGGTATATGCACATAAAGATTCATAATTTTTGTCTCTCAATTAAAAATATAAATATATACATAAATAAGAAAAAGGTTTTTTTACTTTATAATACAAAAGTTGGTTACTTTGTACTTTGCAAAGATGTATATTTTATGGGTTGTTCAGTAAATTCTAAGTCCTACACCTAGAATTTCTGGTGTTTAAACAGTACATTTATGATTATCTCCTTTTGAAAAATAAAATAACAATTCTCTAAATGTAGAACTCTTTTGTTTCCTCTTCCATTATCTCCTCTACATGCAGCCTGTGTAATCTTACTTCCCATTCTTCTGACCCCATATTTCCCAGGAGATCTGCATGTATTAATTTTTTTATTAGATTAAAAATTGAATTCCAGATATATTTTCTGTATGTCTGCTATTCAGGTGATTGGGAAGGGACCCTGTGGGCTGGTTTATAAATTTATTTATTTATCTGTGTGTGTTCCTATGCCAGAGTGCCTTGTCATATGCAAGTCAAGTGGCTGGGTGAGTCACTGTGATGTTGAAGTCAGAGCACAGTCAGCCTCTCCAGTCTTACTCATCTCCTTGGTGGTGTACATGGTCACTGCTAGTGAGTCATCTCTCTCCACTCCCCTGACCAGTTCCTGTTGTTTCTGGAGGGTTTGTTGCCGTGGCAGATGTAGAACAGATCCAGACACAATTAGGAAGGAATATTTGCTAGGATGCGTGCCACAACCGAAAGGTGCTGGCTCAGCGCTGGCACGGAGCTGTTGTGTGCAGAGCAGTCCAAGATACACCTCTAGGACTGACACGTGAATCTTTTGTTTTTAATCACTACATAATGAGTTTTTATATTTGAAATTAGTCAAGCAGCGTATCATTTTTTCAGGCAACTCTCAGAACAGGACTGCACTTTTTTATGCATTAGGGGATTTTTAAGACTAGGAAGAGATGGAGGATGTCTTGCTTGGTTGGCTACATGAGACAACAGAAAAACCTCCTCTTATAATTCCTGCAACAATCTAATTGATCTGCACTGTATCATCTGCAATAATTCTACTCTTTGCTTGTACCAATTCCATTTAGAAACATAACAAGACAGAAGCAGAAGACACTGTTGCAAATGTGGAATATGTAAAAGTTTCTTAAGAACAGATGTTCTTTGATGTTTTTAGCATCTTTGTATACTTTCAAGCCTAAATAGTAAGGAGGGATATTTGAGGCGTGAAACAGAGAGCAGCCAACAAGCTCTAAGTGATCTCTAGGTGTTAGAAAGACAAATTACTTGTTGGCAGAATTGCCTTGTTAAAGTTTAGGGCTTGACGTGCTTCAGTGATCTCAGAGGGTACCAAAGCTTGGGAAGAAGGGCAGTGGACACAAAGAATGCAGAATTTACAAACCAGGAGGACGTTTGGCAGAACTCTCAAGATAAGGAAGAAAATAATAAAGCAAGCTCAGCAAGTGTGCTGAATCATCTCTGGCTGGGTAAGAGGTGTTTCCAGCAGGGGGAGATCAGGACCACTGACTTAAAAGAAGTAAAAGAGTGAGCATGTGGGCTGTTCAGTGTAAGAAGGAGGGAATCCTTAACCAGTTGAAGACAGGATACTGATTAATAAGAGAGCTATGTAACTTGTAGTCAATAAATACTAATTCCTTTGTTTGCTAAAATGTATAAATACAAAAAAGTTTTGGTAGTTGGTGTGCTTGATTTGTGGAATACCACTGGGCAGGCAGGCTTGCCAGCTCTGTCTCTCTCAAGTGTGTCATTATTGGCTAGTTGCACAGCAGGTAATGAGACTGAATTTGTGGACAACAAAACCACCCAGGTTGTTAAATCACATCATGTGCAGTTCTGCAGTGGCCAACAATTCCTGAACACCTGTAAAAATACCTGCTGTAGCCAGAAGTCAGAAATATGCCCAACATCATAAATCCTGTTGTTGCAAAGTCCCAGAGACAAAAGCATGAATTATGCTACCAAGAAAGCAAGCTATCACCATTGTCTTGAGGTACCCCAGTGACTTGAAGGCACATGCCCCAGCAAGGAGTTCATACTCACATGTCACATGCCATTCTCTCTTCCTTTCTTTCTGAATTCTGAGTGATGGTGGCTGAATAATGCTATACAGTTGATCAGTGAATATGAGCATGTGAAGAGCTTCTGAGAAACAGTAATTTGATTGTCTGTACTAAGAGAAACCTCGTTTTTATGATATTTGGAATACTCAGTTTTCCATCCTGGTCCATGAATAAATATGACTAAAATGCTTTCCTGAAGAAGTAGCAATACAGCAATTGGCTCATAATTCTGAGGGTTTTTTTTTCTTTGATGGTTTTTGTGTGGCAAGTGTGAAGGTGCTCTTTAAGTGATTTGTATTTTGCCTTAGCCTGGAGCTGCTGCTCCTTTATCTCCTGTGTGGCTTCAAAGACTTGGTTTGTAGCATTGCAGATGTAAAGATTATGTATTTGGTCATTATGTGCTCTATTTGTCCTGGCTCTAATAGTGGCTTTTCTGGTTCAAGAAAAGCAATGCAAGCAGCATCTGTGGCTTTGTTGCAGTTTTGCAGCAACTTCAATCTTCATAAGTGTGTCAGATTCTTGCAGTGAATAAGTACTTCACAGCACTATTTTCTCCTTGGTGGGTTTGCTTTATATGTGATAAGTTCCTGAGGAACCAGTCTGTTTCTTTTGTGTAATACATCACAGTGAGGAGTTCTGTCTTTTCCATGTATCTTTTGGAGTAAGAAATGAGACCCATTAAATGACAGCGTTGATTTCAATGAGCCTCACTGGTAACAAATACATACAGGTGTAATATCCTTGAAGTGGCTGTACTCACACATAGATTCTTTTTTTGGTTTTTTTTTAGTTGCAATTTTCCAAGGTGAGCTTGTATGCCAAGACATACTAGAGTTGTCTTTCTCTGAAGAAGGCATCGAGGATTCCTCTCTGTTTCTTTGTCTGATGTGTGAAATAAGCTACTTAGGCAATTAATCTAAACTTCTGTCATGACAGATGTCATGTGTAGAAATAGTATTTGTAGAGTAATTGTCTGGTGATGCTTGTAGGTGGTCAGGAAGTGCTGGCATTTCTGATGGTGCTAGTTTATTCCTGGAGAGCAGCCTCCTTCCTGTAGCTCCCTGCATACTGAAACCTTAATTTCTAGTTCAGAAGGACAGTGTGTCCCAATAAGTGTGTGGTGTTGTCTTTCCCTTTTTCTGAAGTTTTGTCAACACTTCTGTTTTAAAGCATTTATTAAATCATCTCAATTAGGATGCAGTTTTTCATATCACAGAATTAAAATCTGTATATCAGAGTTAATGTATTTCTGTAATAATTGGCTTTTGTGGCCTTTCAGCCCACCAGATGAGAAAACAGTAAAAGTCCTGAAGCATTTCAGAATAAATATTTCAAATTAGAATAGTTAGTGTTACTATGACTAAAACTCTTACTTTTTCTGTGTGCCTGTAGAGTTTAGGACACTGCAGAATATCCCTGGTATCTGCAGTGTGGAGCATAGGCAGTGAGTCATAAGTGCTCTTCTATCTTTACTGTCTTCAGGAGGGAGGATAATGGAAGTGTGGTGTTCCTGAGTTCTGGCTTCTTTCCAGGGGCTTTCAGGCAAAGCAGAGTGGCAGCAGTCACAGTGGCTGTTGTGATGGGGAAGCTTTTACTGATTCCATGGGTCACACCAGCACCTTTTTTGAAATGGCAAACCACTAAATGGTGTTAGTGAGGAGTGAGATTTGATTGCTGTCAGTTTGCTTTTAATATGAGACTCAGTGGGCTCTGGCTGTTCTCAAGTTTTGAATTACTGCTCTTGTATTTGACATGGGTGTGCCAGCTCTGCCAGATAGGAAATTACTAAGATTCCTTTTATAAATGAAGTGATGAATCATGAATTGATGCTGATATGGAAGTGCTCTAAACCAAACAAAGATAGGAACTTTTATAAAACATCCCACTTTCTTCTAATTTCTGCCCCTTACTTTCTTTTCTTTCCAAGCATAAAAAAAATACCATAAGAGTTGGGGTTTTTTTTTCTTTTTTTTTTTTCCCTGGCATGATATTGTATAATTTTTTCAAAGTGCCAGATAAGGGCTGTTTGGATATAAAAACCACTACCCTTATTACATTGAAAAAACAGCTCAGAGAGAGCTAGTTCAACCTTCTTACCCTATTAACATATTATTAAATAGATACAGGCCTGTAGGGACAATACTGCAAAATGTAGGTGTTGTTTCTGCCCTGGTTTTTAGTTGTAGAATGTCACTTTGGTTTTACATCTTAATACATTCCCATGCTTAGTAATCCACAGAGAGAAACGTAATTGTGTGCAATTTTTATTCCTCTTGGAGTCGTAGTTGATATCTTGGGGTGTGGGTTTGGTGGTGGCTTTTCATTTTCAGGGAACTGTGAGTTAATTACTCAATTGCAGTGAACTGTGTGAAGATGATGAGTGCTGACCTGATGACAAATTCCTCTGTTCTTCACTTTGTAATATGCTGCTCTGAGCTCCCCAGTTCCACTAAACCTGTTCTACTGGAAGTGGCCATTGCACTTTACAGTTCCCATGCACTCAAGAAAGGAGAGTAGTCTGTCTCCCTGAGGGTCAGTGACAGGCATTTCACTTCTCTTCTCAGGGTGTTCAAGCAGGTCCATAAGATGGCTAAGCAGAGGTGGTGCTGTACAATGGACACAGCAGTTAGGTCAAGGAGAATGCACCTGACAGTTGTGGGCTACCTAGAAAATTCTATTTATAGCTTCTTCATAGCAAAGAATAATAGATTTGTTTTCAAATTTGGGAATGCTGTTTATTGTCGTGTATTGCATCAGGCATCAGAGCTTTGCTGTCAGTTCTTTTTGTCCTGCATTATTTTCAGCTTCAAAATTGTAGGGAGAGAGACATCCAGGTAACTGATCCCATATTGGAGCTTCTTTTTTGTGGCAGACTTTCACATCACATTAGTTGAGGTGACCTTTTCCTTTTGATTTCTTAATAAAAACCTTATCCCAATGTCATGTAACAAAAAGTAGGAGTATTTTAGCTGATGATGTGAACCTAGAACATTCAATGTCAGCAGGTTGGTTTTCACCCCTTTATTTTAAGCAGTAAAATAATGATTAGAGGTTTTAAAGGTAACAGTAGTAACTTATGCCTTTCTGGAACAAATGAAATATGTTTGGAAGATTCTCCAAGAAAGTGGTACCTCAGGTCTTTGGCTCTATTCCATTTGATTGAAGGTACCATTATTGGAATTTTTCATTATAATTTAGGTGATGAGTCATTTCTGATTAGACAAAGAGCAAAGAATCAATCTGTAAAGAAACCCAAGATTTGAAATGAGAATGATGGTCAGAATAAAAAAAGGAAATGTTGGAAACCTGGCTCTGAAATTCTATAGCATCTCCATTTATTATGCTTTTATTTGTCTAGTGAATGAAGTAATAAAGAAAACTCTCCAGTTAATGGAAGCTACTGTTAATATGGTAATAGAATGAATAATATAATTAAGTTTTCTTGAAATAGTTCTTGTATAACCAACTTGATGAAGCACAGGATATGGTAGGCTTTGTTTTTGTGCTAAATTATTTGAATTGTTAACTTTCAGTTTACTTCCCTTGGGAGAGTGAGGTGATGTTTGCCACACAAATAGATAAAGGTGGTGGTAGGGGGAGAAGAAGAAGAAGGCAGCAGTAATTGAGTGACAGCCCTTTTGCTCAGATGCACAGACCATACAAAAGTGAAGCCCTTAGGGCTTCTTTAATGTAAAAGTCACAGAAAAAGTCCTTATTACTTCTCCTTTATCCTGTTGTGAGGATTTACAGAGCAGCTCATCAACACCAGTGCCATGTCCTTTTTGTGCAAGGTAGAGTTACATTCTGCATTCCCTGTTACTGGTCTTGCCAGCAGTCACAAGCCATTCAAAAATCAGTGATCTTTTTCTTTGGAAAGGGGCTTACTGAAGTACCAGCTCCAGTTTGGGGAAGCCCTCAGAGCAACAGGAGATGGAAAAGGAAAAAGTAAGATATTTGTGATGGACAAATGTATGTAGTTTCCTAAAGGACTTGTGAAAACATGCAAATATTTTAATAAAATGAAACAATATTAGACTTCTACATATATACTGGGTACTTGCTTTTGCTTAATGTTTTACAGTCAAGGGAGACAGCTGAATATTTGCTCTATATACACAGAAAAATGAAAACTGGGAATATTTTATTTGATATTTCTCTCACGTGTGCTTTCTTAGGCATCTTCCCCATTTAGAGGATAGGCTGGGTTAAAAATTTTATTTGTCTGAATCAAATTTCAAAGGAAATGTTCAAATAGTTCATAGCGCATCCTTCTCTTACTATCCTCTGTGCTATATTGTGCTGCAGTTGTGAATATTGCAGTCTTAATCTTACATTGAATTTGCTGGATAATCCTTTTATTGGATTTTTGTCTCCCAGCTGAAGGCATCATTACCTCATCTTAGAGAAACCCAAAATAAAGGAGCCAACAAGCATTCTACCTAGGAGCTTTTATTTCTATTTGCTGCTGCTCTACATTGTAGGTGCTTCCTCCTCAAAGTAGGAAGGAGATGCCTGGGTTAGAAGTAGCATCTCGAGAACATGATCTGTCCTGCCAGCACTTCATCCTTCACTTCTGCTCTGCTAAAACTGAAGGAGGCCTCAACACAGTGTTGATCCTATGGCTGTTTCTGGCTTTGATCATAAATTGCTTTTCCTCAAGTGTTTTACCATCCTTGATAGTGCTGGATTCAAATTTCTGTGTATGTTGGAAAGCCTTCTCTCCCAAAATGTTTATGACGACTGAAAACTTAGCTGAGATTCCTTTTCCTACAGCACTTCATTACCATGCAGATGCTCTTGTACAGTTGCTGTAGCTCTCTACCTCCTTGCTATGCCATTTCTTTGTCCTTTTAAGTTGTCTTTGTCTAATGGATGTGATTAAAGAAGCTGACACCATTAGCAGGTAAAATGAATGTTGCTGTGGTCTCTGTGACATCCTTAGCCTTTGATTTTTTTGGCATGTGGATCAATACAGCATATGGCAAATATTATGGTATTGGCACTTGGCTCTCATGGGTTCCTAAGGGTAACCACTGCAGGCTGAAAGAGCTTGTTTAAGCAAAAAAAACCAATATATGATTACTTTGTTAATTTATATAAAAGGTCTTTAGTTTTCTGTGACTTCCGTTTTGGATTCATGGTGATGAGTTAGAAATTATCATTGTAAGTAATGAAACAGGATTTTTATTTAAGCCTCTGTGTCAAAATATGGTCTGGAAAAGCAGGCTTATCCTCTATAAATATGGGTTTGGGAGTTAGCTCCTGCTGTGCTGTTCTCTGGAGGAGGCTGAACTCGGCTTAACACCTTGTGCCACAAACAGCATCTTAAACAGGGCAGAATTTTATTGTGGAGTGTGAGAAGAAACAAGTTTTTTGCAGATCACATTGACAAACACAATCTGTTAATGCTTGCTTTGCTTGTGTAAAGAACAACACTTAAAAAGCAGGCTAAAATAGTTCTAAAAAGACCTAAATAGGCCACAGCAAAGCCATACCCAGCTATAATTTACCAAACACTGACAAAATCTTTTTCACTTCAGCATTGCCTTGTGGAGAACTCTGTTGTACACTCTGTTTTTACATCTCTGTGCTGCAGCAGGCAGACTGTATTTATAAACAGTCAATTAGCACTATCATCTCTAATCTGTGGAATATATTATGTCAGGGAAATACCCATCTGAAGTTTGATAGTTATTCTAGAAAACATGCAGATGCAAGGGATCTATATACAGTTAATGTTCCACAAGTTCCCTGCTCCTTCAAATTGTAAATTTGTAGATGCCATTTTTGAGGTAGAAGTTTCCTACAAAAGCCTTTTCAGTCAAGAATAAATAATCTCAGAGCTGTTTGGAGTTATTGATCAGTTTTATTTTTGGAATGTACTAGCTGCACAGATTTTTAATGCTTGATTGGTCATACTTAAGAGATTTTTTTTTCCATTGAGGCCTGTGATAGATATTAATGTACCTATTGAATTATAAGGAATAGCTGCTGTAGCACAACCTATATATCTGTGTTGGTTTAGTTGTTGCATGTGTAGCTTTTCAGTGCAAACTAGATAGGAAGTGGAGAGTGAATGGAAAAACTGTACCAGGCAGCATTCCAGAGAGCCAGGGATGAATGTGGGGTGCAATGCTCCTGCATTATCTACTCTGAAACTTGAGGGAAAGGTCGAGGCAGAGGTACCAGAGGAAAAGCAAGATGTGTGCAATGCAGAGCCTCTTTGTGTACTTGCTAGTGGGATTTTATTGCAGCAGTGCAAGCACAAATACCAGTGACTTATGTCATTTTGAAACCAGCTTTGTGTGAGTACTGGATAAACAGGACTCATTTTTTCGTCATAATTCAGGTGACATTCTTTTAATGACATATTTCCAGCAGTTGCTGTATGGCAATAGAAAATTATGTGTTTCTATTTGTTTTGGTTAGATTGTTTTGGATTTTTTTCCATTTCTCTATTAATACTAACTGGAAATGCTTCACATTGTTTCTAGGAAGCCACTGCCTTACGTGGTCCCATTAATACTTTCAGATTGTAAAAGCTTCTGATGGATTGCTGCAAACTTGAGAACAGTTAGAAACGTATTCTATTAGATTTTTATTTTTTTTTAAAGACAGAATGCTGCAACCTGCCTGTGCCTGTGCTGGGAGTGCTTGGCACTTACACAGCCATGTCTCTGGATGTTGTTGTACAAACTATCTTGTGTGCACAGTGCAGCAAACATTTCATCTCGATGGTTCCAGACAGCTGGTGCATGCTGATTCAATTGTTTTCTTCAGTGCTCTATCCACTACTTAAAAATTTTATACCTCTGAAATACTTTTCAGTGTATCTTTTCATTACAAACCCATCACAAAAGAAGCAACCATCCTCCTCTTGAGCAGACTGCCCCAAATCTCAGAAATTACTAAGGAAGGTTAAAATACTGCAAAGTCATCCTGACTTCATTGCATCTGCAGTTACAGTTTGTTTGCAGTTACTCACTGCTCTAAGTGCAGAGGTCTAATTTATAGCTATTTGCTTACTAAATTTAGATTGGACAGAATTAGAATTTAGTATTACCAATCTGTTCAGGAGGTGAATATTTAATACCCTTATTATAACCTACATGAAAGCAGAGGTGCAGCATTGCCATCCGATTCAGGGATGCTGCAAGCAAGTGAGGGTGTGACAGTCCCTGCTGACATCTGGTGCTGGTACTTAATCCTCCAGTCCCTCTGGGATTTGGAGACTCTTTGAGTGGAGCTAACTCCCAGTCTCTGCTTTCCTAGGTGGAAAACAATTGTGCTTTGGTTAGATTTAATTAAGAGTCCATGGGAATCATTTTGCTATTCTGATTTCTATTTCGAGTATGATAAAATGATACAGATACAGACTGATAGAAAATTGTTTTATGGGCTATATAAAGCAGAAGAACATACAGGAATTTACAGACAGAGTGAAACAATACCAACACTTTTGCCATATCTGGAACTGATGGTGTCAGCCAGAACATGACAGGGGTGGGTGAGTCCCCTCTGTTCAGGGCAGTGTGGCTGTTTGGGGAAACCACTTCCACTGAAATACTTATTTTCTTGTGTGGTCTCCTGCATAGTTTCCATGCAGAGGAGAAGACAAACAACTGAAGACAAGTAAATAAACAAATATTTCATTTTACCTTTTGGCTTTAATGAAATAGTCCAAGATTTATAAAGTATTTTAGTGCTTTTCTGGTTTCTTCTGTTGTGTAAGAAGTGTGCATATAAAAATTGCATTGTGAGAAATTAGTCATAATCCATGTTCCAAAAGTCACAATTTCTATAATTTATAATACATAATTATAACTAATTATCCACTATTGCCATTTTATTGATTAAGAGATGATAATAGTTCCATGGCAGCAGTCCAAAAAAAGCATACTTTGAATAATTGCAGTAGCAGAAGTCAAAAACAGTTACACCTTTCTTTTGTCTTGTTTTCTTCAAACTTGTTCCTGCACTGTTCATCTTTCCATGAGCTGAAAAGGCAACAGATTTAGGTTTACCTGCATTGTAGTTTAGTTACTCTTGGTCAATCTCTTGTTAGTTCACCTGCTCAAAAATTACATTTTCTGAGTCAGTAAAAACCCCGTGGGGTTCATGGATTTATTTTGTGACTTTTTAGATCTCCCCATTCATGTGAACATCAGCTGCCTTCTAAAACAGGAAGCACAGAACAGTTGAACAGACTTTGTGTTGTGTCTTTGATGCTCCATAAGCATCAGAGGACAAGATGTTATTTTAGACGACCCGAGGTTTTCGGTTATTTTCAATTCAGACAGACCTTAAATCTAAATTCATCCCTGCTTGGTCCTACCTTTAACCAAGGAAGAAACATTACATTTCCTTTATGAACTAAGCAAGGTGACTATTCATGAAAAGCCATCACTGGCCCTTATGATCCCCCCAGTCCAGCTGCCCAGCGTAGAGCTGGCCAGCCTGCAGACGAGCCCTCGTTCAGCAGTCCTGGGTAACACCATCACTTCTCTGCACTAGAGCAGCAATCCTGCCCACTGCTAGGTTTTGCATCCCTCTCTTGCTATGCCCTGAGACTGCAGCTGAGTCACTGCCTTTGGCCACAAGCTGGATTGATTTGCCTCTTGGCCGCTGCTGTTGGTGCGGCGCTGGCCGCTCGCTGTGACATTAACGCACATCCGCCAGCAAAACGCTGAGTGCTGCGCTCACCACTGAGCCTCACCTCTGGGTAGCAGCTGAACAACTCTGAGCACCTGTGCTTGCTCAGGAAAAGCAGGAAACAATTCTTTTGATCTTCCCCAATACTGTTAATTTGCTTTCTCTCTCACCTTGAAATAAACTTTGGGTTTTGACCCTGCAAGTTCTGTGCTGTGTGTCAGAGCTTGCTGCAGGTTTTGCATTTAGTCTCACTGATATTCTGAGAAGCTCTCCAAAAGGCACCTCTCTAATGTTGTTTACTTCCATAAATGTAAAATGTGAAATTCTAGCATTCACAGATAGAAGAACAATTAATTATTTTATCGTGGTAAAATTTTAAAAATGTTTTAAATTCACCTTATATAATCAAGGGGCTTTAGAAAACTATTTCATTCATACCAGTGTAGGTAGAATGGAAAATATGCAACTACCTGGTAAATATGACATGATTTGAAAAGTTCTTTTATTGGGTTAATGAGCTGTTAAATCAAAGTTTCAAAAATTTGGAGCTGAATATGATATATTTTGATACTGTTAGCGGTGTTTTTATTAAGAATGTGTGCAAAATTTTGATATCAACAACCATGTATGTTGATAACATTAGGTAGTGGTTATTTGCTGACAACATTAGCAAATTAGATGCAACCCTGAAACATCTTTTGTCAAAACCTGAGTTTGATTTTTTTCTAGTGAAACTGAAGTATTATTCTGAATCTCTTTAAAGTCATGTGAAATGAGGCAGTTTGGAATTTTCTCTTGAGATCAGTTTGGGAATTTTGCATTTGGACACAAAAGAAAATTTGTTAGTAAATATTCTGGTAAAGCACAATGACAAAGTGTTGTAAAGAACTGGTAGGCACTTGCCATTTAGAGCCTGAATGGAACTGTTATGTTGGAGCATTAATGGGGACTTTGAGAGAATTCAGTGCAGCCTGCAAACTCTGTATCTTCTGTAGCTGACCTGACTCCATGCTAAGATTTCACTCCTTAAAATTCTTTTGTGAAGTACAGCTGACCTCGAGTAAGTGCTGATGTTGCTGGCATAACTTTAAGCCTCTCAATACAAACCATTTTGCAAAGAAAATTACAGATAGTTTATGATAAAATGATAGCATACCACAGGTTTAGTAGTGTTGAAATAAGACATCTCATATTTTGCTTGCTGTTATGCCATTCATTTTTTGTTTAGATCAAGCTGAAGAAAAACTTCATATCTCATCCCTAGAGAGAGAAAGACCAGTTTATTGCAAAGTGGCAGAGTGCAGCCATTTGGTTTTTAAATTCTAATTTTAGGTTCTCTTTGTTTATTCTTTTTTCTTATGACTAGAATCTGCAGTCATGGCCTCTCCCATGAAGAGCAGGTTTTTTGCAAACACAGAATATGTTTTAAATTTTTTCTAAAGAATTTTTTGCTGTGAGCTGAGTTTCTAGGCTGTACTCTGTGACATAAAAAAGTGGGTCATCTATAGAGCTTGGGTTAGAAAAGGAAAGATAAATTCAAAGGATCATGATTGTGTGCAATTTATGAGAGGACATGAACAAAGAAAGAGGAAAAGGGGCCTGACACGGTCATGAAATATAAAGGAATAACTGGGTCGGTAGGGAGATTGTCTGTGCTTCCTGATTGCAGGATGAGGGAGAGGAAGAATGAAAAATACTGGAGTAGGGTAGAGAGGTTGAGCTTTGATGGGAATGGATCTGCAGAACACAGAGTAATTGCAAGAATCGGGGGTGATGCAAGATAAGAACAGTAGGGGAGAAAAAAAGAATTTGTAGTAAAAAATTAAGATGTTAATAATATATAAGGGCATGTTAGGGATTTGTGTTTGTACTGCTCTGTTATCCCTACACATCTTTTGTGCTGGTTATCAGAGGTTATTTATATGGCACTTGGGAGATGGAAATGTTCTTAAGCACCAGATATCTCACAAGCGCCTATCGAGGCTGGCAGGTGTGAATGTTGATCATTAGCACAGAACAGCCCTCTTCTCTAGCCTATGTGAACGAAATTAGCCTGTTTCTCAGGTGATTGGCTGAGCTTTATTTCCAGACTGGGTAGCTCCATCTCAGTGTCTCGGTCTTACTCTTGGCTGCTGTTGAAAAATATTGTGGTTCATTGTGTGTCAAGTAGAGGGAAAGGAACTTCGTGTCTTGCAAGTGATGCTAATCCAGCAGGCCATGCAATAGGGATCATCACTGAGTGAAGTGTTAAAGGGCAGGCTGGTTTTAGACAGATGAAACAGGGTTTTCAGCTGGGCATTACTAACCCTGGCGCTTTCTGTAAGACACCAAAAGGTACTGAACGTGTGTGTCCTGTCCCAAATTATGGGAAAATGTAAGTAGAGTAATGCTCAAAGAGAATAAAAGCAATGTTTGATGTTAGGAGGGAAGGAGGCTGTTTGCCAGTTGGCATGTTTGCCAATTTATTGATGTGTAACTGTTCATTGTGGCCAAAGATTTGTGTACTTTTTGTCCACTATCCTGTTGACACACACCATGTTTGTTCCTGTGTCCAATATGATTAATCATCATGCTGATGTCTGGATTGTATAAACAAGTGCACTGCTCTGGGAACTAGGGGAGTTACCACTGGGCTCATGCAAGCTTTCAGCTCTCCTCTTAACTTATTAAAGACAAGCCTTTCTGCACATCTGACAATAAAATGTTTGTGAGCTCTTCAGTTATGCCAATTCTTCTCTAAACTTCATCAAACTTACTAAAAATCTTTGAGAAACCTGAGAAAACTGAAGTTAGGTGCTTGAAGTTTTATAAAAATAGTGTATTTGTGCACTAGGAAATTTTGCATTTGTGGAGAGCTCTTCTGTGTAGTAGGCAAATGTTTGACATGGGCTCTTGGCTAAGACTTGAGTTCAGACATATTTAAAGGAGAACATTCTTAATAATGAATTTTTGCAAGAACTTTTCTGGATTTGTTCACAGNTAAACTTCATCAAACTTACTAAAAATCTTGGAGAAACCTGAGAAAACTGAAGTTAGGTGCCTGAAGTCTTGTAAAAATAGTGTATTTGTGCACTAGGAAATTTTGCATTTGTGGAGAGCTCTTCTGTGTAGTAGGCAAATGTTTGACATGGGCTCTTGGCTAAGACTTGAGTTCAGACATATTTAAAGGAGAAATGATATGCACATTCTTAATAATGAATTTTTGCAAGAACTTTTCTGGATTTGTTCACAGCACTGAAAGCTTTTGCGTTGGGGTTGGAGGATTTGCTGTATTATATGGTTTATTTCAAACAGGAGGGAAGCTGGAAAATTCCTTTGGTCCTTTTTTTGTTGTATGACTCCAGTATTCTATCCTGGTTTTATAATCCGGGTATGTATAAAAATCAATACATATCAGCAGTCGTTTTCTGCCTTTAATATGTTTGGGAAGTCAGTGACTGATGGAAAACATGCAGCTTTTCAATGATGAGAATATTCTAGAGCTGCTCAGATATTTCCTTCTGTGTGAGGTGCCTTAGGGCATGGCTGTCCTCAGATTAGACCATGCTTTGTGCACAGGCAAAGTATATTTAGTGTGGTGTAATTTCATCTGAAATTAGTAGCAGTGTTAGAAGTGGAGAGTTTCTTCTATGACAAATAAATGTTGATTTTGAGTACATTGTGGTTTTGGTCAGTGAAGCTGAGTGTTGATTCTTTAGTATTCCAAAGGTAGGAAGAACTAAGCATATCCAGCTGTTGATGGGTGCAGGACTTAGCGTGAGGGTAGGAAATTCTATATTTCCCTCATGGAAGAGAGTCAAGAGAGAACCAGCTGGGCATTAGCAGAAAAGGGACTTCTTTGTTGCTGTGGGGTTTTTTTTGGTCACTGATTTGCTCTGTCAGGAAACTACTTTTGAGCAGCTGCCTATTTTTATGTTCAGTTTCATTTCAGTCAATGTGTCTTAGACTTTGCAAGAACTTCAAAAGTGATTATTCCACCTTAGGGTCTTTTAAGTCATGTCTGTGATTCCTAATGTATTTTTCCAGTGCTCAAGACATGTCTGGTATTTTATTTTTGATATGAGCAATAATTGTCCATTTTTCTTTTCTGTCTTTCTAATGAAAAGATCTCCAAGTGAGGCACAGAGAAATTTGTGTAGTAATGAGATTAAAAAAAAATTACTTTATGATGTGCTCTTGCTCTTCTATGGAAAGCTAGGTTTTAAACATATATGTCAGATTTCTTTAAAAGCAGTAAGCAAAACAAATATTAACAGTGATCAGAATCTATCTTTCTCTACACTTGAAGAACATTTAACATTGTTCCATACAAAAGATCAGACTTAATAAATGCCTTGAGGATAAAATTGGAAAACCTTAAGTGGAAAGATTATTGGGCTGTACCAGAGGTAGAATTAAGAAAAAAGAAATATTCCTTTTATTTTATCTCATCCTCTGTGTTGATTTGGATTTTTTCTTGGTTGGTTGGTTTCAGTTGTGGAAAGGGAGAGGCTGCATTACAGTCTAACCTGAACTCTTGCCATGGAATGGGTCATTAGGCTGCCCAGAATGAATTTCTTCTTCCACATCAGCAGTGATGATTGAGTTCTGGAATATATTCAAAAAACCACCCCAAACCTTGGAAATTCCAGTCTGAATCTGAAAATGTCTTCCCATACCTCTACACAAATACCCATTGTAATCTTCAGTGTATTTTATCAGTGTTAATTATCTTCACCATTATAAATCTGTGCTTTATTTCTAACCTGCATATATTTATCTCCCTTTTTTTCTGATTAGATTTTGTTATACCTTTGAGAAGAATTCTAACAATAAATTCCTTCCCCCTGTATAGTGGGCTATAGATTGTCATGCAGTGACACTTCAATCTTCTATTTGACAAACTAAACAGATTGACCTCTATAAATCTTTTATTAGCAGTGATGTTTTTCAATCTTGTAGTCATGCTTATGGCTCTCTCTTGAACCCATTTGTGAATGTCTTTGAAATGCTGACAGCAGAACTGGCCACAGTGATTTAGTAGCAGTCACAGAGGCAATACAGCCTCCCTAGTCCTTCTCAGTATTTCCCAGATTACATATAAACCATTAACTGTATTATCCTGTGCAGCTGTGATCTCCTCATTATTTGTCAAGCTAATTACTTCTAAGAATAAAATTGCATTCTGATTTTTGATCCTGGATGTGACCTTTCACGTAGCACCCTGAAAACTTGGTTGGTGGAAGCTCTGGCTAATCTGCCAGTTTTGTATCTCCTCCTCTGTTCCCCATGACCTGACCAAACTCCATCAGTTCTAGTCTTTTATTCCTTCCCATAAACACATTGCATTTATATTGAGACAGCACAGGGTTTCTTTTTTTTTACATCCTTCCTACAAACTTTTGATGACAATGTTCAAAATCAGTAAAATAGGCAGTTCTTAATTTGCTCTGACTCAAAATTTTACTTGGTAGCTTTGAAACATATAGCAAAAATGTAATGTTTGTGTGGTAGTGGAAATAAAACATGCAGAGAAACAAAAGATAGCTTAATAAATGAAGGGCAGTAAAATGCAGCCAGACAACATGGATTTCAAGGGTCACAAAAAGCTTTTAGGCTCCTGTGCTCTAAAAGATTAGTACAATTTTTCTGAAAACATTTTATAGCTCTTTTATAAGGGAAATTAGTTTCTTTGCTTTAGATTGCTGTTCAGTTGAGACTTTATTAAAAAGCAGTTTAAGTGTCTGGAGGGTTCTAATCTCTTTTTCTTTTGTCTAAGTTGCTGAGTGGTAAAGCAAAAATTACTAAAATAAGGAAAAAAATAGTTTCTGATTTTTATTCTTTAAGAGCTTGTTGAAGATTGTGAGGGTTTTTCCCATGAAAAAAAAGCAGGATGCATGAAAATATTTTATTCTTTAACGTACTTCCTGAAATTTGATTAAAATTTTTGGCTATTTTTATTTTTAAAATCGAAAAATGTGATTCTCTGAAAAAGTTTGGATGCAAACAAAAAATTCCTCATTAATATTTTCAGTTTCAAAAGGGGATATTATAGCATGTATTGAATTTCTTTTCTTTGTGTGTGTTTTTTTTTTTTTTTAAATATGTCCTAGGTTTAGGTTGGTCTAGAAAGGGTGATAATGCTCACCAGTTAGTTTTTCCTGTTTAATGTTTAACTGGTGTATTTTGCCCATTTGTGTTCATGTATTTGTGAGTCCCTGCTCACAAATGCACCTGACAGAGGCTGGTGATGCTGACTCTGTGCTATGCAAAGCATTTCCATGCCTTACAAATCAATAGTGCTCTATTACTGTAATGGCCTGAGGAACATGGACCAACAAAGATTTCCTGATGAAAATCCCAGGATCACATCAGCTATTCAGGCATTCCTCAGAGACTGCAAATGAGTTGAGGGTTTATTTTGAAATTGTCATCTAACCTGGAGGTTTGGCCATACTGGGACTCCACTAATTGCTATGAATGCTTCAGGGTCTCTGAAGGGCAGGAAACCCTGCTAAATCGTGTAGGCAAGCAGAAAATAGAAAAGACAGATGTTGTGCTGTCCTCTTCTTGTCTGAATCTGATTATCTGTTTTTTGACCTCATCCATCTATTTGATGAAGTCTGTCATAATTGTGTATTTTACAGAGATACATGCCCATGCAAGTAAATTTCTTACTATTATTTTTAGTCTTTGTATTATTGAGACATGCTTGGACTAGCTGCTCAGGAAAAAAATTGTAACTCAGCATTAAAGAAACCATACCAAGTGTTGGGGCACACTACATTCTGTTCAGGATGACATGAAAGAGGAGTGCCTCAGTGTTTGCTGGTACTGCAGTCTCCTGTGGAATATGCTAGGTATGATGTAGGATTATATATAAAAGTAGACCTTAAAAGCTAAAAACTTGCGAGATTTTCTCACCTGCACACTGTCCCCCTCAAAAAACAAACAACCAAAACACCCCAAAACTACCCCATAACCTGAGCACCAAAACAAAGCCTAAGAACTTTAAAAAACATTGCTTTTAATAAACTTAGTTGCTCTTTTGGGAAATGCCATGTTAATTTATTTTAATTTCCTTGATAATTCTTCCAACAAATGCTTGTCATGAGAGGTTGTGAAATGTAGGGCTGTAAAACATGACATCTATGAAAAATTTTATTCCATTACTTTCACTGCATTACTGAATATCAATCAGTCAGGGAGAAGTGATATCCTAATTAAGAATAGTGATACTTTAGACTTTGCTCTTATTGACATAAACATCATGTCTTAGCCAATTAACTGTTTAATCTAGAAAGAGTTTGCAGGAAGCTGCATGTGTAAAAGGGGTAAGTGCTGCTCTTGTCTATCATCATCTGAAATAAGACATAAAAACCCTCGGGGTTTTTATGAGTTGAGTTTAGTGGTTGCAGTGCTACTGTTGCACTGCTAGTTATCTATTGAGCTAAATTAGCAGAGCAAGTAATCAGTGATGTGAAGGAGATGAGTGCCCACACGTGAGCACACAGGAAGCCTCGTACGGCAGCAGGAGAAGGCAGAGTTCTGCTGAAGGCCAGCGGTGCAGTGACTGAGGGAGTGCCGTGGTCACCCTGCAGCAGAGAGGCTGCTGACCAGCACCCTGATCTCAGCACATCAGCACCCTGCTGCTGACAGTTTGTCAGCATAATTTGCCCTTTCCAGGACTACAGGGTCGTTGCATTTGGAGAAGACCTGTAAGATCACAGAATGCACACACAACTTAATACTGCCAAGTTCACTGCCAAACCACGTCACCAAGTGCTGCAGCCACATGTCTTTTAAATACCTCCTGGCACTGTGCTTCCCAGGACAGCCCCAATGGCCTTCTTTTAGTGAGGGACCCAGAACTGGCCACAGAATTCGAGGTGTGGCCTCCCCAGTGCCAAGTGCAGGGGTAATCCCTGCCCTGGTCCTGCTGGCCACTCTCCTGATCCAGACCAGGATGCCTTCGGCCCTCTTGGCCACCTGGGCACTGCTGGCTCCTGTTCAGCTGGCTGCTGACCAGCACACCCAGGTCCTTTTCCACTGGGCTTTCCAGACACTTATTTCCAAGCCTGTAGTGTTAAAGGTCTTTAGACATGATCTTAAAGGTATTTTCCAGCCTAAATGATTCTGTGATCATGGAAATTGCAAGTTGTGCTAAGTGCAGCAGTTTGGTCTATATCAGAGCTCCTTTCCAGGGGTACTGCTGCTCAAGACTCATTTCCTAGCTACAGGCAGGAGCTAGAGCCTCTTGAATATGGGATAGAGAATGATTTATGGCAGTATTTAGGCACTGCAGGCATTGCTGTGTATAATACCAGATTGAGACTTTGCATATGCCAATGTTGTTGTGAATGCCTGAGAATAGACATGCACATTTGTTATCCAAACCTTCAGTACACAGCTATTAAGGATACCTGAAAAGAGCAATGGCAACACAGTCATATGAGTTCTAATATCTTCTACCTTAAAAATCATTTAGTGCTATTTAGATTTTCCATTTTTCCTGTAGCACCTCATTTATTCCTACTTAAAAATATTGGACTTCAAACTAAGTCATCAGTGGCTCCCTTAGATCAAGTGTTGTTTTGCTGTCTTTTAATCAGTGATTTAAAATTCACTGCTCAGAGGTCTGCAAATAAAATGAATTGATGGAAATCTTTTCTTAAAAAGTTCTGATTCTCAAACAGCATCGCTAAAGGGATTGGTTCTCTTTTTTGTTAAAAAGAAAAACAACAAATTGCTTATTTCCCACAAGGGGTCTGTTAAATCACCGCAGCGTTGCTCCTGCATTGAGAGGTTTTATTTCCATTGTGTTTTTGTGTTTGCAGCATTCACTAGTGTAACAAAAGCGTGGTTGTGACTTTGCTGCGTGGAAGGTCAGCGGTGAGGAGGGAAGGAGGCAGCTACATATTGCTCATTGTGTGAGAACAAAGGTTGGCCTTCAGTGGGTGCTCCAAACTCCACGGCTGTGTTTGTTACACAGCACCACGGAAAACCTCCTCCTTCCCCGGTGAAAGCAGCCCCCGATCAGTTTGAGTGTTCTCCTTGAAGGAATGACAGGGACACTTGCTTACTTTTGTTCCATTTATGTCTGAAGATTCATCTCTGCGTTCTAAATTGTCTTCTCAAATTCCTCCAATACCACACAAGGTGTTAAACACTCTCCAAAGTATTCTGGGCACTCGTGCAGAAAAGACTCAATCAGAGTGAGAAGCAACATAACATTTATCATGGAAGTCTGTTATTGGAGTCCAGGCTTCATTTTAAGTTACCGATGGAGAACTTTAATTTATCTTTTATATGACATGCATTTATTCATGACTCTGGATTTATGCAGTTTATGAATCTGTACATTTTCCTCATTTCTGTTAATAGCTTTTCACAAACCACACTGCATTTGATGCAGTAGCCCAGGCTTGGTGGAACATTTCTAGATTTTGGGACAGGACAGAGATTTCCCCTTCAGCAGCAGTGGACTTGCCATACAGCGGAGGCTTGTAAAGCATGATAGCAAATATTCCTACCTTTAATTTGCTTATATTCAATTCTACACACTGCTTCTCTCCTCTGTGTCACCTAATTATTTTATTTTTTATTTTATTGCAGTTTATACAGCTTGTGTTTCCAGCTCTTTGCCCAGTTTACTCTCTGGTACACTGTCTCATGTAATTAATTTTTTTTTCTCCCCAATAAAAATATCCTGTCTCCATTTTATTCCTCCCCCTCTCCCTTTTCTTTTTTAAAATTTTAGCGAGTAGCATAAAAATACCCAATTTTAAAATGAAATTTCAAATAATGACATTGTGTGCAAGCTCAGATATAATGTAGTTTGTTCATTGAAGAAAATGAAGAGTAATGAATTTTTATATGGCGATTCAATGTCTCCTTCAGTATTTTGACACTACTGAGCAGTTCAGTATACAAAATTCCAGGAAATACTTTTAAAAGATGTAAATCTACATATTGTAACCCAAGATAAAAGACAATGAGAAATCAGTAAGTAGCTCTCAGCACCTCCATGTCTTTCAAGTGTTACATTAACATAAGAATAATCACACTCTACAACTCAGTAGTGGATTGGCCATTTATTTTAATGCATTTGAAATAATTTTGTTTCATATGACAGCAGGACTTCTGGGTAAGCAAAATATCTCTAGTGTAAAAATTAGTGTTTTCTGATATGAAAAATAAAGTGTGTCATTCCTTTGTTTATTTTGACAGAAGGAGACAGTAACCCTTTGAGGACAGAAAAGAAATGAAGAATGAACCTTTTTTTAGAGCTGTTTAATGCTTGATTTAAGACACTAGAGAGTGGGGGGGGGAAAAGTGTCAAACCACTCCACTAATGAACTGAAAATAAATGAGATAAAAATAGCTGTATAGTAAAAGATGTTCAAATCGGAGTTGAAGTAGAGAGAGGATGAGGAATGGGGACTCCGTAGTTTTTTCCCCCCATGTCCAAACAAGTTGTATCAAGTGAGATCCAGCACAAAAATATTATTGAGAAAACGGTATTTTGAATTCAATGTCAGCTTAAAAAATAAATATAGTAGGGAGGAGCTGCAAGAAATGGTGGAATAGCTCTGACTTACAGAAGAAATATTCAATACCAGATATTTAAGAAAGTATAAATGATTTCTTAACTGTACAATAAAGAGTCTTTAGTAATTTAAAAGACAGTGTACTGCAGAACCAGTAGATAATTAACATGCTTTAAATTCAAAATAGTTGAGGTGCCAATAAAAAGAAGTTAAGGACAACACTCTCAGCCAGGCCAGTGATATTTCTGAATGGCCAAAATGTCTCTGCAATGTCTCCTTTCCACATCAAAGGCAGTCTGTGTCTTCCTGTGTGCTAGAAGCAATGAATGAATCCCTGCCTTGGGAACTCTGAGGCAAAGCAGCTTTCAAGCAGGCCAATGCCCTGTCCCATTTGATGGTCTGAATCAGCTTATGGTCCTGAACTGTCAGGTGGTTTTGGGCAGTTCATGAGGGATTTAATTGGTGTGTGCAGAATGCAGCCTACAGGTTGATATTACCTGGATATGCAGCACTGAACAAACAAAACCAATGCTATTACCCCTGTCTATGTCATTATTTTTTTTCGATTGATTTCCGATGAAATTGTTTAAAATACTTCCAGGTTGCAGATATATTTGCTGTGAAGTAAAGGGATTATAAAATTTATACTTGTCAGGAAACAGTATCAGAACAAATTCATAATTACCAGGAGGTCTTCCCTACTCACCCAAACTCCAACATCACAGTTTTTGAATATGTTTTTAGATTTTCTGTTACTCTCTAGAAACATATTACCATGGTGTATGGCTTGCTTCTGTTCTCATTGAAATCAGTAGCAAAATTGTCAGTGACTGAAGGAAAAAGCCTGTGAAAAATGTTTCAAAAGCATCATTTTCATTTTGGTAAATTCAATTTGTTGGCCAAAAATTAGATTTCTAATTGTTTGCTTCAATCATAGTTACAGAGAGACCGGCATCTCTTTATGTCAGTTCCACTAGATTTATTCCTTCTAACATGCTCTAAAAAAGATCTATTGCCCAAATTTTAAGCCAAAATTGGAAGATAGACTCTTAGCAATATAGAAAGAATCCAAATTCAATGTTCAAGGACAATAAGAAAGAGCTCAGTGCTAACACTTGCTAATTTTCATTCTATTATTTTTTCTTCTGTGCTTGCATGGCATGTTTTCTCTAATATTCCAGTTGTCTTTTTTTTTTGACTTTTAACCCTGCACTGCACTTTTTCTTAATCAGAAATTTCTATATCCAAATAATAGTAGTTTAGTTTTGAAGCTATTTTTGCTGTGAAATAGGGCAAGAAGAAATGTTTGCTTCTTTTAGTATGAAGAGGGGTGGTTTAGTATTTTTGGTGGGTTTTATTTTGTTGTGATCCCAAGTCAGCGTGGTTTGAACAAGGTATTGGTTAGGTTCAGCTGTTTGTGCTTGGGGAGTGCAACAGAACCACTGTGGAGCTTGGCTCAGGTGTAAGCTTTTTTTTTTTTTAAAATACCTTTCAAAAGAGAAAGTCCATACCTGACAGAATCCCAAACTTGGCAGCTATTTACAGCACTGTTTTTCTTACAACAGCATCTACTGCTTCCTGAGAGCCTTCAAACACTTGAAGTGCCAGACCACTGTCCTTCTGTGCCATTACTAAATATAAGTTTTTCCACATGAGTCGGCTGAGCAATGATCAGATGGTTTAAAAAGGGTTTGGTTTTTTATTTGCCTGAAAGCTATTCTTCTAAAATAAAACCTCAGTGACCTCATGGCTGAAAGCGACTGCAGATTTCCTGTTAAATAACTCAAGTGTTCTGCACAGCTCTGTGAACTAGGATTATAATTTTGTTCTGATTTTTGTAATTTCATTTTTGATTTAAATGAAAACTGCATAGACCTTGAGATATCCCTGTTGCTACACCTCTTTGACTAAAATTTCCCTGGTGCATTTGTAGGATATGAAAATGCTGTTAAACGAGACCAGCAGTCCCTGCTATGCTAGGATAGAAGGAAAAGCCTTTCTTTGGCTTCATCATTGTTAGGTTTTCTCTGTGAGGATCTGAAACAAATGTGCTGTGCAGCTTGTTTCTTTCTCCCTGCAATCTTTTGTCTTGTAACTGGCTTTGGCAGCTCCAGCACAACCCATCTTCTTAGGCTTCTTCTAGCAGGAACTTGTCATCCTGAGAAGAATACAGAATTTGCCAAGATGTTCAGGGGATGTCAGCAGCTTTTGCTGTTGGAACAGCCATGTCCTCCCACTCATGTCACTGGGATGCTGCGTGGACTCTGTGGATAACATGTGGGATTTGTAATTTTATGGGAGACTCCTTGATGGAGATTGAAGCTCATTCATAAGATATGGATGATAGTCACACTTGCAGAAGTACTGGTAACCAATGAAGTGAAGTTATTCCACTTTCCCTTAGAACAGCAAGCAGAAAAGGTGTCTGTTTCCAGTCATCACAGATCTTGGCTCCAGCAGGAGTGTGTTTCTTAGGGTGCAGTATTCAGAGGCTGGTGGCACAATGCAAATAATTATTTAGCTGCCTCTGTGTGAGTATCCAGGCTCAGGATGGTACTCTTGCATGGATATCTGTTGTGTCTGGAGATGCTACAACTCTGTCTTCAATATGGCATCATTTCTTGAGTGTGCAGTCCTGTCTGAGGGCTAATGTATTTCTGTCCTGATCTGATTTAACATGGTGCATGACAGCACCTCTCTGCACACCCATCTGCAGCTAGCTGTGCTGTGCTGACCCTTGGTGTGCTGTCATCACAGAGAATGTGGAAGGGCAGTATTTCAAAATTAGGAGGGCAGTGCAGAAGATATGTCATCTGCCTGAAGCTAACATCTCATTCAGGGAACAATTTTATCCAAGGTTAATGGAAGATCAGACACTGTATCAGTCAGCTGAAGCAAGATCAGGGTGATCTGTTAAACGTGGAGAAATGTAACTCCATTCCTGAGCTGCCATGATGCACTTGCAGCGTTTTGATAGGGTTTGACAGGTAGTGTTTGACTATTTATTGACACAGATACCCTCTGCGCTGCTCTAAGTACCTATTTCTCAGTTTGTGGGTGGAAATGAAAGGTTTGTGTGGAGAGAAGTAAGTGAGGGAAATTGTCTAATATTTGTGAGGCAGCGATGTACCTGGCAGTGGCTGAATAAAGAGTAAAGGGAGCTCCCCCTGCACTGGGGTGGGTGAGCCCTGGCCAGCAGCCAGTGCCCCCCAGCCACACACTCCCCCTGCCTCAGTGAAGCCTTTGATACTGCGGGTGAGGGCACCACCTTTGAGAGAGGGACCTGCTTTTTAAATAACTTGCAGAGTTCTTAATCTAACTGCAGGATTATTCCCAGGTGCTGACTGTGATGGGGTGTTCAGTGGTATCTGTGCTCCAAGGGAAGTCCTGAGGAGTTGCTTGATAATGTCATGATATTATGCAGGATAATGGCCCCTTGTCAAGGATTTGTAAATTTTGCCTGAGAATTGCTGTAAATTACTTAAGCCTTTCCTCAGGTTTTTTTGAAATAAAGTAATACCACTTTCATCTTCTGTGAGAAGGCAGAACAGTGTATTTGTGTTTGTACTGGGTAGTTATTGGGGACTAAAAGCCTGGGAGATGTGTTGGATTAAATAGTCCTTTGCTGCAGAGCTACTTTGGAGTGAGGGTATGTTCATTCACTCTTTCTCTCACATTTTTCTTTATCAAGGTGCAGTTCAGCTGAGACCGACTTCCTCTTTGGCTGTCCACAAACCGTGCAACAGGAGGATGCAGAAGACCATCCCTTGCCTTTTTGTACATGAGTGATAAGAGCACAAGACCATCAATACAAGTTTGCTGCAAAGATGAGTTCAGAGGAGAAGAGTATATCTCCAGCTCACAAAACATCCACTCCATCTCATAGAAGTGCCTCCTCCTCATCATCGTCTCAGAGAGACAGGAGGCAGGTAAGGAAATGCTCCAGTTGTTTGTACCATCAGTGGGATGATTCATTTATTCCTGTGATGTGGCTGTTACTTCTTGCTAGCTCTGGATTTGCTTGCTTGTAGCATTGGATGATACCACTGTAGCCAAAAACTGCTGAGGTTTTGAATTCACCCTTTCCATTTTCTCAAGTGGCTTGAAAAAGGTTTAGAAGCAGCACGGGCAGCACTGGAGCAGGAAGTATTGTAGTCACCTGGACAAGCAGGAAACAGTTCTGAAGTCTTTTGGGAAGGGGTTTCTCTGGCAGCATGGACCTGCAGCTGCTTAAAATGGTTTTGGGTCGTCTGTGAATCTCTCTTTTTGTAAATCCAACAACAGAGATGCATTATGGTTTTAGGGAGTGGTCATCTGTTTAAATATCATATTGTTCATCCTTTCTGTAAACTCCTAACATTTTAAATACATTGTTTTACTACAAATTAACGCTGTCTGTACTACCTCATAGAGTACTAATCCAGTTATGTTAGACTTCCATTTTTAAGAGACTCTTGTTTCTGTGGATGTAATTCTCCAGGATCTCTTTGAGATGAAAACTGTACTACTTCCCTTCAAAACAGCTTGAGCATTCCTGTGGGGTTTTTTTGAGGTCTGAGTGTTCAATCTGGCCACAGTATCAGTTGGGAGCTCTTCAGAAAGCATCAGACCTATCTACCAAATTTCAGATAAGTTCTTACATGTATATTTTACAAATGCAAAGGTTGATACTGAAAAATTGGTTAGAAGCATATTTTGAAACCTGAATCCATGGAAAAGAGACAAATAATAAAAAAAAAATCAAAATACAAATAATTTGCTATAGTATACATTCACTTGAATGGCTTAGGAATATTTTCTCAGCAGCTCTGATACTATTTTGTATGGCAGCTCTGATACTATTTTCTCAGCTACTGCTGAAGAAGTTTCTTCCCTTACCTCTTAAGAAAATTTTGAAACTTGAGAATTTTTAATGAAAACTGCAAAATTTACAGCTCTGAATGTAAATAGTCTCACCACAAGGAACTTTTAAAATATTAAATCAGGAGAAGAATTCTGATGGATGCTCAATAACAGGCAGGAAATGTGTGTGGAATTTTTCAATAATTTCTATTGCTTAAGTAAATCCAAAAAGTATTTTCTCACAGGCGATAAATATTTTCCCTTTTACAGTGTACAGGATTTTGGATAGCTGTATTTAGTTAATTAAGTCTTGCTTAGGATATAACCTTTTAATTTTTCATTAGTTCCATCTGGAGCAAGAATGTTGATATCATTTGTTTAAAGCATTGGTGTATTTTATCTCCCACATTTAAGCCCAAAGAAGGTAAATGCAAGACTCACAGGAGCTGCTGGTTTCAGCTAAGAGCAAATTCTCTTAGTTTTCTTTGTAATTAGGTAGTTTGACACAGCCATGCAACTAGGAATAAAAAAATAATAATAAAAAAATAAATTACCTCTGGGGAACACATTTTACCCTGGATCTAATGGCTACCATATCTGTTCCCATAGCAACAGTGCAGAGCAGGGTACACCTGTCACCCTAATGAAATGGATGCTTAACTTAAAGTCCATATTTGATCACAGAAATGTGAAGCATGATTTTGAAACAATGCCATAAAGGTTGATGGTGTGATGCATCCAGAGGATCCCATAAAGTGTGACGATGCTTAACGAGGTACTTAGGCTTGTAAATGTGGGCTGGAAGGGCTACTCTGAGGTGCTGGTTTTTTTGTCTCAGAGCTCTCAGTGTTAAAGGCAGGAGGGTGAATGGGTGAGCAATTTCTTCTGCAGAAGGAAACTGAGCTGCAGCCTGCAACAAGGCGTGAAGTGCAGTGGTGCTCTCTCCAGTGGTGCTATATCCAGTGGTACTGTATCCATGCACACTTCTCTCTGCATGTAGACACTGTAAAACATCCATTTCACCCCACCATCCCCTGTAACACTGTATTTTTAATTTCTTTCCTTGTGGTATTATTTGCATATGTTTTGGTTTCCACAGACTTTTGCCCAAACACAATGATAGCCAGGGGTAGGGGATTTTGGTTCAGGGGCTGTTGGATTTTGCTTTGAAAAGGATGTGAAATGCTGTCATGCTGCCTCTTTGGACTCTTCACAGCAGCTAGTAGCAAAGCACCCTTCCAAATTGGTAATATAAATGAATATGTGAAGTGATGTGACTGAATGAAGTGCCAATGTAGCTTTTATTGTCATATGTGAGGATAACACTGGACATTTCTAGATGGTTAATGATTGAAACCTTCTCATCATATAATTCTTGTCAAAGTCATACCAGCAATTATGGAATGGTTTCCCAATAAATTATGGTGCAGGAGGCTGAATGAGTGTGAACATGACTATGATAAATCATTTCAGGGAGAGTGGAAAATTTTGTGCTGTATATAATGCTGGCATTTTAATGTAGCTTTTTTATTTGTACAATATACATCACCTAAGAGTATTAGCAGTCAGCAAAAGCTTTGACACTGCCAATTTGCGGGCTCCATGACTAAGTAATAGAAAAATGAATAGACTAATGAAGCCAGCAATAACTAAAAAACTGATTTCAGATTTTTGTCATTAATTTTCATTAAAACTGTGTTTAATTTGGATGGTTAGACAGTAGGAGGCTCAGAAACAACCTGTTGTTTGGACAGGGTGGCAAGGCAGTTGTGGTGCCCTCGACAAGGAATACCTCAGAAGGGAGCAGCAGCAGTTTTTCCTGCTGTGGAACTGTTGCAGAGCATGAAACCTGTCACTTCCACAGCCAGTAAGAGTCTTCATACAAAAGGCAGCATAAAATGTGCAATTCTGAAATCCTTTTTTGTGGGCCATGCTGACAAGGTAGATTCTTGTTTTTCATCCCTTATGAACCTCTGAAAAAGCTGGCTATCTACTGCTGCACAGTAAAATGGAGGAAAAATACAATTAGAAGTACAGCTGAATATGATAAAATCATATGTTGTATGTTCAGTTTAATGGGTGTAAGTTCCTTATGAATATTCTGCATTTTATTCATTGACTAAGTATGGAACTCATCAGGCAGACTGTAATACATCATATACTCTCTGCAATGTGTGGGCAGTAATATTGTGCTGAGAAGAAAGAAGTAAATGCATCATAGGGTTAATAATGTGCAGTTTGGCAAAGTGGAGCCTGACTGCAGGCTACTAAACTGAGGGAGTGATACAGAAAGAGAGTAATAATATAGAAACTGTGAACAAAGGGGAGATTTTGACTTTTCTGACCATCACCCAAAGGCTAGCTAATACATGATGTGAAAATAGATGCAGCAATGTTTTCTATTTTAAGTATGAGGATTTCTCTTCTAATGTCTTAATTTTCTTTTTGGTCTTTTATGGGGGAGAGGTGATCAGCATTCTCTCACTCTTTTTGTGTTTTTCTTTATCAGTTTGCTTTTTCAACAAATCCTTGGTTCTTTTCCTACACAGCAATCTCAAAAGAAGAAAAGCTTTTAGTCCTATTGCAATTTAGCCTTGTGTGGTCACCTTTCTACCAGGAAAGCTTTCATATTTCAAACAACTCTTGTCTTTTAGCCATTTGTAAAGGGTGAAAGGGAGGGGCTTTGAAGCAAGAGGAAGAGAGATTTTCCAGAGCAGCAATCTGCTTTTCAGGTTTTAATGTGGCTTGTTGTTTGTTTTGGGTTGGGTTTATTTTCCCTTCTGTACAAGCAGTATTGACTAATACAAGGGGTGTACCCAAGGGATTCACAGGGGACTGAAGATTTTTACCTGGCCATGAAATTTAGAAGTAGACTGAGATTCCAAGGCTCTGATCTTGCCTGAAGGTCTGTACTGGGAATGACTGTTTAGCTTTTTACAGCCACTCTGCTCTGTCAAAGTGGTCTCCTGAAAGGGGCATTTCCCAAGGTGGGTGTCACCCTTCTGTAGCTGCTTAGGCAGTGCTGCTCACACAAGGCTGCAATGGATATAACCTGATATGTTCTGTGTGGAAGAGACGTCTGGGCACATTTCTGTACCTTTTTATTCTGAAAGTGGGTAGCAGCCTACGTGCTTGCTCACTGCAGTCAGCCTGATGTGACATCTGGGAAAAATATTCTTGTTGGTCACCTGCCAATTTCCCTCGTTCCCTGTCTCTCTGTGACTTCAAAAGTGAGAAAGGCAAGGATGGGCAGTTGTCCAGTAGACATGAGAACATTCAGCCTTACTCCTAGCTTTGCTCTGTGGCAGAGCATAGACTTTTAGAGCCTTTTTACTTTGCAGTAGTTTGTGAGAATTATTTTAATAATAGTTATTAATCTCTCTGAGAGTTTCAACTAAAGAGGCTACTAAATGCCAAGTACTGTTGTTACAGTGATGTAATTCTCTTTTGCTTGTTTTCCTAATTAACTTTCTTCACATAAAATTATTGAAGCAGGATTAGAGCAGGAAGTGTTGAGTACTTTAAAAGCAGCAACTCACTGGAGCAAGCAAATGTTCTCAGGGAGCCAAAAAATGAAATGGCAAAATTGTTAACGAAAACATGCAATTATTCTTTAAATTGATTAGTGGCTGCTACTCTACAACATCTTTTTTTTCTTATGCCTTTGATAAAGTGTGAAAGTGTTCTTAGGTTTGGAAGGTAGTGGGTCTTACTTCAGTGTCTGGCAAAATGTCTGAAGCAGTGTAACTTTTAAAGGTGTAGAATACTCATGTGAATGTTAGGTTAGGTTCAGTGCCATAGTGCTTTTTAAAATGAAGTCATAAATCTCAGACCTGTAAGATTTTTATCATTCAAATGGATAACTTGGTGAGTGAACATCTAGCCTTGACACAATCAGAAGGTGGTTAAACTTGCAAAATGAGGCTCTCTGGACTATAGGTTTGTCTGGGGATGGGATAGGAACCCCCACAAGTGAGACTTGGAGGGAGTGGGTGCAGAATGATCCTGGGGTGAGGCAGACCCCCAGGTACTGATGGGTGCTTTGCAAGGATGAGACATTCTGCAGCACTGGGAATTCAGTGGCAGCAGCACGTGCCCAGGATGCCAGTACACCTGGCTGCATCGGGCTGGCTGTGAGTGTGAAGCCAGCCTGCAGGCACACAGCAGCTGTCCCCCATGGCCTGCCTGTATTTCTGCCTAGAAATTACCTGAGAGGCAGACAGCAAACAGAAGACACACATCTGTCCATGTGCACAGGATGGGCCTCTCTAGTCCACATTTGGAGATACTTGGATCATGACTGCTCCTGCCCTTGGTAGTATTTATAGGGTTTAGAAACCAGATCCAAAACATGGTCCTGGAGATTAATAGATGGAGATGCTGTCTCTTCCTAAGAAAGACTTGGTCTTAAAGCTTTGGAGAAATAAAATGGTCTGGAGCATTCAAGGAGAGACAGGGATAGCATTCCTAGCAGGCTGTCCCAGGGGGCTGTGAGCACACGTGCTCTGAGCTTCACAGACATTGCTGTTGCAGTTATCCTGCCTCCAGGAGGGCTTTACAGGTTGCATGGAGAATGATGAAGTTCAGATGGGGGCTATGAAGAAAGATTATTTTTTAAAAATATGTCAGTTTGATTAGAAATGGTGCCTGTAGCTATCTTCTATTACAAACCCAGGGAAATTGCTCTCATAAAATCTCAATTACCCATGCAAACTATGACAGATAATTTGGTGTTTTCAGAACGTGGTCACTTTTGCATTCCTCTTGTCTCATTTTTTTCCTCATGCATACATGTCCTACATAAGCACATCTCACTTTCCTTGAGAATACAAAAACTCAAAGTGCAACACACACACATGAATTTGGAAGGAGAAAGTGCAGCTCTTCTGAAGTGCCATTGAGGATTTCTGGGAAACAAATGGGAGAGAAGGAAGAGAAGCATGATTGCATTTTCATTTCCTCAGTGGAGAGGAAAGGCACAAAAGTGAAGAGGGAGGGTCATGCAGGTATGATATGGAGGCTTTCCAGACACTTGTGTGTGATTGAGATTATCCTCATGCAAAATACAGAAATGTATTAGAGAGAGAAACTGTGTGCCTTAGTAATGCTATTTGCTGTTCTGACACCTCTCTTTTCCTGGTTTTATTAAAGACCTTACCCTGGAATTGAAAATGAAGCAATTACATAAAAGCATTTTTTCCCCCTAGTAGAATAACATTCCATATAAAAGAAAAGAAATGTAAAAGAAAAATTAAAAGATTAAATATTTTTCAATCTCTCTTTTTCCTATATCCTATATTTTTATACTGTGTATATTGAAGTTTAAAGGATATTGAGAAAGGCTAAGTAGGTAACTTACAGAAAAAAGTGAGAGTCACAGGAAGAAAGATCTTTCTTCTTTTGAACCTATGCACTTTTTAAAGTGAGGTGCAGCTTTTTCATTTATTATTTGTGTTAATATTGACTCCTTTTCATATCTAGAATATTTTCATTCATAAAAAAATTAACACATCAAGGAATGATTTTCTTTTGTGTATGTAATTTTATTTTCCTCCCTTTTTTCTTTTAAACTCTATCAGCATCATCAAAATGACCTGCTAGCCTGAGACTATTTAAGAAAATATCAGCCTTTTAATTGTGATTATTCAATAGTCATAAAAAATTATCATTAGCTAAAATTTGAATTCTCTCTGTCAGACACTGTAAATTTGTCTGTTTGCACTATCTTAAGGTAAGTGCAAAAGGAGAAGATTGTCATTAATGCTCAGGCTGTGACCTGGTACTTGTTCCAAACCATCATTGTGGCAAAAAGAAGTTGCTGTTACAATGATGGATTGTACAAGCTCTTTTCTGCTTTATCCAGTTGTGCTAATAATTCCCTCCAAGAAACTCTTTATCAGAGCAGGAGCTTATTTGTCTTTAGAATTTGTCAAAAAGTATCTTGAAAAGCCAAGGCTTCCTTGCTTCCAGAGCCTAAAAGCATTGACAAGAAGTACAATACAAAGCTGGAGATCTGGGGAGGGCTGACAGAGAGCTCCTGAGCTAACAAATCCTTGACATTTCTGTTACACAAGAAGGATTTACTTTGCATATCCCAGGAAAGAAGTAGGCACACATACCTGGATATTATTCATATGCTACAGAACTGAATCTTTGTATATACTTGTCTTTCAGTAAAAAGGTTACAAAGAGAAAATGTTGCTCTTGAGTACACTTCTGTACCAGATGAACATGTGTTACAAGAAGAAAAGAAGAAAAAAAAAAGAAAAAAAAGAAGGAAAGAAACATACTAACTGTGTTTGCTATTCACAAAGTATTGTTAAGCTCCTTTGTCAGTTAATTGATGCTGAGATTGCTGAAAACAGCTATGGAGCAGTGCCAACAGAAAAGACTGAGGATAAGAGTAGGAGTATGACTGCTTTATAAAGATTTAAAAAATGAAGATAGAAAGGAGAAATACATTGATGAGATATGGTTGTTGTGCTTTGCACTCACTCTTCTCTCACAATTGTATTCAAGAATCTTTCTTTCTTCCAACATTAATTAACAGGAGGAAAGCCAGATCTGGCTAAGAAGCAGCCTAAGAAAAAAGCAAGCTTCAAGGTTATTCCCTTTGCAAATAATATTGCAGATTAACTAGGCAAATATCACAGCTTGTTTTAAAGGTACTAAAAATTGGCATTTGTGCAGTCAAATCTGTGTCTATGGAACTACTTCTGCTGTGCTTCAGATAATGGGAAAATAGTGTGGTTTGAGTTGAGAGAAAGTGTTTCAACATTGCACTTCATACTAAATGGAATCCAAATAAGAACAGTTTTGCTAGGTTGCAAAAAGAATTTCAGTGAGTAGCAAATTCTAAAAGATGTTTTAGTTAGTACTTTGTATTGGACAAAAACAAGCCAAAAATCCCAGACAGAAAAGTTCTGTTTTGAATTTCTGCTGTAGGACAGTGTATGCCCAGGCCCCATGGTTATGGGTGTTGAAGACTTCTAAAATGCTGTGAACAAACAAAATGATCCACCAGATCTTTTTCATTAATTAACTGTTAATCACATGTTGTGCACATTTCTGAACTGCAGAGAGTCTGTGTCCAATGTAAGTGGTGAAATCCTCATGAGCTTGTTTTATTCTTGGAAATTAATAAATTATAAATTATAGAGAAGTCTTTGCATTAAATATAATCCATTCTATTAAGTAAATAAGCAGCAATGCAGAAGGGAGAGGCATGAGTGTCAGACTTGTCATTTACTGGATTTTCTGTCACTGCTTACTCAAAATCTTTTTTCTTTCCTTGCCTTTCTTGTGAAAACAGTTGAATGTTTTGTTTTAATGGAAAGTCATATTCAGTAAAGAAAATTTAGGGTCTTCAGTCTCTGGTCTGATGGAGACTAACTCTGCCAGTGGAATGGGGAGGAGAATCACAGGGAAAAAAAAGGTAAAGTTTGAGAGGTTGAGGAAAGAACAGTTTAATAATTGAAATAAAATATAATAACGACTGTAATGGAAAGAAAGAACAAGAAAGAGAGAAATGAAACCCAAGAAAGGCATGTGATGCCCAATACAGTGGGTCACCACCTGCAGGCTGAGGCCTGTCCCATCCCCCAGCAGTGATCCAACTCCCCCAGTTTATGCACTGTCCTGGACATTCTGGGATATGCAATATCCCTTGGACCAGTCCAGGTCACCTGTCCTGGCTGTGCCCTGTCAGCTCCTCATGCACATCCTCCCTGGCAGAGTATGGGAAACTGAAAAGTCCTCGATTTAGGGTAAGAACTACTCAGCAACAGCCAAAACATCGCTGTGCCTTCAATGCTGTTCTCATGCTAAATCCAAAACACAGCACTATAGCAGCTTCTCAGAAGAAAATGAACTCTGTCCCAGCCAAAACCAGGACAACAAGCTGTATGAGTCATTGGACTCCAAAGTGAGAAAAGAAGTTGGCAAGATACGTGGAAGGATATTATAAAATATGTTTTCCATTCTTGCCTTCCAGAGAAGACGAGAATATAACACAACGTCATCGTGGTTTTTTGTTTTCTCCATCACTTTCCTTCTCCCTCGTGTCTTTGGGGAAAAAAGGAAAGAAATGCAGGGTGGAACAAGCATTTGTGTTCCCCACATGTTGGCCTGCTAGGGGTGTTTTGAGGCGAATGTGTGTCACATATGTAATCTATGTTGTGGATAAAGATGAAGGAAGGATTGTAGTTAGGAGGATGATTTTGCAATGGAATTACATAGTAATTTGGGTTGAACTTGTAATTCTGTTGAGCTGGTTTTCAAGAGCACACAGAATTTGGTAGTGCTGGAGTTTTCCTTCAAGAGAAACCAGCTATGGTGCACAGGTAATCCTGAAACATGAGGGCAGTCTGGAATGCAGCAATGCAGACATTGATTTTGTCTGTCTGTGTTTTTGGGATGAAAGGAATAAGAGTACCAGGTTGGTTGATATGCCTAGATTAAAGAACTATTATTAATTTTTTGATTTGATTATAAATAAACCCAGTAAAGTAAACTGTATTGATCTGTCTCTTTCTTCCTTCTTATCTTTTTTTTTACTGCTTCCTTTACCAAATCTGTTTTTCATGTTAAAATACAAAAAAAAAACCCCATGAAAATAATGTCAAGATTTAAATAATTTTTATATCTCTGATTCTAGATAAATAAACTCTTGCACTGTAAAATTAGCTACTTCTGAAAATGTCAAGCAATTGTGTGATTTCTAGCTGTAATTTTGCAGAAAAATAACATGCATTAATGGAAAACATTTTGCAGCAAGTAATGTCTCTTAATATTATGCTAGAGACATGTCACAAATCTAAAGAAATGATCTTGTGTCAGTATAATGGTGGTCATGAGAAAAGAGGATTGAAGAGCAAACATATACAGTCAACAANTTTGAGAGGTTGAGGAAAGAACAGTTTAATAATTGAAATAAAATATAATAACGACTGTAATGGAAAGAAAGAACAAGAAAGAGAGAAATGAAACCCAAGAAAGGCATGTGATGCCCAATACAGTGGGTCACCACCTGCAGGCTGAGGCCTGTCCCATCCCCCAGCAGTGATCCAACTCCCCCAGTTTATGCACTGTCCTGGACATTCTGGGATATGCAATATCCCTTGGACCAGTCCAGGTCACCTGTCCTGGCTGTGCCCTGTCAGCTCCTCATGCACATCCTCACTGGCAGAGTATGGGAAACTGAAAAGTCCTCGATTTAGGGTAAGAACTACTCAGCAACAGCCAAAACATCGCTGTGCCTTCAATGCTGTTCTCATGCTAAATCCAAAACACAGCACTATAGCAGCTTCTCAGAAGAAAATGAACTCTGTCCCAGCCAAAACCAGGACAACAAGCTGTATGAGTCATTGGACTCCAAAGTGAGAAAAGAAGTTGGCAAGATACGTGGAAGGATATTATAAAATATGTTTTCCATTCTTGCCTTCCAGAGAAGACGAGAATATAACACAACGTCATCGTGGTTTTTTGTTTTCTCCATCACTTTCCTTCTCCCTCGTGTCTTTGGGGAAAAAAGGAAAGAAATGCAGGGTGGAACAAGCATTTGTGTTCCCCACATGTTGGCCTGCTAGGGGTGTTTTGAGGCGAATGTGTGTCACATATGTAATCTATGTTGTGGATAAAGATGAAGGAAGGATTGTAGTTAGGAGGATGATTTTGCAATGGAATTACATAGTAATTTGGGTTGAACTTGTAATTCTGTTGAGCTGGTTTTCAAGAGCACACAGAATTTGGTAGTGCTGGAGTTTTCCTTCAAGAGAAACCAGCTATGGTGCACAGGTAATCCTGAAACATGAGGGCAGTCTGGAATGCAGCAATGCAGACATTGATTTTGTCTGTCTGTGTTTTTGGGATGAAAGGAATAAGAGTACCAGGTTGGTTGATATGCCTAGATTAAAGAACTATTATTAATTTTTTGATTTGATTATAAATAAACCCAGTAAAGTAAACTGTATTGATCTGTCTCTTTCTTCCTTCTTATCTTTTTTTTTACTGCTTCCTTTACCAAATCTGTTTTTCATGTTAAAATACAAAAAAAACCCCCCATGAAAATAATGTCAAGATTTAAATAATTTTTATATCTCTGATTCTAGATAAATAAACTCTTGCACTGTAAAATTAGCTACTTCTGAAAATGTCAAGCAATTGTGTGATTTCTAGCTGTAATTTTGCAGAAAAATAACATGCATTAATGGAAAACATTTTGCAGCAAGTAATGTCTCTTAATATTATGCTAGAGACATGTCACAAATCTAAAGAAATGATCTTGTGTCAGTATAATGGTGGTCATGAGAAAAGAGGATTGAAGAGCAAACATATACAGTCAACAAGCCAACAATTCTGGAAGTAAGGAATGTAAAGAAGGCAATTTTATTTGAAAGGTGTTCATTTTCTAATTTTCAAACAAATACTTGAATAAGTCAGCATTCATTAAAGTGCTGCTGGCTAATAATGTATTTCTCAACTGAAGTGGAACTGTAGTGACTGAAGGCTAATTAAAAAAAAAAAAAAAGGCACAAACCCTTCCTGACTTAAAATCATGTAATTGAAAATGTCACTGGAAATCTGGCAAGCTGTTGGGCCACTCCTCTCTAAATATTGTACAAAATGAAATTGCAGTTATGTAACAACAAACTGCACCAGCTGCTACATATGAGACCTTCAGAACATCTGTGTTGGGCATTGCTCCATCTCAGGATGGATGGATTCCTGCCTGCCAGACAAAACTGGCAAGGAAGTTGGGAATCATCCTGATTATGCTAATCAAGAGATATTTTAATCTTCCTTGGAGGAACAGATTTAGGTTCTTTTGTACATTGTTAAAATGTGATAGTGTGTACATACATAAGTGGCATTTCCTTTTTCTGGTGAGAAAGCTTATTATCATTAGGAACTTTGTGGTTCTCAACTGAAATTAATTTATTAAATTATTTGATAGGTAACATAGACACTTGTGCTACATACATACAGTTTTTTTTGTCATCTGACAAGTAAAGTACACTGGGCTAAGTAAGATTGGACTTCCTTTGATAAAGCAGAAGTTTTTAAAGCATAAATGACAAAGCTTTTTGCTGGTTGGCCTTGGAATAACATAATACTGCTGCTTTTCCATATTCTTCACTGTAAAATTTAATTAGAAATAACTGAAAATAAATGCTGATTATTGTTGTATGGTGGCAGAGATTCTTATTAATCTACACTGACAACAGAGACACCCCATATTTTCCTATTCTCATTTACAGACACAACTTGAAAGAGAACAATGGGGGTCTGTGTGTTGCTCTGCAGCAAGATGTGCTCTGTGTTATATATATGCATTTAAATGAATAGCTGTGTTTATTTTAATTTAGTTTAGTTATGATCCTTATGTACTTAATCATTTGTATAAACAATAATATTTATACTGCTGTTTGCATGTGCTTTTATGTTCCCTGATTGTTGCTGCTGTTGCTGGTACCTGGGTAATCTCTTCTTCAGTCAATGTAAAGAAGCTTAATTGTGGACAAAACTTAATTGACATTTTCAGTTTAGAAAAACATATGCTTTTCAGAGGGTAATTGCAATTGCAAGTTTGCCATTGTGCTGCATGTCCTGGAAATGAAGTAGTTTTATTTTATGCCAAAGAGATACTAATGACATGTTGTGGTAGAATTCTTACCAAATAGTAGTGTGAGATGTAGCAAAATTTCACCATGATCCACACATAAAGATTGTGGTCATTTCCTCCTGTATCAAAAATGCTTTTTCTTTTATAAAATAAGAGTGAAACATTTCTGAAAAATGGAAAGGTGTGTTTAGATGTCTTTTAAGAATAGCAGTCTTTTCAGGACTAGTTGTGACATTATGTATTTCATTTTTATTACAATGCTTTGAAGATATAAAATTTTACAGTATTGTCATCTGTTGAAACAGCTGCAATGGTTTAAGATCACAGTGTTCCATGAGTGCTCCCCAGCAAGGCCATCAGCTGAGACACAGTAACTGATCCTGTTAATGCCTGTAATCTATTTAAAAGCATTCTTGTAGTGAGCTACTTTATCTCAGCTGAGAAGCCAATAACAAAATGCTAAGGTGTGATAATGAATATTTTAGAGGCAGTAATATCTTATGTGAAGTGAATGTAGGGCAGTGGTGACTGCACAGTACGTGCACTCAGTGTCTTGTGTATGAACAGAAAACATGATAGGTCTGGTTAGGAGCACTTGGAATCTGTGTAGGTAAGAATGCATTACTTGTGCTTCCTGGCTTTTTTAGTGCACCATCATTTCTAGGTTAAATAGAATAATTAATTAAAAACCCAGTGATAAAGAAAGATAGGTATATTGCCTCTAAAGGCTGACTATTTGTTCATTGAAGTCATGGATGAGTAGTGTTTTTATGTTTCCAGCCATGATGTTGTCTTTAATTATTGTTTTAGAGTGTTAATATTCTGGAGCGAAAGGCTTCTTCAGGAAGCACAGACCCTTCTTTAAGCAAGCAGTTCCTTGAAAGTGATCATCTCTCTCTGTCCAAGGTAAGCAAAAGCCTGGGATGGAATCTGGGCAGTGAGTTTCCCTCTAGAGTCACCAAGTAGTTTGGCTAACACCTCAGGGTCAGTGTTTTGTATGAGTATATTGTGAGTCTGCCCTGGAGCTTATTATTCCATAACTGAGGTACAAGGAGAGCCAGTAATCTTTAGTAGCTGTTATATTAACAAAATTAAGGATTTTTGGTGGTGGTTGTTTTTTATTTGTTTGTTTTGGTTTGGTTTGGTTTTTTTCACATGTGGGGCTAGAAGGGACTTTGATGATCCTTGGGGGAGCCTTCCAATTCAGGATATTTTATGATTCTATGACTCTGAGAAATTTTCCAATCCAATCCTCTTATTAAGGTAGAGCAAATCATATCCAAGTCTAAAATTGCTGCTAATAAATATTAGTTTAAAAAATATGTCCTAATAGCATGCCTTGTGGGTAGTTTCAAATTTAAAAGCTCTTGCTGAGACTTTCTTTCCTGAGGAAATCTTTCCTGATGGAACTGCAGTGGTGATACTACCCTTGTGACACCACCCTTGTGAAAGGTGAAGCCTTGTGTGTGGTGTTTTGAAGTCAACTTATTTTTTGGTAAATTCCTCAGTTTTGGAATAAGTGATTCCAAACAAATCTGGTTTAACAAAAAGAAAGCTTTGTTTTAAGATAATTCATATGCAAAAGTAAGATTATTACTGAGAAGGTGAGGATGCTGGGATGGAATATTTGGTGGAAAAGAAAAATCTGAAATTAAATGTCTGTGAGTTCTGAAACAGACCTGATATAACAATTTTGAAAGGAAATACTGTGTTCACCCAGGGAAAATGAAATTATCTATTCTTTTTTATTTGGAAAATAAATATTTTGCAGTCAAAAGCTGAGAAAGCAGTTGTTAGTGGCTCACTTAATCCCCCTACCTGGGGCATGTGCAGAGCCAGGGATGGAAAGCCATGGCTGTGTTCCCCCAGTTGTGCTGCTTTGCACAGGGCTGCTTCTCCTGTAATCCCTGTGAGCCCCTGAAGTGCTGCTGCTGTCCTCGAGAGCTGGCCTGGCATGAGGACTCTTCAAGTGGGTCACTTCCACTCTGTTTTTTCCCCATTTTTATCTCCTTCACAATGGCCCTTGTGCTGGGCATATCTCAACACACCACAACTGGGATGAGGCACGGTTAGGATTGTTAGGAAACTGCTTGTGCACTGATGCAGCAGGAGACAAGTACCCACACTGCACTGAATAATTGCTCATTTTATCCCTCTGTGCCTGGCCTGTTGTTTAAATGAATAGCTGTATGAGATTGTGTGATTTCTAGTTGAGAATTAATCAATACTGATGTTATCTAGTAGATAAAAGACTTATGCCTGCAGCTGATCATCTAAAGGAGAAATCAATATGGTGAAGAATCAGTTGGCAGAGATGCAGAGACTCTGCTCGCCCCAGGGGACTTAGAGTTTAATTTGTCCCCCTCCAGTGCCAAGGACTTCCTTGTAGGGAAAAACCAATACATATGTGCTTCCCTCTGTAGAATGGAAATAGAATATTGAAACAAAACTTGGAGAAGTAAAAAAAGGTGCATTTCAAGTATGGCATTTACAGACAATGGGGTAGTTAGTTTATGGTTATTCAGGGGAAACTAAGCTGAATGAAGATTTCTATTAAAATTCACTTCCCTATGTATTATTTGGGATAGAGCTTTTCATCCTTCTCAAAATGCCAGGACCTTATTGCAAATTGTAGTTTTGAAATTTGCTGTTGCCTCTACAACTATATTTTCATCATAGTAATGTTGATGTTATCAGGGCTGTGTAATTCATTTGGAGGTGTTATGAAAGACTGACAGCACTTGGCTTTGAACAGTTTTGTAGGAAATGTGGAGACAAACAATTTTTTTTCCCCCTTGAAATGTTTGATGCTATATGACCTCCTTCCTCTGTTGATGACTTTTCATAACATTGCTGGGAGTTATGGCAGATCAGCTGACAAAATGCAAGTTTACAGCTTTGTAAGGTATAATTAGTAAAACAGTCTGAGGAAGCTGGCAGTAAGAGATTTTTAAACTGATGCAGAATACTTTTTATTACAGTAGTAGCAAGAGGATAGAAATACAGGCATGACTCCATGTTTTTCTCTTTAAAAATATTGTTCTTTACCTATTCACTGTTGTAAATTCACATATTGTAAATCTGGCTTAAGCTGCACCAGTCACCATGCAAAAGGAGTGGTATGTATACCAGAAATATGCTTTAATTGGCTCCATGAAAGGCATACAACTGGTTGTATCTCAAATTATACTGTTTCTGTTTTTTTCTCTAGAGAGAAAATTAGCTAGCTTTCCTATAAATTTCTCATAATACAGTGAAAATGAATGCAGGAAAATTAAAAAAAAAATCCTTTTGCAGATTTCTGAAGGTTCAATTAGCAAGTGAAGCTCTGTCATAAAATGCCTTTGAAGATTACCACTTGCTACAGTCAAAATCAACAATAAAGCAACTTCTTCTGCTAGTTTCTCTGATTTGGATGAAAAACTGGGGCATCCAGAACCAGTGTAGCTTGTACTTTAAAGATCAGACAGTTTCTTTATGATTAAGAAATATCACAAAGGGGACTCTTACTATGTACCTCACCTGGCTAGGGTTAGACTTCTGAAATTGTATTTAGTAGTTTTAAATGAGATACAGCTAGATATAATGTAGTGACCATGTAGTTTGGTACCTAAATAGGTTGATTTAAAAGCCTGGCTCCTCCTCTTTGTCTTGAACAGTGGATGCCACTCTTAAGTGCAATTGTTCACCATGTGTGTGCACAGTTAATTAATCAATGTGTCTTCATGGTTTTCCACCAGGAACCTGACAGCTGGGAAATCATAGAGGGTCTGAAAATAGGCCAGACCAATGTCCAGAAGCCAGACAAACATGAAGGTTTCATGCTGAAGAAGAGAAAATGGCCATTAAAAGGTTGGCACAAGGTAAATGTCTCATAAATCAGTCAGAACATTATTACCTTATTTTATGAGTTGGATTATTTTTGTCTAGATGAAATTAGGATGTCAAATAAATACCCACGGTTTTGCTGTGTGACTTTTTCTTCCATCTCTGCATGGAATTAGTTTGCAGACACAGTTTATGGCTCTCAAATCACAGTCCCCACTACCTAAGGTTGTATTCAAAATCTGGACAGAATTTGTGAATAATGCTGCAGATGCTTTGTGTTTTAAGAGATTTAATCAGTACCCTTTTTTATTTCCGATATATTATAACAAAGTGTAGCTGTGTACTCTAAGATTGCTTTGAATTTACGTTGAAGTTACACAGCAGAGGAGAGCTGAGGGACTTTTCCATGTGTTCAAGGTGTTTGTACAGGACAGCATTCCCCTTCAGGTCTGCTGACAGCACATTTGTTCAGCTTTCTCCCCGAATTTTGTTTTCTTCTTGATTGGAATCTTCCTTGTGGACATGCAGTTGAACTTACCCTCTCCTTCCAGCCCTCAAACATTCCTTAATTGTTACAGGATAATCCTTTCCCAGATGAATTGTTGTACAAAATTTAAATTGCATCTGCTCATTAAGAAAGAATATTGTTGTTTTTTTTTTTCTTGTAATTTCAGAGGTTTTTTGTCCTGGATAATGGAATGTTGAAATATTCAAAGTCACCAATTGATGTAAGTAAAGTTGAAGACTGTTGTAAAACTTTTAATGAAATTCAGCCTGCTCATACTCATAGGCTCACTCTGGGATATTTATGACAGTACACACATCACATGAAAGTTGTTGATGGATTTAAAGACAAATCATGTAAGATTTTGGTTATGTCTTCAAGAATTCCACCTTTTTTACTTCTATTTAAATACAAGTTAAATGACTTAAAGTAGTTTCTTGAATGAAGCTGCTTGAGAGATTAAGCTGACCATGTATTTTTCTTTTCCAATTTTTATGTCAGTCAGAGCAGATTATTCTGAGATATGTGGATAGAACAAAGAATTGATAACAATGTACTCTAGAGATGTAAAAAGTAGCAGTAAATTAGTTAGATCTGATACCAATAACTATGAAGTCGTAGCAACAGGGTGTCAAGTACTGTCTAGTTTTCTCTGCTTCTCACTTACGTGTACCTGGGCACTGGTGTGAGTCACTTAACACACCTAAACTTTTGAGTTGGCTTTGTACCAGCACTTTTTGAGATACTTTTCTCTGACTATAAATCCTATAAGTGGTTAAGCAGTTAGTCAGAGTGCAGCTTTTGTTTTTTTAATATGGCTTTATGTTATAATGTTTATAAAATGGGAAACCATTTCAGTACTAGATAGTTTTCTATTAAATATATAGAAAAAGTGCATGATACTTCTAAATTTTTACCCTGATATTTTGATTTTAGATACAGAAAGGAAAGGTCCATGGGAGCATTGATGTTGGTTTATCAGTCATGTCTATAAAAAAAAAGGCTCGTAGAATAGACCTTGACACAGAAGAACACATCTATCACCTGAAGGTAAAAAGTACAAGTACATATTGCTTTTTCTTCCTCAGTAAAAATAAATAAAGTTGTAAAAGACTGTGCAGGAATGTAGTATCTTGAATGCTTTCTGGATAGTATTTTTCCCCCCAGGTGAAATCCCAGGACTCGTTCGATGCGTGGGTTTCAAAGTTACGGCACCACCGGCTGTACCGTCAGAACGAGATAGTGAGGTCACCAAGGGATGCCAGCTTCCACATATTCCCCTCAGCTTCTACTACAGAGTCCTCACCAGCTGCCAACGTGTCAGATGGAAAGGTGTGCCCTGTTCTTTGGCTGAAAACTCATGGCTTGCTTGTGGGCAGATTCAGTGGGCTCTCCTTGCAATGCCAGGAAGGCAGGAGTGGGAACTGATGTGGGAACTGGTGGCCAGTGCAGAGTGTGTGCAGCTGAAACCAGCTGAGATGCTGTCTAATTAGCCTTACTTCATTAAAATGGGCTGCTGTAGAGATCTTGCAGAGTATTCTCCATGTACAGTTTGCACTAGCCTTTGTCATCAGGTATAAATCTGTCTCTTTGCTGATTATGTTCTTCCTCTTAAGCAACAGCTTTCCTATCTGGTACCTGGCACAGTCCACTTGTGAGGTTCTTGGTTTGATTCTCCAACGTGCTATTCAGAAAAATCTGTCTTTGTGGACTGTGGAGACAAATCACAGATTTAGCTGAAAGCACAATGTGTATTTTGGTTCCTATTCTGAAGTAGTATAGTCATTATACTGACAAAGCAACACAGCAACAGTAAATTTAAGCATTTTATTATGCTTCAGGTGCAACAAAATAACTTCCCCTGGCAGCCTCCTATACCTTGCAGTAACAGCCTTCCTGTCACCTGCACTACTGGCCAGAGTAAAGTAGCAGCCTGGTTGCAGGACTCTGAAGAGATGGACAGATGTGCAGAAGGTTAGAATTTATCTTTTCATGCCTTGTTCTTTCAGCAAAACCTCTTGTTGATATAAGAAAGAGTCAGTAAAGTGGTTAAGTTACACCTTTGCACAAACATGTAGTAGCTCTTCAGGTAATTAGATACTTGTGGTGGGAACTTTGCTTTCTACGTGTTTTGGGATGTTGCTTTTAAAGTTTGTCTTAATAATCTGTGTTATTTTAATGGATGTCATTGTTCAAATGTGATCATGTTTTGAGGTCCAGAGTTGTTGCTGACTATAGAAATACCAAGTGTTCAACATCTCTGAAAATAAAACTTTCACTTGGATGCCTTATTACAAGGGTTTGGACACTTAACATTTATAATGCAATTAAGTGCTAACAATGGACACCGTGGCAATAAAAAGTCTGAATTGAAGCACCTAATGTATTTTATTTTATATCTGTTAGATCTTGCTCACTGTCAGTCTAACCTTGTGGAACTCAGCAAACTTCTTCAAAATTTAGAAATACTACAGAGAACTCAGTCAGCACCAAACTTCACAGACATGCAGGTAAATATGCTTGAACATAAATCATTACACTGAAATATTTGTTCTTTCTGTTAAGGGGCATATAGAGGTGTTTTCTTTTAACTCAGAATGTTTTTCTGAAATAATTGTAAATCTTTGGTGATTTTTTTTATCTTATATGTTAATTTTAATCATGTGTGACACTGTTTCTGATTCATGTGTAAACAAATAATTAAAATGTATTTAGTATTTGAGTTAAATAGGACAATTCAAATGATTAAGTAATTTGCAAAACAAAACTGAAGACTGCAATAGAATACATGTATAAATTGAAGTCGTATTTAAGGAGTTTTTGTTGTGCTGAGTAAGATAACATTTTAAGTTTTTTAAGGACTGGAGGCCCAAAGACCCTCAAAGATGAAGTTGCATGCTCTAGAAAAGGGGGCATAGTACAGAGGTCCCAAGTTTTGGACTGTTTCCCAGTTCAGGGTGAGTTTTCCTCTTAACAGAAAGCAACAGCAGATCCTAAATCATAAATACTTTCTTTTGGTTTCACTGAATCCTCTTTTCTGCACAAATATCTGAGTAGTACCACAACAGAAATCCATGAGGATTTCAAGATCTGGTCCTAAATATCAAGCAGCCCTGAGAAAAAGGGTGCCAGCAGCTTTGCTGAGGGACCCAGCTGTGCCATGTGTTTCTATAAGTGCACAGATAGCTCCAGTGGTCACTGCTCCAATTTCGGGCCCCAGCAGCAGCGCTCTTCCCCTTCCTTCTAATTTGTACATGTCTAATGCTACAATTCTTTACTAACTTGCTGTGTTGTCTGAGTTGCTTGTGCCAACTTAATAGCACTTTGTTGCCTTTAACTATTTGTGTAATGTAGGCTAACTGTGTAGATATTTCAAAGAAAGACAAGCGGGTCACGAGACGATGGAGAACAAAAAGTGTCAGCAAAGATGCAAAAATTCAACTTCAGGTACTGAATGCACTATGTTTTACTTTTCACTGTACTTTTAGATTAAATTCTAAGCATGAAATGATATGTTAGCTGAAAGGAGGAAGTCAATGTGCTTTTATGTTTCTGATGAAGTAAATTAAATCTCAGTTCGTTGTTCAGAACCTAGAGAAGATAGTGAGAAAAGTACTGATTTTATTTTCATTGATATGAAAACATTGCCATCTAGGGAAAGGAGGGGGATCTGAATATTAGTCAGTTAAGGTATACAAAACTCAATATACATGCACCATATGGGGATACTGCATTCCATATCAAAGCTGCAAAGAAGGGCAGTTGAACATATGACATCAAGTTAAAAGCAGAATGAAATACTAAACACATCCCTTGTCATTTTCAAGACCTATACTTGGAATATTACCAGTTATAAGTATTTTCACAAGCCTTCTGTTATGGAAAAGGCTAATATGGGAACAAATCAAAAACTAAAAAAATCAATTATGTGAAGCAAGAATTTGCTCTATCCTTTCCTAGAACTGAAAGCTGAAAGCAGAGAAATAAGCATAAATGTGTATTGCTACCTTGTGTTTTGTTGGAAGCAGTTGTGTATTCTGAGGTTTGATATAGAATCTGATCTTTTTTATAACTAAGCAACTGATAATGAAAACTATCCAACTGGCTTTGGGAACTAACAATCACCACTGTGGTGTCTGCTACTGAGTAAATAAATGTCAGAAACTTTTAAGCCATTCAGATACCTTGAAATCCATACATTGAAAGCTTTTAATATGTCCCCAATAGGTGCATTAAGGAGTTTTCATTTAAGATGAATAATCTTAAGGAAGGGAGAAGTTATAGTCATATCAGCTTTCTCATTGCAGCTCTTGTAGCTGATTTTTCTTTCTTCATATTACACTTTGATAGTCACAATAGGTAGAGAAGTGAAGCATCTGTTGGGATTAAAAAGGTTTATTAACAAAGGAATTTTTGTGATTGATGTCATGTCCTATTATCTGCAATTGAAGGATCACAGTTTTTCCCTGGTGCTGAATAACACAGGGAAATTAAAATATCAGGAAAATGCATGCAAGTACTTGGTGCCTACGAAGAGCCAGTCACAATTGCATGTTCTTTTTTCATGGTACAGTAATCTCAGAGAAGTCTAAACACAAAAATGATAAAAGCAGTCAATGATTTATGATTGGTCATAGTGAATAATGAGCTGTTGCTGTGTTACCTGAACTTTGCCAAAATAACACTGGTCTGGGCTTCTGTCACAGGCACCTGACTCTCAAACTGCTGTTCATGGTTTGGCAGGAGTGTGCCTCAGCTCCTGAAATTTTCAAATAGGATTGGTTTCCCCTGAAACAGCTTGTGTGCAAGGCACTGCTCTACATGGGTCTGTCACTTCTGGGTTGATAATGAACTCTGCCTGGCTTGGGTCAGCATTAACTCCTGGCAAGCTTCATGCTGCAAATATAAAGCTTATTTTGTTATAGCAAAGTATTAAGTTATTGTTGACTGATTTATAAATTAATTTGCAGTAAATCAGAAACAATAAAGTTGTTCTAAATTGTATGGAAGACAAAGAATACTTGATGGCTACTCCATTATCTTGCCTAGTTTGATAGACTCAGTTTATACTTCCAAGGGCTGTCCTGTCTCCTGAGTGCTAGAGCTGTGACCTGCAGGAAGATGGCCTCACTGACTCATTGTATTATTCCTAATTTGCTGAGGTTGCCACTAAAATGTGGAGTTCCTCTGATGCCTACATGCCCTTTAAGCTAATTCCCATTTTGTTCTTCTGTTAGACATTCCTTCTGCTTCATTGGCCTTCCTTACTGCTCATTTTTTCAAGACTGCTTCAAGCCTTTCTGAACTGTTTATCAGGATATCCCCTACTGAGAATCGTTTTGTCTGATTTGTGATCATTATTTTCATGGTGCTTACACCTAATTTGCTATTGAATGGTTGACATTTGGTACTAATAAGATTTCTGTTGTGCTATTACTTTCCTCATACCTCCATACATCTCGTTAGTTTTAGGGGATAATGCTAATATTAACAAATTAACTTTAAGCTAGTTTCACTGTTAATTCCATTTGGAGTATTTGCACCTATTTTTTTCAGAATGAGCAGTTTTTAAATACATCAAAGACCTTCTGATGGTATGATGTAGAGAGCATCCTTCTGGGGAGCATAAAATTAGAGAGCTTTATATAAAGGTGTGTGCTTTGTGAGTGGTGGGGAACGAGGATGTGATTTCTGCTGGCTCAGGATCCACTGTGGATGAGGCAAGGAGGGAATCTCCCACCTGGATTTTGTGCTGTACTTGTTACCACTCTCTTGCTAATGAGTTAGCAGGATTCCTGCTGACACATGCTGCAGGATGAATGCTTGGTGTGTAATGTATTTAAGACATACTTTTTTCTTGTAAATAAAGCTGCTTGATTTGTTTCCTAGAAATTTATATTTACCACTTAAATATATCAGTTTTGTGTGCAGTTGACTTTGCACACACAGCAAATCCCAGTAACTAGAGTGGGGTTACTCCCCAAAATAAAACAAGTGTAGCATGTGTCTATACATTTGCAGGTTTGGGTGTTTACTACTGTGAAGTTGTTTAGAATTAACAGCTGAATTTACAGGCCTTTACTCAAGAATAATACATGAATTGCTTCTCTAAAGAAAGATAAAGCCTCTCTAAAGGGGGTTTGTTTTGTTTTTAAAAAGACTATTTAAAATTTTATGAAAATGGCCTGCAACAACAGGTTAGTTGACCTGTATTATTCATTTTACAAATTATACTTTTGTGCAAAAACTGAGTTGAGGGTTTTGTTTTTGTTTTATTTATTTCCCTTTGGGTAAAAGGCAAAATTATCCCACTCATGACAGCCTAAAGATCTTCAAAGGAAGGAAGAAAAAGCATTACAGCAAAACAATAAAGATCCAGTGATATTTGGGTTTCCCACAAAAGCTGAAAGTTGTAAAGTTGCAAGACTTCCCAGGGCAAATAGTTTAATAGAGAGCTGTATGGTGTAGAGTAACCTTAAAAATCCTCTTACTCTACCAAAGCTTTCAGCTCAGAACTGAAACCAGACCCAGACTAGCTTATTTCTTTTTCCCTTAAGTGAGTGTTTCTTTTTTATGGTAACTCAGATTATGACCTCATTTTCTGTTGTGTTGAGGAGAGTGTGTGGTTCTGCAAAGCTCCCTATTCCCATTTTAATAATGCATACCTGCATTCATAGTCTTACATACATACATATATATGTATTTGTGCATCTCTCTCTCTCTGTACATAGGTTTGTCCCTAGTATTTAAATAAGAATATTCTTCCATACTCTTATTCACAGGAAAGGTTATGTACATGTCATTTTAATGTGAGAATTGTATAAAATATTGCACCACAAGTCTTTTCTTGTGATCATTAAACAACCCTTCCAATTGTCAGTGGCATTGCCACTAATAGCAGCCAGAGGGTGAAGTGTTTGGCCCTTCTCCACTGTAGCAACCCTACTGGGAATGTTACAGAAGCAAGACAGTTCAGCTAATAATTGAAATACAGTATGCAGCATGGTGTCCATATATCCAATCTATACATTGTTATTTGTATGAGGATCAGGCTGTTTGCAGAAAAAGTAAAAAAATGTATATAGATCTAAAAATACTGAAGTGGCTTTAGTTGAAGATACAGGGGGAGAAAAATGTAAAGGAATTGAGAATTGTTTTCTAAAAGCAGAAAGATGCATTTCTATTTTCCAAAATCTTTAAATGGCTTCGAAATAATGACATTTTGATTAAAGATTAAATAGAATGACTTTATGACAGGAGTGGAACTCCTCTGCATTAGACCAGTTATTTGCTTGACTTTAATGTACCATGACAAATTTTCTTACAAGTAAAATAAATGTGAAATTAAGCAGGATGAGGCCACAAGTTAGGCATGTAGAAAAGGAAGCAGTTGTTGAAATACTTAGCTTTTATTTATGTTGCTTTATCTGAGTTTTTGCCTTGGTTTGGAAGCCAAGCCTTCAATAATGTGTGGGAAAAGCAGGTGGAACTCAAAAAAGTGATGTGTGGAGAAAATGATTCAATAAGCTCAACGATGGATGTGGAAATGCCAGAGCTATGTACAGGACTGTTTACATGAGAAAACTCCCTAGATAACATACACAGTGAAAACTTTTACCATTGAGACACATGCATCTTCAGGGACCACAGTTTATGCACTTCCACTGTTGCAAAGTGATTTCTATCAGAATTCACCTTCTAGATGGTCAAATGACCCCAGAAGGAGTTTGGATTTTGATTTATTTTCTGGCATGCTTTAGCATCCTTTCTGTTCTCTTATTCCATTATTGCCTTGACTCTGAATGGCAATGCTAATAGAGTTTAATTTTTTTTTGTAGCCTTAGTGAGTGCACTGCAGTCCAACTCATCTGGAGATAATTTTAGTGAAGTATCCAGCTTTTTATGTCTCTGGCATGCACAGCTGCAAACACAAGATATGTCCTCAACATGTGTAGGCCATAAGAGTTAACAAAATGGAAACCCACTTAAAGACTCTCCCTCTCCCTTCTCTGATCACCTTTCATCTTCCTGTGTCCCATCACCCCTCCCTTCTCTTTTTCTACTTCCTTCTTTTCTTGCATTCACTGTCAGGAAGGGCCGGCACCGAAGGGGCAGTTCAGCACCACACGACGCCGGCAGAGACTGGCAGCTGCAGTGGCTACAACAGTGAGTGGATTTACAAATCAAGGGATAGCTCTAAGGATGGGAAGCTGTGTAACTGGATTGTGTAATAAGCCTATGAAAATGTTTCTTGCACTTTTTGGAGGTGTCCATGCTGCGCACTTTGAGCTGAGTTTCTTAGAAGGGGTCAGGCCCAACACAAGTGTATTCCACAGATGTGGGTCTGAGCTGGTGCACATGGTACATGGTCCCTCCTCCTTTACCCAAGTGCAAGTGACAGACTCAGGCCCTGCACGCAATATGCCTTTGACATACTGTACAAAATAGAAAAAAATGATCAAATTCTGTTAAAAGATGTTGTGACAGTTACAGCAAGACAACGTAACCAAGGAGATTTGTGACAAATAACCATGGAATTATAAAACTTTCTGATATTTCTATAAGTAGTATAAGGTTAGCCTTTTCATTTGAGGCACTTTCTGTTTACATTCCATAATCCCAAAAAGTCATATTACTACCTCAGTGTCTGTATGTAGTTTTGCTAATTCTCTAAGTCTTTGTCAGAAAATATGGAGCTATAAAATGAACACCGAGGCTGGGAATTACTTGTGGGAAGTCCTGTTTGTGAAATTGAATTACCATCAGAAGGATATCTTCAGCTGCTGCTTTACCAAGAAAGTACTCATTAGGAAGGCCCAAAATAGACATTTGTACTAATCCATCAACTGATAAGTACAACAGCAAGATAGGGAAGACTGTGCAGCCCAAGACTGGAGTGAGCTTTAAATGCATCCTCCTTATCTAGCCCAAGCAGTGAACGTCTTCACCAGGCTGAAGTGTTTGGGTCTGCTGTTCCAGGCTGGAGCCAAAATCCCCTAGATCAGACATAGTTTCTGCTTAAGTCTAACTACCTTGAGCTCCTGCTATACCTGAACCACAAACTCAGTTATTGCCATGCTCTTTTAAAAAGTATGAGACGTATCAGTGTTTCTCCAGTTTCCAAATTGTCCCACCTAAACGTGTTCCTCCGTGACCAGTTGATGCCGAGGGCCGTACTCTGTAATGGATTCCCTGTTTGACTCCGCTGGTCTGCCTGCCCAGCACAGGAGCCTGCCTGATTCCCCGCTTGCAGGGTGTGAGGCTCTGACCAGAAGGCTCAGCAGCAGTAAAACAGCTTTGCAAGGGTGGCACTCCTTGCCTAGGGAGTGCTTCAGTGCACAAATGCAGCTGGACTTGGATTGGGAGGCAGTAAGAGAACAGGGAATTACTGAGTTGTTGCCCGCAGCTGAAGCGAGGACCTGCTGAGGGAAGTCTTGGAGGAGCTGGAAAAAATGCAGGAGGAAGGAAAACTATAATCACCAAAATGACTCTGTGGCTGTTGCAGTGTTCATGACCATGGCCTTTTCTTCCTGGCTGATGCACAAAATGGTTCTTTCTCCCAGACAGTGAAGCTGTGTGCGTAGACTGAGGGATACAGAATTATATCAGCTAAATGCACAGCAGAAAAAAGGTTTTCCTTCCAACCCACTCGGCCAGGAACAGTCTGTTCCTACATGAACACGTAATTCTGAAGAAGGTGATGGATGAGTGGGTATAACGCCTCTGGTGTAAAGCAGGAAGCTGGGACAAGGTTCACCTGAGGTTATGTCTTTATGGAGAAAACCAGAGTGATGCATCAAGAAGCTAAATATTTTTTTTTTCAAAAACCTTCAAAACAACAACAATAAAAAACAACCAAAAAGAGAATGGGTAGTAAAGTCAGGATCAAGCCACCATTAATGTAGAGAGCAAGTACATCAATGAAAGGAAAAAAGGGGAAGTATATTGGCAGTGTTCCCTGGACTGTTGCCTATTCAAGAGAATGAAAATGGCTGTTTAATGTGGGTTTTTTCATCTGTTATGGAAAATAGCTTGGAAAGTTTTCTAAAAAATGTATATGAGGAGAGTTCATGTCAATCGACAGTTTGGTATTTTTGGTTCTTGTATTTAAAGCAGTCAGCAAGGCTACTTGTCTCTGTCATGTGAATGTATGTTTCTTGCAATTAGTGTGACATATTTGTAGAACACATAAATTCCATTTCTAGGGCATAATTGAAAATACTATTTTTTCAATAAACGTCACTGCAGAAACATTTCAGCCCAACCAGCTGAGGTTCGAGGCAGAAATGATGGCTCTAAGGCAGATCACTTCAGCTTGATTCATCACAGAGTGACTAAAGAGCCCCCCTGCACGTGTGGGCAGCCTTCCTGCAGCTCTGCCAGTCCATCTGGGTCTGGGGGGGGCTCTCCCTCAGGCTCTGGCATGATAGGAGGTGTCAGCTTCTCTCCTGCCTTCTGGATGGTCTAGAGGGTTGGGTATGTTCTTCACACACACAAGTACAGTGTAGATACCTACTCTGCCCTCCTGGAGCCTCCTGGAACAGTCAAACCTTTGTGGTGCTCCCAGTTAGAAAGTTCTGGAACCATGCTCTCCCATTTAAGAAAGGGGAAAGGTTTTGGAAAGGAAATTTGAAATTAACCTACATTTAGCCACAGTAGTCTATTAACCTTGTGTTGCTGAGTGCTTGAGACAGGCAGTCTGGTACTTGTGAAGAAGATAAAGGGTTAAATATCCAGTACAAATAGAAGGAATTTATTCTATCTACATCTTCTGTTAGTGAATTCTTCTTGATATGAGGCTAAAACGAGGTCCTGTGTTGATATAGCTGGAAATCAAAATACATGAGAGCAGGAATAAAGGTTATATTAGATAGGCGCCCTAGAGTTATTATTTAACGTGCTGTATGTACGTGGAAATTGTATTTCACAGAATATGCTCATGAGTGGAATGATTCATAGATCCAACAGGATTTTGAGGGTTTCATTGGAGAATCATAACTTAAAATGTATATTGATGTCAACTTTTACAGGAAGGAATTGATAAAACCATTCCCTGATCTAATCAAATAACAAGGTACCGAGTTCAACCACTGATGGCAGTATAGAACTCATCTGTTGATAAAAATTCTTAGTAATATGACTTTTTATGTTATCTGCTGCTCTTTATCATGCCTTGGAAGAGACATTTTATATTTTGGCCCCATTTTTCATATTTGAATAATTACATTGGGCTGCAGTGTGAAAATTCTTGATTTACACATTTGATCAATCTAATGAAATTAATTAGATTTAATGTACTAAACAGCACTTGATACATTAAACACTGCTTAATATCTAAGTAACAAAATGTAGTTCTGCATGCCCTTCTGTTGCATTTACAGTTGAAAATTGTGTTCTTGGCCTGATTTTCATCTAAATGTGTGTGAATGGTAACATTAAAGTAAAATACAGCATATGCTCACACACACACATCACATATATAGCAGTGGTAGCCACATAGTGCATACATAGTACACAGGTAACTGCTCAGTACATGATATATGCATATATATATATATAACTTTGGCTTGCATGTACTCCTTTTTTAATTACTGTACCTGAAAAATTAGAGGAGAAAGAGAAGTGGAAAGATAATGAATTAAATTCTTTGCTCCATCTTACTAAACCATATCTCTGCATTTATTTATGGTTCATGTATTTTAAATAAAAATCAGGCAGAGTTTTGATTTTATTTTGTTGCTGTTACTGTTTATTTGTTTAGTTAAAAAGGAAATAGAAAGACTTTATGCTTCTTCCCTCTTCATAGTTGGCAGTACAATGAGTTTCAACTGAAGATTTACAAGTAGTTTTGAAAAACTTCAATGATATATTTGGTAATATTATATACTATTTCTAGATCTGTAGAGGAATGTGCATACTTCAAATGTTCACATTGCAACAACAGACTCATCTACAATTACACTCAAATGCCCAAATATAAAGGAGCATGTCTTATGGTTCAATTTTCCTGTAATCTTCTAAGCATTAGGAAATCATCTGTATTTTGTAAATGTTAGAATTTAAATCCTCCATCATTAGCTGTTAGCTGTGTATTTTTGCCTTCTTTTTTCTGTTTCAGTGAAAAAATTCAAGAAAGGCCTCCATCAGCTGTGTGGAGATTTAGGAGAGTAAGAAGTTACATGCTCATTCTTACCATGTTCTTCACGTTGTGACCTAAGTCTTTTCAGAGGAAATTTGTATTTTGCCTCAACAGAGTCAAGAGTTTGGTGGCACCTTGCACAACATTTCTCCTGTTTCTCGCCGTAGGTCCCTTTCAGTGCTACGATGTCACCCGTGCGATTGCATTCGTCCAACCCCAACCTCTGTGCAGACATTGAGTTTCAGGCTCCCCCAAGCCACGTCACAGACCCTCTGGAGTGCTCTACTGAGTACATGAAGCTTCAAGAAGAATTCTGCTTGATGGCTCAGAAAGGTAGCTGGGGGTGCCAAGCCTTTCCTGTAATGTGCTGCTCTGTTTTGTTTCTTTATTGCCTTCACTTAGTTATGGCTGAGGCTTTCATCTCCATTTAAGAGTTTTTGGGTTTTTTGGTGGCTTACATAAAGGCAGCACGCATTATCCCTCTTATATTTTCCCTGCATGTCACAAATGTAGAGATAGGTAAACCCTGAAATTGCTTTCCAAGTTTTCTGAACTACTTTCTGCATTCTGTAAATAAGTGACTGAATGTGCAAACATTTTTTTTCCCTCAACAAAATGCATGATTTCTCCCCAAAGATGATTCAGAATGTAACTGAACATAATGTGTGAATTAATTTTTGTGCAATGTTTCCTGTGTCAATGGAATCAATGGAAAAAGAGCTCATTACAGGAATGTACTTTGAATTGAAGTTTTATTGCCAGTAAGTGAATAGTCCTACAAACTGAAATATACAATTTTAAAAAGGTTTTCTTATCAGTTATATATGCTGTTATATAGCAAGCATAGAAAATATGTGAAAAAAAATTCAAAAACCTATTTAAAGTCCAAGTAATCCTCTTTATTAGTACAATATTAAGTCTTAGCAGAACTGATGTTTCTGTTACTCTGAAAAGTACAAATAAAAAACAGAGAGAAAATAACATACATTGGACGCAGTTTTTCCAAATATGCACCTTTCCTTATGTTCAGCACCAAGAATATGCTCGAATGAGATATGTGTGAACATACAGGACACACATTACAATTACAAGCTGTAAGTGTTTGGACTTAATTTGGCAAGGGTCACTTGAAGTTCAGACCCTCGTTTCAAATGTCCAAAGCTGTGGGATGGAAGCCTCACTCTCTGTCTTTATTGCTGAAGTGTTATTAAAGATATCAATGTGATTTCTGTAGCCAAGAAAACACCTGTTTTATTTTTCTCTTTTTGCTTAGTGCATTCTCTTCTGAAGTCTGCCTTTAACAGCATAGCTATAGAGAAGGAGAAGCTAAAGCAGATTGTTTCAGAGCAGGATCTTACAGGCCACAACGCTCAAATAGCTCACCTCAGACAGTCCCTCTCTCAGGTATGTTCTTGATTTGATTTTAAGCACATCTTTCTTGCTTGATGCACTATTTCTTTTGTGTTTTGGCCATTTCCTGAGGTAAAAGGAGCCAAGAAAAAGCCAAGTTCTCAACCAGAACTATGGCATATTCTGTTATGATGTAGATTTAACCTCAGTGGACGTGGAGGTGAAGGATATAATTTGTGTAAGCATGTATCTGTTACTGTTTTCCAAAGTAAAGAAAAAGGATGAAATGTTTTTATACAAATGCTAGATGTCTTTCTTGGAACTGTTCCAGCACAGCCAAGGAAAGATCCTCGTTTTTGTAATTAAGTTTTAAATTTTGACTGTATATTGTTAGATTTGTTTTATATGTCCGTGTCTCTAAATGCAAAAGGAATCCTGGGTTGCAATATAGTCATGGGTAAATTGGATTTCCAGATAGACACCTGTTAGCTCTCCAGCATCTCTCCCACTTAAGCTAAAGGAAAAATTATTTGCCTCAGTGGGGAAGAAGAAATTAGCAGAAATAAGTCCTCAGGTTGCAAAATAACTCAATTTTTAAAATTCATTGGCAAGGAAGCATAAAAATGTTGGCTGGATTGGTGTGGAGCATTGTATCTGCAAGAAGTGTGAACAGAGGTTTAAAGACAAACCTTTCTATAGATAAAGGTGCACATCAGATTGTTTATGCAGATTGTTTCTGTGCATTGTGATAAAAAATGCAAGAGCTAAGGGTAACCATTCCTGGTTATTGACACAAATTTATCTAAGATCTATGGATATTTATTAGCAACTTGCATGAAACAGGGAATCATGTTTTCTTCTTGGTCCTGGCCTCCAACGTTAAAGTTTAGAAGTCATGTCACACATTAGTTCACAGTCTCAGTGGGGAGTAAGTGGAAAATTGACTGTGACTGGGAATCTCCAGTCTCATGACCAGGTTTGAGCTGTTGAAAGAGCTACAGTCAGGCTGGTGTTAGTCATTGCCTTTTCTTTCTGAGGGATGTTAACTCTGAACGTGCCCAGACCATTTCAGAACAAAGCAAAATTGGGTAATTTAAACTGTTTAGTGACAGTTTAAGCTTACCTATTTTCCTTTGGTCTTTCTTTGTTTCATTACATTCATGTAATCTGTTCCTCAATCTGCACTAGGAGGAGACAGAAGAAGGTTCTTAGTCCATTTTAACAACACTTTTCTACTAAAAAGTGTTCTTTTCCATAATCCTCAGTGCTGGGGATATGTTAAGGTTAAGTCAGCCATGTTCTAGGTGTGTATCATATTATACTTCTGGATTTCAGAATCTCACACACAAGTCTTCCCAAATAACAGATAATATGTGTATATATACACCCAAATTTATAATCTAGGTTGGACTTTAAAACATGAGAGAAATCAGCAGATACCAGACACCAGTTGAATTCTGTTGGTATTTGTGGTACTGTAGTGGGTCAGTAGTTTGAAGTAAGTACAAAGGCAAATCTACTAAATTGATCTGGGTGGGCAGACAATGATCCTAGGAATTATGTTGGTTTTACTGGAAATGAAGCAAATTCTGAGAGCTGATAACCTTGACTCAGAAGGGGCTGTGTAGTTGTAAACCAATAATTGCCTCTTTGGGCATTTTGTGGGTAGTTCCCATGTGTTTCTGTGCAGTTTTGCTCTTTCTTGCTGCATTCACTCCCCATTTCCATAATGTACATAACCCACCAGTACACCTGCCAAAGAGCTCTCTGAAGAGCTAAGGTAGAGTGCCAGTGTTACATTGTGGGAGAACATCTGTCCCCCCTGTCTCCTGAACAGCACTGAAGGCAAAGAAACCAAAGATGAAATCATGTTAGAGAGGATCTCAAAATAGGTAGCTTCCTATAAATAGAAGAAAGGAGGAAATTGCTGGGAAAAAAGCTTTTTTTACCTTTTTTCTTTTTTTTTTTCTTTTTTCTATTTTTTTTGTTTAATGTTTACATTTTAATTTTAAATGAAATGTGCAATTTTTATTTTAAGGCTCTCAACCAGAATGCTGAACTAAGGAGTCGCTTGAACAGAATACATTCAGAATCTGTTATTTGTGATCAGGTTGTCAGTGTAAATATTATCCCTAGTCCTGATGAGGTAAGACTTTGGCCTTTAATGGATTTAGAGTACAAACAAACCTTGCTAATTCTCACTAAATAGCTGAAACACACCCGACAAATTATTGAATTTTTCAGATTGGCCAATGTTCATTCATAGAAAAGTCAGGTTATATTTCCTTACATACAATAAAACTTTGGATTTTTTGTTTTCCATATGTCAGACATCATGAAAGAGCTCAGCTTGGTCTCTTCAGAGGAGCAGAGAAGGACTCCAGTTTTGGAATATTAATTGTTGGCTGTGGGAATTAGTGAGGTTTTACTGTATTTGAATGTATCACACAGTAGCTAACCAATTCTGTGTCTTAGTTTCTTGCCAAATTAACAGAACAATTTAGTATTTAATGACCTGATTTTGCAAGTGCTTAAGGGCCTCACGTTCAGTGTCTTCAGTGGTACTGTGAAAGTCAAAAGGTTCAGTCTGTGAACCAAGCACTGCACTAATATTTTTGCAACATCTTCGCTTTCCTTAGTCAGGAGATTAACTAACTTTGAATTAATAACTGTGAGCTTCCCTTGTGACAAATCTGGATTTTTGGACTATAATATATTACAATTAGTATGGTTATTTTGGCAACCATTCTGCTTGCATTTTACAAAAATGTTTTTGACCTGTTATATCCACTTTTTTTTTTCCTATGCATATGCTATTTCAATTAGTCTTGTCTCTATTTCTTCCAACAAGCAAGAAAGATAAAATTGTTTTTATTTATTTGTTGTTTGAAAATGTCTAAACAATTTTTCCAAGAATCCAGCATGTTGGAGGCTAGCAACAGAACATAGAAGTGAAGTGGTGCCACAGCACAGCAATCTGCAGTGAAATTCTTGGCAATGGCCTTCTCTTCTCTTCTGTAGTTTTTGTTGGTTAGCTGTTTCTTTTTCATTTGTTCATCATTGTCTTGGTAGAAGTGTGCCTGACTGAAAAAGTTTTTCAAAGAAGTTTCCAGACCTCTCATTCACTTATCTTGCTTGGTTTTTTTTTAATATGTATATACATATATAATCTTGCACCGTGTAGATAATGCCTGTATGAGGGTCTTCTTCAAGTAGAAGCAGTGTGTTTTTCCAAGTCCCTCTGGTTTATGTGAAAGCTCAAAATTTTAATCACTTCCTGTAAAGATCATGGTAAAATGAGCTTCTGTTTTCATTGTAATTCATCAAGCATCACAATCCATCTACAATCTTATAAGTCCTAATGAAAAAGGAATGGGTTTTGACCTCTTGGCTTGTTTATGCTCTTTTGGGATCTTTTGTTAGTGCATTTTGAGGTAACTGAATAGAATAATTCTACAGGATTAAGATGTCAACAAAACCATATGCAGGAGTTCTGGAATAAGATTAATGGGGATTGTGTTGCAATCTGAAGAGTTAGCTGTGTTTAGAAGGGCTTCAGTAGTTTTATCTGTATTATCTCCCAGGAACAACATGCTGTATAAATTAAGGGATTAAGTCCAAGACCTGCTTCCCTCCACAGCAGCAGATCCTGTGATAAAATGGTACAGGGAGAGAATCTTAATTTTTCTTAAAGTGATAGCCTGCAGGGTAACATTGAAATCTGGTGTTCCTCCTATCACTAGCAGGAAGAGGAGGATGTATTTCACTATTTTGTCTTGCTGCACTCCTGACATCAACATGGCATAGTCTGAATCCTTGACTTTGCTGTCACATTTCTTTATAATAAACCATAGAGAGTCCATTCCCTTTAGCAGTATTGAGTGTGTATTAATGGCATAATTCAGATGAGATTTGGAGTATAAACATAGAATAAAAGCCCATAAAAATATATATTATAGCTATCCTCCTATATATTCAAACATTTCAAACATTGTTACTAAACTGGTTCACACACGATCATTTTTTTGGAAAGTAACTTATAACTGCCTGACCTTATAAAGCTTTCTAATTAAATTTTAGTTGTATCAAAGCTAGATCCCAGTGATGTTGTATTACCAGATGTCATTTAATCTGAAGTTCATGGTTGAACTTGTCTGACACAATCCAGCTATTGTGCACAAAATTATTTCTCTGCATAGAGAACTAGATCTGCAATTTCACGCTGCTAAAACTTGGCAGTAGACACTGGGCAGGCCTCAAATGAAGACATGTATCTCACTGTTCAAAATGCACTTTATTTTGTGATCTTCAGTCTCATCCATTCAGTACACACAAAGTCCTACTAAAATGCTCTCTTTTATTTGGCATAGAAAACTTATTTGGGTGATTTACCCCTTCTACGCATATTTCCTTAATATTAGAAATAATACCTTTACTTTTCTGTGCTTTATTTCCAGACAGGTGAACAAATTCATGTCAGTTTGCCACTGTCTCAGCAAGTTTCTAATGAAAGCAGGCTCTCTATGTCTGAATCTGTTTCAGAGTTCTTTGACGCACAGGAAGTGCTTCTGTCTGCCAGCTCGTCAGAAAACGAGGTAGGCTGTGACAGCATGAGGCAGCTCTGCTGCTGGACAGAGTTAGGCAGTGCTGCCACTAGGGATTTATTTTTTTTAATAATGCTACTTGGAATAAAAGGGTATCAGAATGTCTAAAGTCTAGATAAACAAACCTGAGATCACGTAAAGAGGTGCAGAGTTCCCTGAAGTGTAAAACTGAGATGAAAGTGAGTTGTGTCAGTAACTTATGGTCAGGACATGTCCTTTCTAGGCAATGACAGCTCCACCTAAGGATGACACAGGCAGTTACAGCTGACTGTGCAGTCAATTAAATTTAGATTTTCAAATAGTCTTAAAAAAAGTCTTCTACTATATATGTATATAAAGTTATTCTCTGTAATGAGAGAAATAGACAAAAGAAGAGTAATATTCTGGAAAAAACAGTTGTGCAAAACAATTCTTAAAACCAGTCTTAATGCTGATGAGATTCTTGTTATACCTTAATGTTTATATAATTTGTTTGCTGAAATGTAAATCATGTTTTATTTTTTGGCTCTTTATACAAAGCACAAATCTGACTATCTCTTCTCATCTCCCATCCCTAGCACATTATTTTGTCAATTTTATGTTCGTCTCTGATCTTGCTTGAAGCCACCTTTTGCAGATCTCATGTCTGTATTTGGATAATAAGGAATTCAGAAACGTGAGGACAACGTAGCATTTGTTTTGATACTTTTAGTGCGTTGGCCCTATGGACTGATTGAAACATCCAGTTGATTTAGTTCATAGTTCTAATTGGATAGACATTATTTCTTTGAGTATTTATGTTTCAGTTAACTATTTTTGTCTGGTTTGGCAGTATACTTTATATGTATTTGAGTTGATGGATATTTTATTTATATTTTAGGCTTCTGATGATGAATCTTATATCAGTGATGTGAGTGACAATATATCTGAGGACAACACCAGTGTTGCAGACAACATTTCTCGGCAAAGTATACTGTGTTTCAAACTTTGGGAAATTACCTTGGTTATGTTCATGTACCAGAATTACTGCATGTCAATACAAGACCAACTCAGCTGACAACAGTGAAGTTGGGCTTGCTTGTTCTGGCAGTGATTTGGTTGAATGGAGAACTCTGTTTTTCTTAGTCTGGTGCTTTCTTATGATAATATTTTTTTCCCTTCCCAGTTCTTAATGGTGAGCTAACGGGAGGCGCATTCAGAAACGGACGGAGGACTTGTCTCCCAGCTCCCAGCCCTGACACCAGTAACATCAATCTGTGGAATATTTTGAGAAATAACATTGGCAAAGATCTTTCCAAAGTATCCATGCCAGTTGAGCTAAATGAACCTCTGAATACCTTGCAACATCTTTGTGAAGAGCTGGAATACAGCGAACTCTTGGACAAGGCTGCTGAAACAGACGATCCCTATGAACGCATGGTAAGGCATTTAGTGTAGCACTTCTGTGTGTAGTAAAAAGGGAGCTGTTGAGTGGGGTCTGTGCAGGGTCCTCTATTTCTCCTCCTAATCACAGACAACTGACCTCCCTGCTGGGTCAGGAAAGTGTTGTTAACAATTACAGGTGGTAGATTTGATCCGAACAAGGCTGAGGGACTTTTCTTGACCTTAAACCAGTTGTAACTCATTTATTTAAGATTGATCTCACACTCTGTGATACTAGATGTAGGCATTGGCAGTTTCTAACTCTGCAGCATCCTTTCCTGGATTTCAGTGATCAAGTCGAGCAGCCTTTAAGACTTAATCAAGTCTGTGGCTGGCTTATGATCAATATAGGTGTGAATGAGATATCCTCCCAGGCAATTTCTAATAGAGAAGTTTCAAAACACCAAAACAAAGCTTGCCTGGGCAGCCTGTCTTCAGCTTCCCTGTAAGTATGTTTTTGTTTGTTGCTCAGCTCTCAGGGGGCTTTGATCTGTTGTCTCCTTTTCCTCAGAGGACACAGGAAAGGCTGTAAGGCAAAGTTGTCAGTGTTGTTGCTGAACATATCTGCTCTTCCCTGGTGTGGGTTGGCAGCACTGGGGTAACTGGGGGGAGAGGTTGCCTTTGGCTGTTACACAATCACACACTCAGGTTCCTGAGCTGCTGTGTTCACAAGGCCTGCAGGAGAGTGAGGAGTCCTGAACAATGAAGTTGAACCTGTCTTGAGAATTCAGGAAGGAAAAGCCATGGTGCAACCAAAAGCTTTCTTGGAAATGTGGATTCAATCCCCATCTCTGCTGCAGATGTCTACTGCAGTACTTGGGAACACAAACCAAACTTTTTAACAGCACCTTAAAAATGCAAACTGCACACCTAAGCTGAGGCATATGGACTACTTGGAAAAGAGCAGAGTACCCAAAGCTTGTGGCAGCAATTCTGTGAATGAGTTACTGCTTGTTCACTGCTCTCTGAAAGATCAGGACTGGGCTATCTTCAATAAGCATCCAAAAGCAATGGAATCGCTTTTTCTTCACATTGCTCTTTATATCACAAGGATAGTAAACTACTTCATTTCTCTGCAGTGTCTTGTAGTGAAATTGAAAAGGAAGCTGAAGTTAACCTGAAGGCAGTTTTAGAAGAATGAAGGTTTTTTCTGTTGAAGAAAAGCCTGTGAAAATGGTGTTAATTTTGTTGATGCTGCATTTCTGGGTAATACAAAATGAACAGAGAATGGAGCACCCATTACACAGTGGGAAGGAAACAAAGCATGTAAAATCTCACATGAGGGCTGTGTCCTCACTAGCAGGAGGAGAGAGGAACCTGGTTAAGGTTTGCCCCACTGGTAGCATATTGCCAATAGCTGACTCATTTTTATCCCTCTATTGTTTTTCTGAAGTTTTGTTTGGACTTCTGACTGGCTGATGTGATTTTTTTTTTTTAAACTCTGCAAATGGGACCTGTAAACTAAATAACTATGGCATGTCACTTAATTTATTAGTCCCAGTTAGGCCTGGCTTAGAGATTATTAAATGGTGTTTGTACAAGGGGGCTGTTAAGGCTGCACATGTGTAGAAGATCTGGAAATAACTCTGCATTAAGGACATCCTAAGTGAGAGGTGTTTATATTTGGCATGAAATAAAATAGTTCCCATAGGAAAATGGTTTGTGATCCTGTAATTAGAAGTTATCACATAATATTTATTCACAGGAAAAAGGACTAGAGCTGGGTCTGTTTTAGGTCACTAATGATAAGCCTGGTCAAAGGCAGAAGAGCTGTGTCATGTGCAGATTGTTGTTTCAAGGGACTGTTGAAAGACTGAATGAGGCCATGAAGAAAAAGAAATTATATCAACAGAAGAAATCTTTTTTCTACTGTTTCTGGCTGGGATGCATGGCTTCACTCTCAGGCATGCTTCATTAATCCAGTTTTCACTCTGAGCAGAGTGAGTCGTGTGGCACCACACAGTGATGGCACCTGCACAAGAATGTCTGCCTATGCTCACGTTCTGGTCTGTGTCTTCACAGGTTCTCATAGCTGCCTTTGCAGCATCAGGCTATGCCTCTACTTACTTTAGAGCAGGAAGCAAGCCATTTAACCCAGTGCTTGGTGAAACTTATGAATGTATTAGAGAAGACAAAGGATTTCGGTTTTTCTCAGAGCAGGTAAAGCTTGTTTCTAGATGAACACTCCTGTTTAGATTTATGTTTCTGATTCTTCATTTTATAGAATAATCCCATTTTTTCTTTCTTTTAATCCCATTTTTGCTTTCTTAGGAGTAAATAAATATTGTTAATAAGAGTGGACTTCATTAAATGCTAGAAGGAATACATTTTTATAGTAAGCATGTGGAACTGTTTTTAAGTACAGTCATTTAAGTTGTATCTATTTTCATAGCAACATGGGTTATTTAGTATTTTCATATTGCAATAACAGTTGTACTGTCTTAGGAATGAATATTAAATGTTTTTAACTCGACCAAACTGTTTTTCAGGTTAGCCACCATCCTCCCATTTCAGCCTGTCACTGTGAATCGAAAAACTTCGTGTTTTGGCAAGGTATACTTTTTAATTCAAAAGCATAACTCCTTTTTGTTGTCAGGTAAAAACTGTGTACAAGCTGAGCTTTGCATTTGGAACTTACTTAGAATTTCTATAGTTGTTATTTTGAAGTGACATATTATAAACTAATGATATGATTTATTTTACTCCAAATGCTCATTTTTAAGAATGAGCAGACATGTTACAGCTTCCTCTGTCACTTGCAGCCTGTTTATACTCTTCTGTTTAAAAGCTTTTTACCAACAAAATTACTATTTCTTACAAACACAAGCAGTTCTTTTTACAGTTGAAAAAAAATAACTCCTCCTTTCCTTTTGTCTTCTGGCATATGCTTTTAATTTTTATTGAATGTTTGCGTAAGACATTTGATAATAATGCAGCACAGGCATGATTCGTAATTAAACTTACATTTTGTTTTTCTGACCTAATGTCATTTTCTAGTATTTTAATATTTTCATGGCAAATTTATACTGTCTACTGCCCTGTCTTGAATTGGGTGTTCTAGCACAGGTGGTCTCGTGCCACACAGATCACTGCAAGGGGGAGACCGTGGTCACTTTAGTTTTTTAAATATTTCACTATTATATTCAGATATCAGGTGGAAAAACAAGTTCTGGGGGAAATCAATGGAAATTCTGCCTGTTGGAACCTTGAATGTGACTCTTCCAAAGTAAGCTGCTGTGCTCTCTCCTTTGTTTTCAGTCTTTGGGGCACTCTAGTCTGTGCTGCCTTGTGAATGGGTTGGGGGAAGTGTAAGCAGACATCACGTGGATTGTACTGGTGAGAGCTGGGGCCCAGCTCTAATCTCTCCTTAGTGTTCAGGTGGGGCTACTGGACCATTTTTGAGCCTGAAGATCCATTTTTACTTTTGGAGGAAAGTAAACTTTTCTCTCCAGAAAGTGATGGAGAGAGAGGGATAGAAATGTTTTGGGAGAGAGAATCTGTGCTTTGTATGTACAGTAGTGCTGAGCTGTTCAGAACAAGGCTGCAGTGCAGGACTGTCAGCAGCTGGTGCTGTCCTCAGGCTCTCAGTGCTGCTGAGGGTTCCCTCAGAACAACCACTGGTGACCAGGAAATGGCTTTTTTCAGAATGTAGAGAGACCAAAGTGTGTCCTTCAGAAGTTGACAGAGTAGTGAGAAGCAGTAGCTTCACACCAGTAAAACTACTTGCAGCTTATAAATCCTAAGAATGTGCAAGGAGTGGATACTTTAAACATCTCTTCTGTTTTTGCAGTGGTGTTCTTGCTCCTGTACATTGCAGCCAGCCTTTCTTTCTGCCTCTAACAGTGTAGCATCACTCCACCTCATCATCCACCTCATCAAATTGAAGTAAATGCACTCTGGAGCAGCCTTGTCTTCTGTCTTCATGCTTTCCTCTAAGCTCTGAAGGAGAATGTGCTTTGCACAATATAATTCTCTGGTTTTATTCTCTCTTTTGACATTAGAGATGCTCTGACTGCATAGTTGTTACAGAGGGAAAGGGATGATGTGCCAGTGTGCTCCTGGCTTTTTACTTTCTTTCCTTGATCTCCTTTCCATATTTATTTTGTTCTATTTGTGATTTAATTACATTTCCTGCTGACAGTCTCGATTCAGCCTTATGTTGATCTGTGGGTCACTGTCCTGCCCCTGTAGGAGTTGTGGCCAAAGCACTTTATGCTCTGAGGGCAGTGAGTATGCCATACAGGGCTTCAGTGGTTCATGATCTGTTTGTTTGTGGTTTGTAGCACCTCTCTGTCCTTCTCTGCACTGGAGCTTAGGTGATCTTCTCTAAGGAGGGTTAGAGAATGTAACCAGATACAGGACTTTGTCATCTGTGCAGATATTTTTGGGCAATATGGTTTGTTTTGATGTTAAAGGAGCAATGTTTTACCTTTTTGTCAGTAATGATCATGATTAATAGATGTTACCAAGTACTTCTTAATCTGTTCTTAGGTATGGAGATTACTATGTCTGGAACAAAGTCACTACTTGCATACATAATATTCTTAGTGGAAGGAGATGGATAGAACACTACGGAGAGATAACGATCAGGAACACAAAAAGCAGTGTTTGTATCTGCAAACTCACTTTTGTCAAGGTAACTTATGGATGCTAAGATATACCTTGTATTCATATAGCTGTGTAATTTAAGGATACATCAACCTGTTTTTTCAGTATTCCCAAAGCCCACATTCCACGTTTTATCTTTTGTTTCTTTTATCAGCATTCGTAAAATGTAAATTGTCAAGTGAGAAGGCTATGTCAAGTAGTATGATTCTGTTCCACTGAACATTTGTGTTCCATGGCTATATAGCTGTGTGCTGTACTGTTTTTGGATTAAAAACAAAATGTCAGCCATTTTATATTACCACAAAGAAAACACAAACTTACTGTACACTACCATGCCATTTTACTTCCCCCTTTACTAGAATTTGTTGGTCAATAATTTATCTCTTTAGATTACATAATGTTATTTTTGTTCATAGTATTTTAATATCCAGGCAAGGACCATATATAAAAATAGAACTCTGTAGAGCTGTGTTACTATCAAGTATTTCCCTAAAAGTAAATTTGTCTTCATATTGCAACAAAAGACATCAATACCATTGTTGTGTTAGCAACGAGGTATAAACATAAATCTGAAATTTGTGTTTTGATGAATAATCTGAGAATGAGCAACTGGCTCTTGGATGAAGGTGTAAGAGCTAAATGTGTCTAAGAAAAGCAAAACAGAGAAGAGAAACAGAAAGAAACAATTAACAAGTAATACTAGCTGAATATCTTCCCTGCTGTAAACAGTAGTGTTCAGCACCCATGAAAAGATTCCCATACAAGTAGAGGTGTATTCAGTACTTCCTCATATAGCAAGAGGAGTGTTAGCTGGCTCTGACTGGCAAAGGGTCATTTCTGCAGAATTGTGTGGGATTTGGGGTAATGAATGATAATGTAGTTCCCAGAGGTGCAGATAATTTAAATACTTTTATGTCAAAACCACACAGCACATTGTGCTGACTTTCTCAGCAGCGTGAGCTAGTAATTTTTGATTAAACTTGCAGGTGAACTACTGGAATTCAAATGTAAATGAGGTCCAGGGTGTTGTGATAGATCAAGAAGGGAAGGTGGTTCATCGCCTTTTTGGAAAGTGGCATGAAGGCCTCTACTGTGGGGTTGCACCTTCAGCCAAATGCATATGGAGGCCAGGTAAGAAGCTTGTAATAAACTCTGGAAGGTGTTGTAGGGTAAACCTAAACTGTGTGAAGCTGGTTTAGCTTTCATTTTAAATACACAAAATGCTAATAGAGAAATGAAAATTCCTGGCTAGATGAATAAACAGGAATTTGCATGACATCATAGTAATGGTAAATGGGAATGTTCTTACAGGGCATAACCTTTTACATCTCAGTCTGACTTGTGGTAAATGTGCTGGGGTCAACAGAAGAATGAAACTAGGAAAAAAATTGGGCAGCTGGCTGGCCTGTCTGCCTTCTTACAGAGAGCAGGGTAGCTTGTTTGGATTCAACAAATAGGGGTTTGTTGAGTTTGTTATCTTATATTAGACCAAAAGATTGGTCTTCAGAGATGGTGAACACCTGGGACTTTCAGGATCTAATTTCAGCTTCCTGCTTGTGCAGAGGACTGAGGTTGAATTAGTCATCCTTTGCACCTGTATCTTCCATACATGCATTATCCAGGAGTTGTTATTATTCTTAGTATTTTGTATTCTAGTTTTGTATTTATGATATTTGGAACTTTGCACTCTGCTCTCTGCAATGTCTGTTCTGACTCCTGATAGTGCCAGATCAGTCTGTGAGTGTGTGTTATGTTCCAAAATGAATTCTAAAGTTCAGCTAAGGTTAGGTTTTAGCCAGATATTTGATAAGCCCGCTTTCTGGGGAACAGGAAACTGTTTTTAACTTAAAATCTTGAAAACATTAGTTTTTATTTGAAGTGGAAGGAAGATCATAAAAGTTTTGAATCTATTAACATGCAATTACAATCTCATAAAAGTTTTGAATCTATTAACATGCAATTACAATCTCTGCAGGATAAGCAGTTGAAATTAATATTTTGTGAATTTTGTTTCACCTAGAGAATAGCTTTTGATGGTTTTTAATTGTAAGAGTAAAATACCTTAATTATTTTTCTGTTAAAAGTTTATAGATAAAGGATTCTCTTGCATATTTGGAATAATTGCTTAAAAAGCTTTTTTCTTTCTCTTGTGTATTCAGGCTCCATGCCAACCAATTATGAGCGTTATTATGGCTTCACAAGGTTTGCTATTGAGCTCAATGAATTAGATCCTTTGCTGAAAGATCTTCTTCCTGCAACAGATGCACGATTCAGGCCAGATCAAAGGCAAGAATGTTTATTTATACACTTAATATTTCGTGGGCTCAAGGCTGAGATTGGCTGAGTCTTGAAGTCTGTCTGTATCTTCACTACAGTCTGAATTAAGCTGTGGAGGATTCTGCTAGTAGAGAAGATAGTATTGCACTCAGATTTCTGCTTAACCCAGGGAGGGAAATTAGAAAGCTTCTTGTTGATGCAGTAGAGATGTAGTGCGACCTTGGGGCAGATTCCCCATGACAAACTGAAAAACAGGCTCTGAAATGCCAGGCACTTCTGCTCTGAGTGGAAGCAGCCCTGATTCCCTCCCAATTCTCAGTTCATAGTCCTTCAGCATTTGGGATATGCTGAAGCTGCTGAACAAAGCCTTGCCTTAGGCTGTAGGTCAGGTACACATAGCTGGGGAGTCGCGTCTCAGCCTGGATCTGAAAGTTCAACACCCACAACACACGTGGCTTCTGCTTCTCTTTTGTGATGATTGGGGCTGGAAAATCCCTTGGACTGGACACTGTGTGATTGCTATGGGGCTGCTGTTATTCCTACAGGCTTCTGGAGGAAGGAAATGTAGAAGCAGCAGCATCTGAGAAACAAAGAATAGAGGAACTCCAGAGAGCTCGGAGGCGGTACATGGAGGAGAACGGCATTGAATATGTACCCAAATTTTTTAAGTGAGTCTGTTCATTTGAGTACTAAGTCTCTGTTTTCTGTACTATAACTGGATGAAGTATTACAAGAATTACCAGCAACACAGCCTGATAATCATGAAAGCATGGAAGGTTGCAGTTTGAAGAAAGAGTTACCTGATAACTGCTTCTCTGAAGCAATTTTTACACAGTTAAGCTTCATAATTGAATGATCTTTTTCTCATAAGGGGCCTCAGCTATACAAGTCTTCCTGCTGAAGTGGAATTAGAAGTATAATATTAGGATCTAAGATTTAACTTGAGGCTTTTTTTAAGTCATTGCACAGACAACTAATACCATGTGGCCTGAACAACAATATCATACATATATATATATGTCTGTAACAAGTATATATAAATGTATATGTATACACTAAAAATATATTTATTTTTGCCTGGAGGTGTTTTTTCATTGGCTGTTTTTTAGTCTTCTGAAACAAGGGATAGTCATTCCAAGTAGCCTCATGTCTAGCATAAGGAATTAAAAGTGAAAAGACTGAACGTGCTTGCTGCAGTTGTAGCATAATGTAAGCAGAATCCAGAGGAGACAAAAAATAAATGGTTAAAGGCTTACATTCTGAAGGCTATATCTATTGGATAATCTCCTTCACATAAGCAGAATCTCTAGTGGCCAAAGGGGGCTTATGTGGCTCTAAGATCTTTTCACATGGATCAGACAACAGATTTTCAGTCTTAGCTATTTTCTCTGTTTCCCGCTTGTGATATAGGTGGAGGTTGATTTTTGTTTTTAAATTCCTGACTGTTCTTGTGTCCTTTAGAAATACGAAATTTCAATTTAATATTGGGAGAGATCAGAGGGGTGTGGAATTTAATTTCATATTGGATAAAAACAGTATCTATGGCCAAAACTTTTTTCCTCTCTTTATTTCTCTCTCTTTGTTTTTCTTCCTTTTTAACAGAAAAGTTATCGACGCTAATCAAAGAGAAGCCTGGGTTACCAATGAAACCTACTGGGAACTGCGAAAGGATCCTGGCTTTAGTAAAGTAGACATTCCTGTACTCTGGTAAACTGAGAATGTAGGCCTAGTAAACATATCACTCTGAAGAAAAAAAATAACTATGCACAATATGTTTCTTATAGCTAAGCGTGGTTTGTGGGTCTACAGAGAAACCATATCATACGCATTTATATTCATCTTTATAATGGACTTTTGGAAGTGCATTAGACCAGGCCCCTGACCACTTCTGGATCTTTCTAATTTTGCAGCAGCCATTAAAACTAAAAAAAAAAAAAAAAAAAAAAAAAAAAAAAAAAAAAAAAAAAAAGAAAAAAAAGGAAACAGAAACCTTTTGAAGTTTCGTACGCTGGAAGTTCAGAAAGAAAGAAGCAGATGAGTTATCCAAAGTCACTCGGAAGAGGTGGTAAGCGCAAAACTGCAACCGGTGCTTTAAACAGACATTAAGAGTAATACAATTCAAATGAAAAAAAAACAAAAAAAAAAAGGAAGAAAAAGAGAAAAAAATCCATTTTGTTTCAACTATTTTTGTTAAAAACTCTTGGGTCACAACACTGTCATTTCTGGCTTCAGGTTAGTCCTTTGGTGTGATGTGCTTGGACTGGCCTTTGTCAAAAAGATATGCTTTTCTGGAAGCTGTTCCCATTCATATGCCATTGTTCATGCCTTAACAAAATATGAAGATGTACATTAAGTAATTTTAAAATATCTATGCTTAGGCTTGTGTGAAGGGCAGATTTTTAAAGCTCTAGAATTTTATCACAATATAAATACTGGAAGACCTGCATTATTTGAAATCAAAAGATAACCAAACATCTAACTGTATTTCAGAGGTATGAGATCTACTGTACATGCTTTAGCTTTGGGATGCTGACTGTATAATCAGTCTGAAAAGAAACTGCTAGCTGGTTGAATTTCAATTTTGGTAAATGCATATGAATTGCTAGTCAGAAAGTTCATATTTTAAATGACTGATGCTGAAATGCAGTCATCATTTTTAGTACTGGCTGGACATAGACTTCTCAGTGAATCTCATTTTCCCATAACTGTTTATACAATTAGAAATCCCTGAAGCTTTGCAACAGTGTTAAAAGCACAGAAAGATTTTATGTGAAGGTCCCTGGCTTCTCTCCAGAAGCTGGATAGTACTGTAAATGCAACTGTTTTCTGCCACACACACTGTTTATTTTCCTGGCTCTGTTTTTTCCCCATCCACTTTTCTTATCTAAATTCATGTTTGAGAATATGGCAGAGGCTCCCATGTGTTGTAGCTAACAACTTCTACTTGTGTTGCCAAAACAGCTTTTGTGCAAAATTATACTTTACATTTTTTCGTAAAGTGGTTCTATATTTTTTGATTAAAAACAAAGTCTCTTATGTGTTGCTAAGCCTCAGTTAATATAAGTGGGAGAAGACTTGGCACTTTCTATTTGAAAATCTCTTAAACATTAAACAGTAGGAGGGCAGATCTTAATAAAAGAAAAAAACATTAATTTATTAGATCAAAACTACATTCCATATGGTATGATCTAGTCTTCCACCTATGCATGTATTATACATCCCACCACGGCTGATAGGTTAGATTTCATGCACAGACTCTGTATTCCTTTCTGCCCATGCATGACACACAATTTTTCTATTTAAGATTGATTCCAGTCCTGAGACCAAAATTAAAATTACTAGACAGGTATGTGATCTGCTTGAACAATTCTCAGTGCATTACCACACATCCCCAGCTCTCAGCCTGCTTCTTCCTTTTTCAGAGTCAGGTCCCTATACAACTGAGATTACTTTGGTTATTTAATATTAATTTAGTTATCACCATTGACTGTATGGCAAAATAATTATCAGGGCCACTAGCTACTAATCAGCTGCAATTTCGTCTCACAGTTCTTTTATCAGAAAGAACTGTGAAACCCTACAGAAAATATTAAGTAGAGTTTTTGTGAATTGTGAATGCTCATGAATTTTTTATAAAAATTTGGTATAAAAATCCCTGTGTACATTAATGGGATTTTGTCCAAAGAAAATTTTAAGTTATTCAAAGAATATTATCTTTCTCTTTCCTAGTTGAACCTGGTCTGATCTATTCTTATTTTAGTTCTGCAATTATTATTATAAGACAATGAAAATACATCAAAGTTGGTTTTTAAAATAATATTCGGTTAAGGTCATCCTACTTGCTGTAACAACATTACACTAGGAATCAAATTGGCATATTGTGTGTAAAATAGCAATTAATTATTCTGTGCCATCTTCTTTAAAACCAACTCTATTAAACATTTGTCCATCTTTTGTTCCAGTCTTTGTGTGCAATTCACCGTGATATTAGGAAGTATTATGTGTGTATGACTGCACAGAACTTCAGGTCCTTAAATCTTTAATTTAAATACAGAAAGAAGATCTGTAGTTTTACAGCATCCTGGCAGTGCTCTGTAGATGCCATTATTTGCAACACAAACTGAAACTTGGTGGACACAGAAAACACTATCGCTGAATTGTTTTTTACAATTGTTTGTTTGACACTCGTTGAAAGAAAAATAGCACTAACATTTATAAAATTTAGAAGATCTGTGATATGCTAAATCCCTCTATTGAAGGCAATTTCTAAGCCTACTGGGTATTAAATTAGTTAATTAGTAAGTAGAGAAGACACAAAATGATGCAACACAAGATATTTGCGGTCTGTATCAGAAATGTAAAAGTTCAAGCAGATGTACCATATAAAGCAGTTTCTTGTAGTTCAGAATTCTCTGTATTCTGTGCAAAATCTGTTATTGCATTTTTCCTCTAACACTGGGAGACATCATGGAATATTTTGTGCTGTTTCTAAAGTGGATAGGTCTGAGGGCTTCTATCCAAATTATAATTTTTAGTCAACCTGTGACATTTCACAGCATTGAGTCAGAGGGGATAGTGAGTTTTCCCCATCCCCTGCCCACACAGTGCAGAATGGGGTATCCCATGCTGCAAAGAGAGTGCACCACTGGCTCTCTCACAGCCTGGCACCTTTGGTCAATGCCTGCTGGGACTTTTCTGCTCCAGGAGCAGACTTTTCCCTCCCATTGAACCTCACGAAGTTTTTCCTGCCCAGTGCTCGAGCTGAGCAGTGTCCTGCTGGTTGAAGCGATGCCATTTGGCAATCCATGTCACCCTCCTGATTTGATGTCATCTGTGAGCCAGTTATCATGCAGTCTCATGTCCTTGTCCAGGCCAATGGTGAGGTGTTGACTGCCATGGCCACAGAACTGACCCCTGCAGGGCTGTCCTCATTGCTGGCTGCCAGCAGGGCATAAACCATTGGTCAGGGAGTGCCCTTCAAGCCTGGGATTCAAGCAGGTTTCAGCCCAAGTCACTCCATTTCATCCAGGCAGTATTTCCTTTTGGAAGGCATGAAAAGTACTATCCAACTCAGTAGATTTAATTGCTATACGCTTGGTAAGTGTCGAAAATTAGTGTCAATCATTTGATATGTAAAACTTTTTATGCAATTTAAGAAGTTCTTTTGCTTTAAAGACATGTGCTTTTCTCCTGTGTTTTCTCAAAACACTTACTTCTGTATAGAAATACACAATTCTTATAAGTTAGTTTCACAATAATGAGCTGTACTTTCTATTAATATTTTAAAATTGTACCTTAATTTCTTCCTTGTTCCTGGTACTTCAGATATGATAGGGTAATAGTAGCTATTTTCATCAAATGCAATGTCTGACAAAGATTTAAATAGCTTCATGCTTATTTTAGATCAGTATTATTAAGATGGCAGATTTTTTTGGCATATTAGAAATTTTTATCTGGCAGGGAAAGACAATTTGAGTTGATTTTCATGAAGTATCACTGTGATTAAAAAGTCATCTAGGCACCCATTCTAATTTTAGACAGATGTTAGTTGCATGAAATAAACTTTCCTGTATTTGGCTTTAAAAGTGCAATTCCCACTATAGTCTTTTCATCATACAAATAATGTTACCTTTCTTTTTCCTCCTTTTGAGCCTCTGACTCTGAATAATCCTGTATGGCATCCGTGGGTTTTATGTGAGTAGCACATGCCAGGCATATGTCAAGCACTGTGGAAAGATTATTATCCTTAACCCCCTGCTGAAAACTGTCAGTGCTTTATGGAAACAAATTACACAAACCTGAAGGCACACGAGGAGCTGTGCTGGTCCTGCCCCCGTGGGCACCTGGTGAGCACCTTGCACCTGGGCAGTGTCTCTGTTCCCCATGGAGGGAATGTCATTTTCTCACCTCTCACCAGTGGAGCCCAGCACAATTGCAGTCTTACACTGAGCTTCTCCTCAAAAAATCAAAATGTTTAGAAACGCCCTGGGGGGGAGGAGAGGTTCATTTGCATTTGCACAATAACCAAGAGGGCTGAATGTACCAATTCTCTGTTCTGCAAAGCTTGCTTTCACTAGCAAAGGTCTATTAGTACAGGGAAGGTTTGTGTGGTCTCTAGTTTTACAGGATTTTAGGCATTGTCTGGTGCAACAATAAACAGTAGCTATTTTACATGTGTTGGCTGCAGTTGGAATCTGAGGAATGAACATTTTTAGATGTCATGAGTACTACTGGAGCTGCATAATGAAAGCAAAGGAGAGTTTTTCAGATTAAATCCATCTGAAAGGAAAGTGTATTTGCTAAAATGATAGGAGTGGTCAAGCTAGAGAGTTTTGCCCACCTGGGGGAATAAGATCAATATTGATGAAAATGTGTCAGAAACACTGGAATGGCCTCACTGGTAACCTTGTGTTATACACAGACCCATGAAAAAGCTAAAAATTTTGCTATGTCTGAAAAATCCTTGGTTTTTCTTTCTGTCTGTAATTAAGTAACAGCCATCAAAACTGTGTAAAACTTGACTTTATGCTTCAGTGCATATATTGATAAATTCGAGGTATAGTCACTATAAAAAGTAGTATAATTTTCTACTTCACCATTCCTGGTTACTTTTATGATCATTCTGATACCAGTCAGTATTTTCATGAAGAAAGTGGTTTTTTTTTCCCCCTTTTTTTTTTTTTTTTTTAAATAGGAGAATCTAGACTGTGTTAATAAAGGTGTAATTATTCCTGGGGAGAGTATCTCCATAAGCTCCATTAAAACAGTGACTGGCAACCAGGAGAATGCTGCAAATCTGAGTAAGGTCAGAGAAATGGCTTATTTACAGCAATTAATCTTATTTTTATATTATATATTGTAAGGAGTCTACTTACAAAAGCAAATACATTATTTACTCTTTAAACTAGGGTATGTAAAACACCTTTAATCATTGGCTTTAGTGTAAACTATATATTTCTTTCATTAAACTGAAAAGTATCTTTATAAAGGGATTTTTATACAGTTTATTGCAAGTTTAAAAAGTAATATTGATGTACTTGTGTTTTATGTACCAGCCTCCTCCTCTGTCAATTTTTGCGGCATTATAAACTCATAATTTCTAATTTTTTTTCGTTTTTAATTTTCTTTGCAATCTTTGTCAAGCCTCAGAAAAGAAAGGCAAGGGAGAGACAACAATGCAGAATGGTCAAACTAGTCACAGAAGCTCTGTCAGTGTGAGATGTAATAAAAAGTTTTCTAACTTGTAGGAATTAAAATGTCAGCAGAGCTGCTGAATTTGTTTCAGGTTGGTTATCTTAATACCATTTTTCTTTCTGCTGATCCATGACAGCATGAAAAAAGGGAAGATTGGAGACATTTGCTCAGAATTAATGCTGAAGGTGAAGGGAAGTTTTTACTCCTTTTGTAAATAAAAAATGACTGTAGCCAGCATTTGGCTGAAGGAGTCTTGGTAACACAGAGCTACAGAGTCTGAATATCTAATCAGCAGTGTGTAATATGTTCTTTCTGACCTATGAATAATTCATTGAAGTGTGTTAAAGCTACTTATTGGTACTCCTGGAGCAATGATTCAGATGTCTCCTGCAAGACACTAAAATGTAATTTCATACTGACTGCACTTTTAGTGGTCTGCATTAATGAAAGAGGATAGTTTATGATAGTGCATAATGCTGCTGGCCCAGAACTTTAGGCATGCAAAATGGGAAGAGGTGAGGAAATTCCTTCAAAAGCTCAGAAGTGGGTAACTTCTCTGAGAATCACCGTGATGTGCTGTGCAAGAGCAGCACACACAGTGGCAAATATTCAGCCAGAACTGTCCTTCACTTGCCTCTGGTGCCAGGCAGTGTAGCCACACATGCAACCTCCTGTTCTGAAATTGCATCTCTTTTTAGGATTGTGCTTGTGTCCCAGGGGTTGGTTTGTCACGTCCACCAAGAGTAATCAGTGGTCAAGTCAGGATTGCAAACTCAGATTTTTTTAAATCTAATAGTTCTATGCTGAATGCTCTCTCTTTCTTTGTTAAATTCACCTGAACAAGGATTCTAGTAACATTAACGTAGTAAATACAAGGTTAACCCTCAGTATTTTCCAGGTAAAGGAAAATTCGAGGTAGCTTCTTTAAGTATGTGGAAGAAATACAGATGAGATCTTCTATTATCCTTGTATTTGTTTAATATTTTATAAAATATTTTGAGACTGGATCACAATAAATATATTAAAATTACTTTATCACCTATCTTGAAGTCAACATTGATAATTGTCATTCCAATTTGATGTTAGAAAAAATGTCTGTTTAGTTTTTGAAATAAGTGCTACTGGTATTCTTTAGTAGTTGAGATACAGTATAACAAATTCAGATCACAATAAATTTTATTTTCTGCTGAGTCTTACAGAAGACCTGACTGAGCAGAAAAATAAGTGCTGATGAGTGTATTTTGGTATGCAGGCATAAATGCAAAACAACTTCTTCCTTAGTAAGCTTTCTCTCTAATTAGCAAAGATACTGTTTTTAATCATTTCTAGACTACTTATTTTCAAACCTTTTTTCCATGCTAAGAATTAATTCCATGAAGTTTTAGTCTTAAAAAGTATGTTTGGAATTCTGCAGACATGAAGAGTGGTGTTCATGTCATGCTAAATGTCTACTTCTCAGAGTGGACCACTAAAATTTTACCCTGAGGCCAAAAATAAATATCAGTGGGCTTTTCCAGTGGAATTCTTCTTTGTATATGGATTTGTGTCTATGTTATTTACTGTAAAATAAGTAAGAAATCAAGCTGCCAGCATCTGATGTCTGAAATATTTTTCTTCCTCAGAACTGCATAGAAAACTACCTGTTCTTTCTCTGTTACTGCTAGATTGTCTGAAGTGGAGACTTTTATTTAGCACATGAAAAGCCATCATAAAATGAAACTACTGTCATATCAAGAAAGATTATTATGATAGTTCTGTACTAGGATATTATGTATATTTTATTTGTTGCAACCAGTAGCAAGACTCTTCTCTGGGTCTCTATCTGCTTTTCTTTGTCTAATTAACTGGTGTTTTATGATTTCTCAGTATTTCAACAGCAAAGAATTCTGTGTTTTCTCTTACTTTTGCACAAAGCTAATATAAATTGGGAATAATGTCACGCTTTTTTGGGTGTGATTAGATCCCATGCGCACATGTATGAACTGAAGTAAATGTTAGTGTTTTTACCTTGCTTAGATTCTGAGAATGCCATTAGATGAGTAAGGTTTAGATTAGTTGTCATTTTTATGCTGCCTTACTGAGCTTCTTTGCTTTTAACAACTTTTCAGGCGGTAGATTGCCCTGCACCAGTTCTTTAGCAGGCCAAAATGTCAGAACCTAAACAGCTAAAAGAGCATTCTTTGCTGATTGCCCATATCCCTGTGCTTGTCCTGAAAAAAAACAAGCAAAACAAACCATATCTGTTGATTCCTTCATCACCTCTTTGGGTAGCTTACTTGTCAAAGGAGATCCTCAGAGTCTTTCTACTGTGATTGTGCTATTATGTCAGCTACAAAGGCAAGCAGAAAATTGCTTTGTGGTTTTTAAGATGAATTTAAAGGCAAAAAGTTGCTTTTTAGAAGTATAACATATAGAGCCAGTGCTACGTTTGAGTAGTGGGTAGATAGTGTCTGTTTTAATGGGAAATAACAGACTGTAATGAGAAAGGGTCTGAGTTCTAAGATGCAGCAGATATAATTTTTCCTGCTGTTTGAAAGCAATACAAAAAATTTCCTTAAGGAAAAGAAAGACAGTGAGAAGCATTTATATACCCAGCTACCCAAATGTTGCAGGCTGCATTGCTTTTTGAGTACTTCAGTATTAAACCTCACATGCAGCACTCCCAATTTTGTGCTCAAAAGTTTGCTGCGGACTTCCATATGAGATGATGAAGAATAGGATACTGGGAAAAAAATCAGTACCATAATTTCTGAATAACTCTAAATAATAGAAAATTAACTTCCAGATATTTGTAGTGAAAATTATATAAGCTACTTATAGTATTCACAATTTTTAAAAGCGTAAGTTTGGTCCTTTGCAGTACATTCAGTAATTCAACATTAACAAAAAAAATATTGTTAATTGTTCTTGATTGATTTCCTGCAAATGCATTCATCTGTTCTTGACTATTCACAAGTTTGAGATGTCTTTATGATGATTCTTCTTTACATCTTATTAATTCTGATTCCAAATATGGGCTGATTATGCCTGTAAAAGCAATTTTATTGCTTATGGTTAGAAAACATCAGCAGCTGAGGAACAAAGCAGAAAGGATGTAATTTGTGTATTCCAGATCCACAGATTTTTATTTCACTGTCAGAGTTAAGCAGCAGCTCACATCAGATTTTTCCCTGCTCCATCTGCTTGGACTCTGACGTCGCACGGGCATCACGTGCACTTAGCATTAACTCTGCAAACAGCTCTCATTTGAATCACTTTACAAGATGGAGATGCTTAAGTTCAAATAAAAACACTTTACAGTGACATTCCTAAGAAAACAATGTCCCAGCTTACCTGGTTACCCCGGGTTTTGTAGCACTTGAGTTGTAATTCCTACGTGCTTAATCAAATGAGCACCTACACAGAGGCTGAGCTGCTGCTGGTACTCCAGCCCTGATTGAATCCAGTGAGCTTCCAGGTGAGTGGTGGATGATTTAGCTGCCCAAATCCATTTCAGCTGTAGGCCTAATGTGCAGGCAAGCCTAGGTATTCAACTAGCTGCCCTTAAACTTAATTTTGAGCATGTGTGCTGTTGTGGAAGATAGAATGTGTGAAATACAGTTGGTTGGACTGCTTGCCACTCCGAGCAATATATTTGACTTTCCTTTGACTCTCTTGCATTTTGGAACCTTATTCTGGAGCTTGTAGTTTTTAAAATCAAGTTAACTTCATGTCTCTGCAAAGCTCAGTTAGGTATGACATTTGGAATAAAGAACAGTACATTGAAACAATTACAATTCATCATATTATTCTCATTCTGGCAAGCTTAATTGTAAGAATATTTGCAATCCCTGTTCCTATTTCCCTATACTTTCCCTGGGATGGTGCCAGCCCAGAGCTGAGGGTTGCTCATTCTGTGTGCCAGTCAAACAAAGGAGTCTGATCTTTCTGATTTGTGGAGAAGGGGGTGGCTGACTGAGAGCACGCTCTTAATCTTAGCCCGGGAAAGGATGAAGGTGAGAAAGTGCCTCTCTCCGTCCAGGCTTTAGCACAAACGTAGAATTGCTTTTTATTTTTTGTATATTGTGTTCTCTGGCTGCTTCTGAGATTAAACCTAGCCAGAAAAGAGCAGTAATAGAAGAGTTTTAAGTTTCCATGTAATGCAGCTGCAACATTTACTCCGTGTCTTTGCACTTGTAAGTTGGTTTTGAAGGTACTGTCGGAGTAATCCAGAGAGCAGATGAGGCCTCACACTGACTACCTCTCATGCAATAAAACCCAAGCTCATTCAGTAGTTAATGTTGACTACAGTTGAGCATCCTTTGGCCACATGATTCAGGGAGGTGGTAGTGGGGGGAATAGTAAACAAGAAATAATAATTAAGACTTTATGCCAGTGATGTATGTGGTATACACGATACCCATAATACCAACTCCAACCGAAGGAGGTCCTACAGCTTCTGGTAGGAAATTAAAAGTGAATTTGGCTATGCTATAGTTTTTGTTGTGCTCTAAAATGTAACAAAAATGTCATCTGTTTCCTTCAGGCTAAGTCAGATTTACCAGGATATTGTGTCCAAAACATACACACAATTCTAATTTTTGAGGAAACATGATGCTCTTTTACCTGTTGCAATGTAATTGGATAATGCATGTACAAATGACTTGTGTAGCCTGCCAATGAATGTTGCTAATGCCTTACCAAAAAAAAAAAAAAAAAAGATAAAGCATATTTTTTGTAATTTTTTTTTCCTCAGAGGCAAATCCAAACAATGCTAGATTTGGGAAACTGTTTACTGAAAAGCATTTTCTAATAGATCTCTGAAGAAGTGCAATTGTATAATTACTATTGTTCAGTGCATACAGTACATTGTCTCCATCACTCTGTACACTGCTGCTATTAGTGCTTGTTCTAATAAATCTCAATGTACACTGTTTAAACTGCTGTCATCTGTGTTCTGATTTATTACTTTAAGAAACACTTGAGGCAATGGTTCTTGAATAAACTATCTGTAACTAGTTAGATGAATTGATTATTAATCATAAAATTCTTAGTATATATTTTACAGATTGATTTTGAAGAGGTGGGTGATAGTGGCAGCAAAAGCACAGAAACAGTGGCTTTTCAAAAGCATCATTCTGTTCTTTTCTAACCTTTTTACACTTCAGGAATATTTTTATAAAACTTTTCCCATATGATTCTCTGTGCAGTTCCTTTAAATCTGTCAGGAGCTACCAACTGCAGTCTCAAAGAAGGTAATTTTCTTTTTGGCAGTTCCTAGTTATATCTTCATACTGCAGCTGATAAGAGCCTTTTTCTTTTTTTTTCTTTTTTCACTTCAGCTTGTTCTTTCTGATTAAAGGGAGCTTACAGTATGCTTCTCAAGTTTTGAGAGAGGGTGTAAAAAAATTTTTTCCTGACATTCTCTAATAGATTTGAAAAAAGTGGAAATGAAAGAAAAAAAAAATTTACTTGACACCCACCCTGTCTGGCCTCTTGGAAAAATAACAGTATGTGGGATTTTGGGATTTTTCCATTATGTGTTCTTGTCAGCTGTTCAGCCCCTAAAATGAAAGCATAATAAAAAATAAGAATTTGGTTGGGAGGAGGAATTAAGGTCTTTGTTATTTCTTGGCATTGTAAAAAGAACAAGTGTTCAAACAGTCTGGAGTGCTGCCTGAGTGGCAGCAATAGCAGAGGAAGGAGAGAGGCTTTTCCCACGAGTGGCAGTGTTTCTGTCTTGTGTCAGAGTACACAGCTTGTCCAAACCCCTGCTCTGGGGCAGGGGCACACTGGGAGCTTATTCCCAGTTAAAGCATTCCACAAGCAAAACTCTCTGCTTTGACGTTTGTCCACTTGAGATCTGTCCTTCCCCTCTGAGTGCTTTGGGTGAGTGTGACTCAGCAGAATTACTGTGCATCAGCAAAATGTGGAAAGTTCTCTCTCAGTAGGTAATTGATAAAAAAGAAAAATCAACACAGCAGACCTTTGGGAATAGAGCACAAGAGGCCTGAGAGGCAGCATGAGCAATCTGACACCTACTTCAGCATCAACACCATCACTTTAGGTATGAAAGTAAATTACATGTTTAGATTTAATCCAAGCAAGAGACAGGTGATACTTCTTCATAACCACAAACACGTGGGCGCTGTGGTGTGGTGAAGTGAGACTGTGTGGGAAGCTATTGACAGGATTTCATCCTGACTCAGCTAAAGGAGGTGCCCACAGAAAGCTGTTCCAAGTTTCACTGCTGGTACAAAAATCTGTTCTGATGTGATGATACATAGCATTCTTGCACAGCCAACATGGTTCTTCAAGTCCTTATGATCTCACTAAATATTTAAGTTGGTCTAAACATTAAAAAACCACTGCACTTCAATATGGAAAATTATTTTTCAGGGAAGTAGTTATTACTAAGTCAGGTAAAAAGAAACTAAACTGAAATATCATTCAAACCCAGAGTACCAGGGGCTAGCTGAGGAGATACTCCATTTTGATTGAGTAGTGAGTCTAATTTTACTCAAGGGCAGCAAATAAAATGTCTTATATTTAGACTGTGATTTTTATTTCTGAGAGCTATTTCTAAGATTCAATTTAGAGTAGATAAAGAGACAGGTTAGGTTGTATATCCCATATCTATATCCCAAATACATATTAATAATGGTATATTAAAAAAATCAGAAAACCCAAAGTGTGCATAAATGCATGTTACAGACATGAATCTGTTATGAAGATGATTTTTGGCCTGTGATGAGGCTACAGTAGACCATGTTTCTAATCTAAAAGGATAAGTTCCAAAGCAAAACCAAATATGTAGTTGCTTTTCTCACTGATGAGTGTCTGGTTAAGTTTCCTTCAGTAAAGAAAAGAAACTGATTACTAGCTCGAATTTCACACCTTCCCTAGGCTTCTTGAGCAGGTTTCTTCACAAGGCAGTTGAGGAAAAAAATATAATTAAACATTCTCAAAAGGTTACACTTGTTGGACTGCAGGTGGACTACAAGTTCTGGTAAGGATGTTGAGTTATTTCTTCTAACTGATAAAATTTAAGGTGTCAATTATCTTTTAAGTTCCTCTTTAAGTAGGTTATTTCTGAGGGCCTTGCATTATGTTTAGCAAGCAAAGAAATTGAAGAGATATTGCACAAGAGCACATCCGTTCTTCAGTCCTGGTTCAAGAGCTGACTTCACTTAAATGCTGATCAGCTGACCTAGAATAACAGTATCAGGCTACTTTTTATGTTTCGTGACAAGAATTTTTTATGTCACCTGTCTGTTAAAATGTTTAGTATCTTCAGACTGCTCAAGTGTTTTACTTAATGCCTACATGTGTGAAAAGAATGAATTAGGAAACCAGATGAAGGCATATTCTTGTAGCATGAAAAGGAGCAGGCTGAATAAACATAGAGGTGATCATGAAAGAGGATGCTGAATTCTTGCATGCCCTACAACCACTGTTTTAATTTTTTCTGTTTGTAAATATTCTGTATCTAAAGATCTGAGTGTCCTTTGTAGTAGTAGTAGTAGTAGTAGTAATAATAATAATAATAATAATAATAATAATCAGTCCTTGCAGTACCTTCCCAGAGAAGTGATATATTAGCACAGCCACATGCAGTAGGTTTCATAGACTGAGGTTAATTGCCCAGTATCACAGAACAGCTAGAGTCAACACCAAAAATAAAAGCAGCCCTGCTGCTCAGTTTAAAACATGAGGAAAAGCAGCAAGGAGCAAGATTTGTCTATGACTGGAGGAAGTTTGATTTAGATATTACTGTACCAGCACCCACCAGACAGCTTACTTAGCATGGACAATGTGAGCTATAACAGTAGACAAGTCCTTTGTTTTGCAACTTTTCTTCAGATATAGTGGCACAGCAGCATCTACAGCTCTACATCCTCACAGAGATGGATGGGCAAGCCCACAAAGCTGTTCTCTCACAGGCACACCCACTGACAGATGATGGATCAAAAGGGTTTAGCCATTTGGACAGCATCCCTCAAAGGGGAGGAAGCATTAAACCTGCTTTGGTTACACTGGTTTGTTTTTTTCCAGATTTGCCCTGACAAGCTAATGATGCTACATGATGAACACAGCTGTTCTATACAGAAATGTTTATGTAATAAATGAAAGCTGGACGATGAAGGGAGAAAAGAAATCTGAAGGATTAAGTGACTGGATAAACTGAGCTGGTGTTGAAAAGATTAAACCCAAAATTTGCACCATATTATGCTGGTAATTTGTTTAATATCTTCTTAGTGAGCAAAAATTGCTGTCAGTTACCAGAGTGAGAGCTGAAGGATGTGCCTGCTTCTCACAGGTGGTAAGAGTAAATGTAAACCTACTCTCTTGGCAAATCTGACCCTGGAGGTCTACTTCTGCATTTCTTTTTAGTAAAGGCTTCACAGCTACCACATCCATCTGTCTGTTAACAATATTGCCATTAATACTGGGGCAATTATAAAGAAGCAAAAGCTGGGATATTTCATACACTCTAGAGTTGGACACATGAAACATAGGTTAGGTCATATGCACCTCTGTGAACCAAGGTCTGGAAGTTGAAAGGTAAATCTGTGGAAAAGCATGTGAAACAATCACCACAATTTGTATTCCTTAATACAGAGGAATTTGTATTAAAGGGCTCCACAAGAAGTAAAACATACTTTAAATGTGGGGAATTTGAAATATTTCAGGACTAGGCTTCTGGAAAAATTAAAATATACCATGTCTAATTCAATTCTTCCCCTGTACTGCATTCAGGAACTGATTTAAAGTTTTCACTGCATTTGAACAATATAATAGAGAAATCCAACATGGAAGTATCCATGTTGAAGCTAAGTCTGCTGGAAATGTTCTTGCTTTAACTTCCTTTCCTTCCCATGTGGTGTCTAAAGTGCCAAGTGACCCCAGAATCCCAGCACACTGCTGGACCAGGAGCTCAGCATGACAGGGGCACTGGCTTCAGACCCAGGAGCTCTCAAGTTATTTAAGTCATGGTATTAAACCAGCTGGTGTTGCTCAGACATGAGAATCTCTAGACAAATACCACCTCAAAAAAAAA
>VZRX01004162.1:128318-145393 GCA_013398075.1 Notiomystis cincta | reverse complement strand
AAAAAAAAAAAAAAAAGAATCAAGTGCAGTTAAGCCCACTGAGGTTGTGGGGAAAAAACCCCTCAAAAATGTGTGTAATAAGGACCATATTTTTTCCCATAAAATGTTATTTTTGTTACCTCCTGAAATATAACAATATCTATATTTCACAGATCCTGTCTTTCTAGGGAAATACTCATGCCATATGCTGGAGAGTTAGGAAATTTTGTGAGTAATTTTTTCAGTATCATTTTCCTTGCTGGTTTTTATATGTTAAATTCTTGCACTTCTTCTTTTGCAGAAATCTGTAGGTAAACATAATACAGTTCAAAGGTACTTGAAGTGTACATTATACACTCCTGTTCAGTTGCCATGGGATCTGGCAACTGATGGCATCTTTTTGTATACTAAGAAGATATTAAACAAATTACCAGCATAATTTGGTGTAGATTGTGGGTTTAATCCTTTGAAGTGAAACACCAACTAAGTTTATCCAGTCAGTTAACACTTCAGATTTCTTTTCTCCCTTCACCTGACTGCTTAATCATGCTAATCTTATGATATGGTTGACTGTGACAAGAAATAAAATCAGATCAGTTCAAGTGGATTACAGATGGTTTAAGATTTCTGGATTGAAAATAATGAAATAATTCCACATTTTCAGTTCCTTGGACAAATATCTGGTTTGCACTGCCTTAGATCAGCTTATAAATGACTCTTCAGACACCCTATAATTACAGGTGACTGACATTCCTGCAAGGGATAATGTAGGATAACTATTTAATATTAAACCAAAAATAATTATGGAATCATCTAATAACTATAAAAAACCTTCTGCATCTCCCAGTGTTGTGCAGAGAGCAGGACTGTCCTCTAGATTTTACTCTTTAAAAATTTCCATGTTCATATCAATATGGGTAAGGAAAAAAAAATGCAGTATTTAAGCATAAAAAATTCTCAACTATATATGGCTAATTTTTACTGGGTTTCTATCCCGTGGCCAAAACCCACACTGAAAAAACAGAAAATAGAAAGAACAGGATAGGAAATAAACTATCTTGCTCTTCCCTCCAGGGTAAGATAATCAGGCTGAAAAAGTGCCCTTGCTCTTCTGGGGAGGTCTGTGTGTGGTGAAGGCAGAGGGGATGCCTTGTCCATGCCCTTCTGGGGCTCTGTGCCCAGGGGAGTGGAACATTTCAGCCCAGACCCTGCCCAGGGAGAGCCTTGAACCCAAATGTGAGCAAGCACTTTCATCTGCACAGCTTGGCAGGACAAGGCAAGATTTTTTTACTCCAGTGATGACTCAGGCATAACTTATGCACTTGGAAATTAAATGTTTTTCATTTATTGGTTGCCCAAAATGAGAGCATGCCAGGGCTGCAGAAAGGCTGGAAGTTCATCAGTACAGTTGTGTGCCAAGTACTAAAGTGCCTAGTGCTGGAGGAGCAGGGAAATACCCTAACTTTCTTCACTGGGATGTGTAAAATTAGTGAATGTTTTCAGAACATGGTAATGTTCCTGTAGTTGGACTCCTGTTCTCTGATCTGTGGCAGGAGGACAACACAAACATCTGCTGAAGCATTTATGGTGGATTACAGGGTGTTAGAGTGACAGGAATAGCATGTAAACATATCAAATGAAACTATTCATTATCAAAATTAGAGCTAGATCTGATTATGATCTATGACCACATACTGAGTAAGAAAAATACAAATACATGTTGAATAAACAGTGCCAGCTGAGCTTAAAAGTTTGTAGGAAAAATATTATCTTGTCAAATATATAACATACACAGGACTAATCTAAATCAAGAATCAACAGGCAATTTTCATTTTATAATTCCCTTAGCTTTTCCTTCCCTTTTCAGTTCTGTTAATGTGTTTTAATTAAGTAAATATGTACAGGGTTTTTCTGATAGTGTAATATAAATTACAGCCAGAGTTAATTGCAGCCTTTCCCATGCTTTCAGTTCAAAGTCTATATATAACCTGCCTTGATTTTTCAGCACCCTCTAGAGTAAGCAGGAAGATCCAGCAGCCTTTCCTTTCATCTCAGATAGCTGAGGTAATGCCCTCCTCCTTTTGCCATTTTGTTGGACTTCCTGATACTCTGAACCTTAAAAATATTATGGAAGTATTGACACATGATAAATTATTAAATAAGTGTTCATATTATAAAAACAGTCCTTAAGACACTTCCACATGAAAACCTTACATCAGAAAAAAAAGCCAGTCAAACCAATTGTTACCTGGCAACCAAGGATAATATTCCTACTTAAGGTGTAGCTCTACAAGCCTGTGGCTGATATTTTACCTACTGTAACTGCAAAGGGAATCTCTGGAAGAAGTGCTACGAGGTTTAGCCAGTTCTGTGTTCAGTCTTGTAAGAAAATCCAGTCATTGTTTACATGAGGGTGGGTCAGCTCCTTCTGCCTCTCTCACAGATCCTCCACAGTGCTCTCTACACTTCTCTTTACAATTTTCTGTCTTTTTACACTGCTGCTTTGTATCTTGGATCCTTGACTTGCTCCTCATTCCCCTGTCAATGATGTCACTTCTTCCTGCAATTTTACTTTTATTATTTTGCATAATTCTCACAGTCTAATGAGGTTTCCAGTACTCTGAGCTAAATACATGCAGCTCTAGCTTAGCCCTTGGGTCACAGGCCGCTGACAGGAGATCAGTACCAAATGATGAGAGCCCACTGCTGTTTCCCCCTGCCCCCAGCCTGCTCTGATCCTACACTTCAGCCCAGCCCAGCTCAGTGCCCAGCTGAGCTCTCCCAGGTAGGTGATGCCGGGCTGTGAAAGGCAACACCGTCTCACGGAGCTCCCAGTGCTCATCCGAGTGTAATTCCAGTGCTCTCCCAGAGCACCTCTGCGCTGCTTTGCTGGCTGTTGCCAAAACACCAGAATTCAGCTGCACCAAGGACCCAAAACCAGCAGCACACCTGTAACCCCTAGTGGGAAGTGAAGGGTTATAGAAGTTCATTTTCTGTTTTGTTTTCTGTAAATTTTGGTCTCAAACAGTGGTGTGAAACTGCCAAGGAAAGGGCCCTGTTCCCCTCTCAGCTTACACTGGTAATTCATTATTCATCATGCAGAATTAGAGAGCTTTACTGAAGGTCTCAGAGAAGCCTCAAGCAACACACCATAGAAGTTTGGTAGCTAGGATGCTGGTGGTTCTTTCCAAGTGAAATATAACTCAACCTAAATAAGAAGCAGTTTGACAGATTTATTTTTTTTTAAAGCATGTTAATTTCTTTGCAAGAACAATATAAAAAGAATTGAACATGGGCTCGATGTCTGGAAGCTACACTTGATACAGAGCTTTTTATTATTATCATTACCAATGTCATAATATGTTTGCTGCTGCAACCAAAAACTTTGTCAAACAGGTTGGTGATGGAGGAAGATTAGTTCCAGTGCCCAGCCTCAGTGAAGCTGACAGATACCAACCTCTGAGCCTTGTGATTAAAAAAAGAAAATGTTCACTTTCAAAGAAATCTAAATTTGCTTCAACACCTTTCACATTAAAAGACATCCTTCAAGGGGAGAAAGAAATTTCTGCAGGTAAGATTTTTACCTTTCTTTAAAGTGGAAAAATGCATGTTTTCTAGTAAATACAGAGTAAACATAGTTTAAATTGTGCAGGTAGTATGATGTTTCCTTAGTAAATGGGTAATAACATTTTTCTTGATTAGTCATTTAAGAAGAAAAGATATATAATATCATATATATTTAAATATAATAAATATTTAAGAAGAAAAGTACAATTCAAAATGTAAGAAAAAAGGAAAAAAAAGGACCTTCTGGTAAAGTAAAAAAGAAAGTAATTTATACAAAAAAGCCTTGATATTTTCTGAACTAATTTTAAATTCAGTTGAGCCTTGTTTTTTCACAACCCACAAATTCCTGCTGGATGTACTGATGTATGTTGATTAATTGCTACATAAAATTTGTTCAGAAATGTTCACCTTTCTCTGTACACTCACTTTTAAGTGTGTAAGAATGGCCTCAGTTCTGCAGCTCTTCCATGCTGGCAGTCCCTGGTACTGAATTGGGCTCTGCAGAGACAGAAGAATTTGACAACAGATATTACATCTGACAGATGTAATTGGATTTTCATAAGACTTCTTCCATGTTTGCAGTTTCTGTGGTGTATTTAAAGAGCTTAACTGTATTTAAATTGCCTTTGCTATGCAATAATGTAAATCTGAGGAGATTCTATCAGAATTATGAAATGCAAAATTGAACTATACTGCCTATATCTTCCTTTAAATACATTCCTTTAAATTTGTGTAATTCATGTCTACGTGCTCTGTTTTTTTCAGTTTCATTGCTTTATTTTTTTGGAAAAGATGTCAATTTCGACAAAAGTGTTCATGATATTAATTGCACAACAATGCATCAGTTAAAAACTCAACAAGACAAAGTAGTATGAACACAGGAAGACAGAAATACCACTTGATCCCACAAGAGGGGATTTCAGGACACAAGCATGATAAGAAAAATTTTAATGTTATTTCTTACATTCAGGAGAAGTCAGCTGGCTTGTCCTGAATGAAAAAAAATTGAAAAATCTCATTAAAAAGTCTAAGAAAAAGGTTGCAAGACCTCATTAAAAAGTATCACAAAACCTTACTAGTCTCTTCTGTAAAGGTTATATGTCATGTGCAGAAAGTATTGTCCTTTAACGTAAGCAAAGAGGTTTGTAATTGAATTTCCTTTTTTATGTGATGAAGACAAGCATTTCTAATCATTTTAGAGTTATGATAAATATATGAACCTTCCTTTTGGTTAAAAATAAACACAAACAGGATTCATACTAGGTGACTTCATAATGTCAGTTTATCCTAAAAGTTTCAAAGGATTAAAAACAAAAAAAAGGAGTAAACTCCATATTCTTAGATGTATTTGGGAATGTTTTCAGTTGGTAACCAATGTGTTCCAGTACTTTTTCTGTTAGTGTAATGGAAATGTATTTGATATTATAAAGATATTTTTACAGAGATGCTTTGGTACCTACCTTTTCATTGTACAATAATTGAACACAAACTTTCAAGCAAGTCAAAATTTATCTGTTGTTTTCCTTCAAAATAAACTGCCATAGGCCCTGGAATCAATAGGCACCCATGGAAAGTGTGGTAAGACTTTCTAAATGTGATGTCAGGTACAAGACAGAGTTAATGTTACTGGCACACCCATCTCTCATTGATGTATTCATATAAAATGAAGAAAAATTAGGGTATTCGTATGGCATCTAGACAAAATTAGGAATGCCCCATTCCCTAATATTTTTTATACAGTGGCTTTCATTTTATTCCTAGTTTTATTATTCTTTGTGGCCTCCACTGAGTCATTTTGGGTTTCAGAGCCTCTGTCATTAAAGCCAGAACACACTACATGTGTAGTTTACACGTATCAACATCTCATTTACAGGTAGAAGTACTTGAGGAGAATAATGATGAACACAAGAATTTGAAATTAGCTCTAATCAAACCCAGGAGCATGGGCACAACTCTGCCAGAGAGAGGCACAGAAAGCCTCTGACTTTTTTGTGCTGTTCCCATCAATCATCAGTAATAACCAATAAACAAGTGTTCAGTGTAGCTCTGAATTTCCTATCAGAACGGTAGGAATGGTTCCCTTCATTCTCGCTGTGTGAAAATACCGTGTTCAGGCTCTTCATCACACAAAGGTTATCTTCTTTCACTCAGGTGTCTCGTCTTACCAGTTGCTCAACTATGAAGACAAATCAGATGTTTCACTTAATGGCAAAAGAGGAAATCAGATAATGAACGATGTTGGTTTTGATGTTGCTGGATCAGATTCTATTGCCTTTAAAGCTTCATTTGGCATAGTGACCAAACACGAAGTTGAAGTACCAACATTACTTAAAGAACTTACTACAAGGTTGTATTCTGTGGTTTGATTTCTGTCCCCATGATTCTATTTCATAGTTAGGTTAAAAGTCTGAAGTGATTGGGTTTTGATTATTTTTAGTCAATGGGTAGCATCACCATCTGATATTTTCAAGGGTATCAGGTTGGATCACTGGGATTAGACACATGACCTTCTGTATATTATAGGCTGTACAATTTTTCTGAATTCTTTCAATTATGGTGCAGTTCTTAGGAAAAAAAATCATAGAGGAAGAATCCATCCAAAGTCCTATCTGTGTTATACCATAGTATTGAAAATCTGAAATTTACTTTGAATGACATTACCCAACTTCAGATTTCAGAAACAGGATTTCTTTGCCTTTGATGAACTAGAGAGCCATATATATTATTGCCATTGTAGGTACTTTGAGGTTTTAGGAAGCTATTACACAGCCTTTTCTGCAAAAATCAAAATAGATTTTTCTACTTGAATATTTCATAACTTCTGTGACTTTTCTTTAAATCCAGTCTCTTTTGCCAACATTCTTCTTGTGTTGTGGGCATTGAAAATGAATTTGGTGTTCCTGTTGTGCTAGCACAGATCTCAAACGTGTAGAAACATGATGTGACTAATTCCAGGTGTAACTATTTTATATTTCAAGGATTGTCCCTTGGTCACAATGTCATCCCAGTGAATCCCAGCAGTGCATCCCAGTAAATTATTTCCTATGCATGATGCAACATTTGGCATTTGCAAATATATATTTTTCCCTTGTTGTTATTTTCCAAGAAGTGCATGCCATTTTGTATCTGTAACCTCCTTCCTTACTTACCTTTTCCTGGTTTATTTGTAACCTCCAAACATTATCATAAATAACAGGGGGTGAGGAGAGAGGATCTAGTCTCCTGAAAAATAGATTCACTGTTATATAAACTGCCACTGTTTGTAGAAATTCTATGAACACTTGTTTCGTGATTGTTCAGTATTGTTTATAAGTAATATAGTTTTTTTTCAATTATTGGCACTAAAACCAGAGTCAGATGGACAGGCTTTGAATTTTCTGGGGTGTCCCAGATATCCTCTCTAACATCTGTACAATACTGGCTTTCCTTCAATTTTTTTGTTCTTCTGTTCCCAAAAACTGAAAACCAGTATTAAGTTTACAGAGATCTCCTTAGTCAGTTGTTTTACTGCTATGGACCAGAGATTATGGTGATTTATTTACTGATTTAAAATTACTTAGCTGCTTTGTAAACTGCTAATTATGTCTGAATTTCCTTTCTGCCTCCCTCTTGATTTTAGAAAAATAAACTTTGATCATTGCCTAGTCCATCAATCAAGAAAAAGCAGGATGGAAGTTTTGTGTGTGGTCATGGAAAGTATTCGAACTACAAGGCAGTGCTCGTTAACTGTCCATACTGGAATGCGTGGAGAGGCAATGAGGGTAAATATGTTTGACAAAGTTCTGTAACTTAAATGATCAAGCATAAAAAGCTCATTTTTTATAAATGTTATGGTTTGATTTAATTGTACTTTTATAATGTAAGCTCAGAAAACACCTGAAGTAAATGGAAATTAGTGTACTGATGTAAAGTGATTTAAAAGTTGGTCTTTTGTTAGCAGTGCTGACTGAGGGATGGGAAAAGCATGAAAGGATGGCTCGACAATGAGCCATTGCTTGGGGGAAAGCCTCAGCAAAAACGTGGGATTCACTACTTTCTAATAAATATATAAACTTTCTTTCAGTATTATGGTCATCTTCTCTAACACACTGGAACTTTAGGTTATTATTTGAAGGGTCAGCATCTTACTCCCTCTCCTCCCCCTTCCCCCTTGATGTGTTTGAATAATTAAACCTACAAGTCTCTAACTTTGCTCTTCACTAGTATTTATAAGTCATTCACATACTTTTCAGTAAGTGATGCAAATTACCCTCTCTGTGTCAAAATTTATTAAAATGCAAAGTTGCTAATAAAAAATTCTTTAGCTGTGAAATTTGATCTTCACTTTCAAAGTTTCCCTCTGGCATTATAATTGTCAATATATGAAGTTAAGAATAGTATTATGTTTATTTAATCATTTCAATTTGAAACTTTTTTTTCTTTTGATGCTTCTCTAAATTATAGTTTCACATAATTGAAGAACAGAATAGTAAAGGGCGGGACAAAGCCATTGTTTTTCCTGCACATACAACTATTGCTTTTAGTGTATTTGAACTCTACATTCATTTGGATGGTAATTTCGGTAAGTGAAGTGAATTGCTGTCATTACTGCTATTATTTATAATGATTTAAGTTTTTAAAACTGTTTTATTGCTCTTGATATACATAAGCCCTGAATCCATAAAATGGTATGTTTTAATTTTATGCTCCTAAGTATTCTGACTCTCTGACAGAAACAATGTTTGAAAAGATAAACAAGGCAGGTGCTAGAAAATAGTCTGCTGTGGGAACATTTTAAAAAAATTAGCTTGATTCTGTATTCTTTATATTCTGCAGTTACATGGAACAAAAAGCCCCACTTAGTTCTATTTCTAGCTGGTGAGGAACAGGCTTCTGAAACTACCTGATCAGTTTTGCAAGGCAAAATAGAATAGGCAAGTACAAAGACACAAGTAAAGGAAAAAGTGTACAGAATTTCTAAACTATAACTAGTTATAGAGCCATAGAACTTCTAACTGTAACTATTGCACCATTTTTTTTCTGTTTGGGCTTTAATTTCAGTCTAAAACAGCATTTGCACATATATATCTAAAGCTATTTAGGAGGAAATAATTGCACTCTTAGATTTTACTTTAAAGTTTTTTTTCAAGTTATGTATAGAACCATAGATGATACCTTTATTTTAAAAAAAGTATTAATAGTTGATTCAGTATTGGAAGAGGTGAGTACAGAACTCACAGCCTTTCTTACTGTTTTTCACTTCTACTTTCAAGTAAGACTACAGAAATGCTTGTCCTTCAGAATCATTTGTATTATGGCTTTCATTTGTATGATACTGACTGTCCTAATCCCTTAACATGACCATAATTTGGGTATGAACCAAAACAGGCTCTGAGGATGATAATTGAAAGCCACCAACATTTAAAAATTCCCATTGAATCTGTGTTACATGATTCTATGGGCTATTACTGTGTGCAGACTTGTATTAAAAAGTTGTACTAGCAATTAAAAATATTAGTAAAGCTAAATTTAATCACTGTTGACTTTATTGATTAGAAAGCATATGAAATTATTGTGCAATTATGGCTTTTATATTTAGTCCTTTAAAAAACTTTTCATTTTTACAGAACTCTGTGTGACTCCAATTTCAAAAGGAGGATTTGAAAGAGAGAAATCTGGATCATCTTCACTGACCAAATTAAGGAGATTAAAGAATAATTTGTTTTATCGAAGTATGACTTTTATTATTTATATACAAATGTCTTATTTAATGCATGAAAAGTGTATCTTTGTTTCTTTAATTTCTGTGCAAGATGAATGTTTAAAGAAAAAAATGTTGATGCAAAATGAACCTCTCAATTTCTAGTGTACTGAAATGATTATAGTTATTACAATTTACATTCAAGAACCTGTCTTTCAGAAACACTAAGTTTGTTCATTAAACTCTAAAGATCTTAAAATAAAACTTATGGCTGTTGATAAACTGGTATTGAGTAATTACACAGCTAACTTAATATTGAAGCTATCTCATGTGTCTGCCATTTACAGCTCATATTATACAATACAAATTATAATTATAGTAATATTTGAGGGCAAAAGCTGTAAGTTTAAATACCAAACAATATTAGCTGCAATATTTGAATGTACTCCTTAGGCACTACGTTCCCATGGCAGGGACATGGCCAAGATGCCATTATAGTCCTCTTTTTTCATTCTAATAGGAACGTAACACCCAACAAAAATGCAGCTTTAGACCAAGATCTTAAACTTGTAACACTCCTTGGTCCAAGTGCTTTGGAAATCTGCAGATCTGAGTGTGAAGATAAATGCTGAGCAGTAAACATGTCCCAGAGGCTGCTCTGTATAGGTGTCCTTTTTCTCCATTGCATTTCATTCTTGATCAAAGGACTTTATGGATCAAGCCTTCAGTGCTGCTCCTGTCCACACCAGGGGAATACTTCAGTGGGTGTGATACATCTCAGGAGCTGTAGCTGCCTAAAAGTTCTTCACTCAGCCTAGTCAGTCCCTGAAGAGAGAGGGAAAAGGTAGGTAGTTTCTACCTGGCATATCTGGATGGTCAGATATCTGCTAGGAGGGAAACAAGGAGTCCTCTTAATTTTCTAAACATATTAAGTATTAGTGGGATTTTTTTGTAAATGATAGGGAAAAAAAAGTGAATTTACAATGTTTAGAATATAAAACTAGAAATGCAGAAATAGAAACAGGGAAGTACACAGCTGTGATTTGACTTTGCACCAGTTTCTCAGAAGCCTGCTTTATGCCTTTCAGGTGTATTTCTAAAAATATAATTAAATTGGTCATAGACAAAAAATTCTGGTTTATGTCAGTGTCTTAAGTGAAGTTGAAGAAAAAAATTGGGTTTTGATGGGAAGCAATCTATATGGCAGGCTTAGAATGGTTTGGTGAATCAGTTGTTATTCCTGTAATTAAACTGACATTGTTTAAACCACAGTTCATAGTGTAATAACAAAACATTGCTTCTTTTGTGCATTCTTTTCCAGATAAAGGAGTAGTGGAAATCATTCCTAACTCTGATCCTTACTTGGAGGACCTTTTTGCAGATTATTATGAAAAAGCTGCGAGCATGACTGATGTCTCTACAAGCTATCTCAGAGACGGTTCTCATATCCGAATTAATTTACTTAACAACAACATCCCCAAAGGCCCCTGTGTCCTTTGTGGAATGGGAAGCTCTAAAAGGGAGACAGTCTATGGATGCCTGGAGTGTTCTTTTAATGGACAAAAGTACGTACGACTGCATGCTGTGCCCTGTTTTGACCTCTGGCATAAGAGAATAAAGTAACTGATGCGGGTAAGTGCCTCTTGTCACAGACATGGGCAGAACTGTGCCACAAACTTTTCAGAGTTAGTAAATATGACTCAAATTGTGAAATGCAAAATAGTGAAAGTGCAAAACATTTTATTACACTGTTATCTTCAAATTCTTTGCTTCACGGTCAATGACCTTCTACTTTAAAATGCACATGCATTCCCTGACATTGCTGTTTTTTCTAGAACCTTCTCATTATCATGGTAATGAACATACTTTTAAATAGTACTTTCATCATGTCAAAATCCATGCTAGAACTTAAAATTGTTTACACAAACTTGTTGTTAAACCCCCAAAATGTTGCCTTTCTCTACCCTGGCATATGACGGTTAAATGAGAATATTTGTTAATAATTTAGTGTTCTCATGAATGTTTAATTGAAAGTATCGGATTAAAAAACATGCTAAAACTTAGCTCAGTCTAATGTTTCAGTTACAAAAGGAAACAGCTAGAACTATGGATGGGAGTTTCATAGTAGGGTGCTGTTGCTGTATATCAAGTTTGTTTAGATTAATAAAAAGTACCAGCCAGTCTATGGTTGGATTTTACGTCGCAGCTGCTCTTGACTTTATGTGCTCAGAAAAAAACCTGCTTTGCAGAAAATGTTTTGGGAACTTATGAAAACAATGGAACCGCACACTCCTGTAACAAGACTGGAGGGGTGAAGGTCTTTAACAGGTGCATCCTAGCCTCAGGAAATCGAGGCTGTTGAACACCAGAGAGCTGTGTCCAGGGCTTGGACTGGGTGTGCTGTCGGGCAGGGCGCTGTTAAACCTCTCACCACACTGTTTTACACTAGCAAAGCAAAACACCTTTTTATACCTTTTAAAATTATTTCAAGGAGAACTCAGGTATGGAAGCTTTTTTCACTTGTGCTGCCACTTTCACTGTGTACATCTGATTACTACAGGTTGAAATAAATAGAGCCATTGCTTTGCTTTTCATGTGAGAGGAGTGAAGCGTGTTCCACAAGTGTTATGATGTGCTCTGCACAAGCAGAGCAGTTAACAGATATAAGTACTGTCTATTAACTATTGCTACTTTGCATTTTTCCAGTGAGGAAAACCAGAATGATGCCCAAGTAATGAATTACTTATGTTTACATGTAGTATCTCCCATCATCATCGACCCTGTTCAATAAATGATGATAGTGTAGATTTTTAACTTGGTGCTGCTAAATAAACTGGTTAACTTGATAATTTTACTATGTTGAAGTTTAAAAACTCACTTAAAATACTGCTTTTTCTCCAACACCAACTTTTCAATGTTAATATTACATCAAAGAGGTTATTTCAAGTTGCTTTAAAATCATTTTTGTTTTTATCTTAACGTTCCATAGACAGTTTGCCTATTTTAAGGCCTTTTATAGTCAATTGTTGTAAATGGCCTTTCCTCAAGAAGCTAGGATAGGAGCAGGGGTCTAAGAAAGTTCTGTTCCTGGGATTCTGTTTTCCCTTTTTATTTTACAGGGGATTGAAAAGTGTTCATCAGTTATGTTCCAGCTATGTCAAAGGTTACTGCAACTTTTGTGTTCTCAATAGAACAGCAATAATTCTTTTCATCAGTATTTCACCAAATGAGAGACTACTGAGCAATACTGTAGATTGGAACATGTTGTAGGAACCACTAATAGTAGATCAAGGTGTACTTCAATTTTATTTCTTTCTTTTGAAACATCTAACAAATTTATCAAATGAATGATAAAAATAAGATTTTTACAGTCACCTTAAGAGATATAAAAAGACACCACTATAAAAAAAATACAAAAATTCTGTGACAAAGTATTATTATTTAGAATCCAGTGTCCAGAAATCAAAGATTTTTTTAAGTACTTAGAGTTCATCATGCTGGTAGACATTGTATTCCTTTGCTGATATGAAGCCATCTCCATCGTGGTCATTCTTCTTAAATATATCAGCTAAGATTTCATCATGGGCTGAGGGATGACGTTTTTTGCCATCTCTTGCAAATTCTTCTTTCAAATACTGGCTTATCTAGAAGAAAAGAAAAAGCCCAATCATTGTGACTTTTATATTAATACTCAACAGCTATCTTCAAGGACACTGGGGGTATACAAGTAATGTACTGTGATTCCAGTGCATACTGATCTATAATTTATCTACAGTGTGAGACTTATTAATGTATTAAAGCAAATTTCAGCAAACCACAGTGCAGTGTAGTTTGTGTAAGCACACAGAAACCTTACATGATCAGCTGCAGCAGAGGCAGCTCAGATACAGATAAAACTGATGCAGCCACATGCAGCAGGTTTATAAATTATTTGTTTCAAATTATTTACATCGTATTACCTCAAGTTCAGAGAGTTTCTTGTCACGGTCTTTGTCTATTTGATTGAATGCTTCAACACTACGAGGTCCCTTATTTACTGCATAAAGTTCAATCTCAAAGATCAGTGTTGCATTGGGTGGAATCTTGCCCTGTGCTATGAAGAAAAAAAAATAAAAGTGTTTAAGGAATCAGACATTATTGGGCAGAAATAAAATGTATAATAAATTCACATATAAAGCATTTTTTATTAAAAAAGGCTGTGTTAATATTCAGATTAAACTCTGAATTTAAATGCTGTACATCCTATGTAGACAGGAAGATTGACTGTGTTAGATAAATGATTTTGGAAAAAATTTACTAATCATGTACTTGCCTGAAACAAAACAGCATCACATAACAATTCAGGTACTTTCAGAGATTAGGTGAATGGTTAGCATGAAAAACAAGTACTTCTAAAGTTCTCACTCCTCCACATCCTGTCATATGACAAGGCTTGTTTAGAGACTGGTTCTAAGATGTCTGTCTTCATTAAACAGTGGCAATCTGATTTAAAATATAACAGTAGTAGCCCAATGTGTTTTCTGCTTGAAGAAACAAGCAAACAATATCACGTTTTACCTACTTCGTATGAATTATGCCTATGGTAAAAGAACTTGCTATAAAATAGTGTTCAAAATGTACATCTCAAAAAGCAGCAATAGAATGTAAGTCATCTGATTTGCAAAAAAAACCACCACAGAAACCCCAAACTACTGGAATACTCTGTCTGGTCTCTGAACTAAGAAAACAACTGTTAGAATTCATTATTCCTGGATCAAAGTGCTTTCTGACACCTGATGTAAAACCAGCACTGCCTACAAACACAAGTCCATGTACCATGCATCTGGCAAAAAAAGGGAACTGAAAAGAGACAGCAACAAACCAATACAGTCTAAACATAGTGCCAAAAGAGCATCAAGAAATCATGCAGTGTAAAATTAAAATTGGAAACATGCAAGCTGCCAAAGCCAGTGAACATGGCATTGTGACCTCAGAATTCTGAGCTTGTGTCCATCCTTCACAAACTGAAGAAAAGCTAAAGAAGCTATACTGTCTGTAAACAGAAGGTAAACAAAACTATTACAATACTCATCTAAATTAGCCATAGTGAAAATGACAGGTTTCAGAGTTCAAAAGGTTTTAACCTTCCATGCTTTAGAAAAGTAAATTTTTAAATACATCTGAATATAAATAATTTAAATACTTACAAAATAAAGATACAATACTAGAATTCAGTGTCAGTAGATTACAAGTATACGTACCAACAAAGGAAAGGCATGTAAAGATTTAGAAAGCCACATGCATCTTTTCTAATTCAAGATTAGGCAGGCATCTTCCCCAGCATGCAGGAATATGCTGAGACAGAGGACAGGTGTGCTGTAGGAAAATACTACTTTCCTCAAGTGCTATCTGGAACAAACAGTTAACACAAGTATTAAAGAACATTTTTTATTTGTATCAGTGTTTTTCCTTTTTGTATGAAATTACATTAAAGACAAAACTGATGCATTGAATTCTGACATGTCACTACCAAAGTATTATTATAGAGCAGGAGCTACCTTTTTACAGAAACTACTACAGCCATGTCAGAGCTGAATTTATCTACCTTTGAGTGCTGAAACACTGCATAAAACCTGTACTGGAACTTTTTTCAAGTAATCTGCACACTGAATTATCTTATATTCAAATCAGATTTCATGCACTGCACCATTACAATTACTGTGTAATGTGATAATGAGAGCCATTAACTATTCAAAATGTAAGCAGTATTTTAAGCAAATTATTTCTACTTAGACTAATTGCACTGCATTATAACCCATTTTACTCAGAAGATGCAGATTGTCATTAAAACGCTGAACAGGTAGCAGTCAAATAATAAAAACCAAATGTGACTGGAATTTAATAGATTAACATAATAATGCTGACATGGATCATGGAGATCTTTTTGCTGCCAGTTTTTCCTATCATTGGGAAAATGTGTTGGGTGGCGTGTACTGAGTTCTGATGGGAACTGCAAGGGCTGGGCGTGGGTCTGTGGCCAGGACTAGTGAAACTGTGCAGCCATGAGCAGGACTGGGGCTGCACAGCTGGGAGCACCAAGTCTTAGAGACATTTACAATGTATGTTTGAAAGGGTGAAACAGAGGAAAGACAGAGTTTAGTGTTAAAACTTCTCCCTTACCATATCCTTGCTGCCCGTACGCTAGCGATGGAGGAATTGTCACTTTCCGCTTTTCTCCAGGACACATATTCATCATAGCAATATCCAAGCCCTTTATGACTTGTCCAACACCCAGAACAAACCATTTGGGATGACCTTCATTTTGTGTCCGGCTATTAAAAAAAAAATTGTGTATGAGTAACATTAATTTAATATTTTTTTATATATATATAACTTTCAATTGAAGTCAGTAAGAACATAGATTATTAGCACACAAGAATGTTTAGAGTGCAAGAATACAAAGTATAACACTTTTTCTGCTACATGTATCATTTAAGGTTAAACCTTGCTATGTGTTAAGGGGAAACATCCTTTTTAAACTAAAAAAACCTCCTTGTTTTTGAACTTTTTACAAAAACATCCTCTCTTCCTGATCATGTACACTGAACGCCAGAAACAAGGTGCCACTGCAGGAAGTAGAAAAGTAGAGGGATCACTAGATCACTAGAAAGTGAAAATGTCTTCAGCAGTTCCCATCACTGTAGGATGGGATGGGACTGAGACTGCAGGTGTGTGTTGGGGGAACCTGGCAATGTCAGCTACAGTACTGTGTGTCACCTACCGCCCGGGCCAGTTCAGACAGCCAGTGCTTGAGGCAGCTTCTGGTCAAATGAGGCACTCCCAGTACGGGCACTACACCCAACAGCGACTGAGCATCCAGAGAGCAACACTCTGTACCGAAGTCAGTCACTTCAACAGGCAAAGAAATGCAAGCAAAACGGCACTGTTAAATGTAGAATTATCCTACACTGATTTTTTTCTTAAATTACACAGGTGGGGGAATGAATCAAGATTTTGTAATAAACTAAGCTACGGTCTGAGGATAGATGGATGGGGCAAAGTGAAAAAGCAAAAGACTGAATGTTAACTTTGTGGTAAAATGGACGGCACAACAAATCCAGAAGGGAAACAGTAACAGGGACGAGGCAAAAAGGCTGCAAACCACTAGCGTAATAATGTGGCTGCACTGCACAGTACCAATTATGTGGAAGTGCATACTATATTCAAGTTTCTGCCTAAAATTGTCAGTGTGCATGCCTACTAGGAGCTCCTCCTCCCAACCCGATTTTTTATGCACATATTACAGCACAGAACATGGCAAGTGACAACATGATGAGTTTTTTTTCCCCCCTGCGAAAGGGGTTCTCCATGTGAGGTGTGGGCTACAGGCTCTCGAAGTTCCATCTTTTGATTTTTTTTTTTGATTTCCATCTTTTGCGTCTGCGCTCCCTCTTGACTCTAGGGAAACTCTGCATCCTTCAACAGTCGGCCGAGGAAAAGTAAAGGTTGAGACGGGGAGAAATTACTAATGCTGATGCGGTCAGTGCGGGGCCCGAGTCCCGCTAACCCGGCTTCGGGAGAGCGGAGCGGCCGTGCCACGCACCCCCGGGCAGGGCGCACCGCGCGTCCGCCCACCCGGTGCCACGGGGGCTCACCTGCAGTAAAACTTGGATCCGTCGCTGGCCAGGAATCCGTCATAGTGCGCGTTCAGCAGGTCGCCCTTCTTGCTCTTCGGGCTGCAGGGCTCGGGGAGGTGCAGCACCTCTATCTGAACCTCCTCCGCCGCCGCCGCCGTGCCGCCCTCGGCCCGCGCCGGGGCCGCCAGCAGCGCCAGCGGCAGCAGGAGCAGGCCCAGCGCACGGCCCATGTC
>VZRX01004162.1:0-123931 GCA_013398075.1 Notiomystis cincta | reverse complement strand
TTTCATACTAAAAGTGGAACTTATTTTGCATGGGCCACCAAGTATTTTTTATGTGGTAGCTCCTTTTTGTTAGTGTTTCTTTAGTGTGGATGAAATCAATGACGTAAAGTGGGGAGGATCACTTTTTAGAAATTTTTTTTATTTGCCATTCCATTTGATTTTTCTTGTTATCTTGTTCTTTTGGTGAAGGAAAGGGGAAGAAAGGGTGAGCAGCTTTGGGCTTTCCTTACTTAGCAGTGGTGCGTTGTGATTTACTGTATCACTGTGGGATTATCACAAGCATTTTAAAACCCTTCGAGCAATATTTAATAAATGATTGTTACTGAGTGAGATTATTATTATTTCAATTTTTTTTTCTCTTCTATCACAAGTTCATGCAACAGACAATACAAGAATGGAGCTAATCATCCCAGGGGAGCAACATTTCTATATGAAAGCAGTTAATGCAGCTGAAAGGCAGAGGTGGCTGGTAGCACTGGGGAGTGCAAAAGCCTGTTTAGCAGATACCAGAACAAAAAAAGAAAAAGGTATGTGTGTTACTAGAGTATATCACCTTTTCAGATAATCATAGTGCAAATATTGTGGTACAAAGTCAGTATTATTGTCCTTTAATATAGATTTTAATTTTTTGTAGTCATCTCTATGGTAAATTCCCCCTCAATATTGGAATTAGAAGTCACCTGCATTGACTTCTTGTATCTTAAGAAGCTGAAATACCAACAAGGTATTGCTGTCACTAGAACAAACATATTGTTTGTAGCTGTTATGAAGCCATTCCATTTCTGCTGTTATAGTAACTCTTTATAGTAACTTTTTTTTTTTCCATAGTTTTTCTTGGATGGTTTAATGTAATTATTCCCAGCCACTCTGGTGGGCATAAGTTTTATCCAGTAATTTCTTTCTACATTACATGGCAGCTAAGAAAGATTTCAACTTTGTTTTTCCTGATAATACGCGTTTTTCATAATAGTAATTAAATTAGCATCAGTTATCCAGAAGTGTTGTCTGGTTCAAGTATAATTCTTGATTCATTGCAGAATCCAGTTTTCCTCAAAATTAAGTGGAAGTTTAAGTGGATTTTTAAATTGATATTTATATGAAAATTGCTTAAAAATTACAAGATGTATGTACATTGTATGCAATAAATTTATATTTCCATGTTTTTTCATAGAAATAAGTGAGACCAATGAATCTCTTAAAACCAAAATGTCCGAACTTCGTCTCTACTGTGATCTTCTCATGCAGCAAGTTCATACAATACAAGAATTTGTTCACCATGATGAGACTCGCTCTCCTCCCAGCATTGAGGTGCAGAATTCTAGAATTTTTCATTCCATTATATGATTCACCTCAAGTTGCTGTTGATGCCTTAAACCTTATTCATCTCCCCAGTTGGGAGACTCAACCTAATATCAACTTCTGAATGCTTGTTTGTAGACGTACTAATAGTGATTTTATGTGTGTAAAGTACCTGGATGGTTTCACTGTAATTGTGCCAGGTGTTAGGAAGCAATTGTGTTCCTGAGCCATTTGGTTGAAAGGCCAGAAGAGCTATCATGTGAGCAATACAGTATTTTGTCTTGTTCTGCATCTTTATTCAAGCAGTTGAAACAATTTTTGTCCATTCTTATTCCTTGTGTAGGAGGGTATTCCATCGTTTTATCAGTGAAAGCTAGTGTTGCAGGCATTGGAAACATGCAGTGTAGATGTCTATTAAATTACAATGCTGTCACATTTGGTTTCTTAAATTGGGCATGTGGTAAGGTACATTTGATTAAAAAAATGGGAAGTGTAAATTCTTAGTGGTAATGAGGGAAATAAGTGTGGCTGGGAGAGGTGGTAGGGAAGAGTTGTATTTGCATATTTTAATTTTGTTTCCTGCTTATGCTTGTGCTTTCATTTATTTTCAGAACATGAATGAAGCCTCTTCCTTGCTTAGTGCCACATGTAATACATTTATCACAACACTTGAAGAATGTGTGAAGATTGCTAATGCCAAGTTTAAACCAGAAATGTTCCAGCTGCCTCACCCTGATCCCTTGATTTCTCCTGTGTCACCATCACCTATTCAAATGGTTTAGACATTTTGAAATATTATCTTTTCTAAGTGTCATATTGATGGTTGGACTGGGGGGATGAGTTGCAGAACACTATGCTATTGTTATGTGCTGTGATGTCAGCAGCTGAAATCTTGACTGTGTTACAAATCAGTACTGCTCCCAAATATAAATCAATTTTCCATTCTCAGTCTTTGTTTGTCAGCCTTCACATCAGAGTAATTTCTCATACATGTCAAGGCCCTGTAATGAAGTATCTTTGAGTACATTTATGAGTATCTCATAAATGAGTGAGATTTAACTTTTCCTCAGTTCAACTCTTTGGGTTTTTTAGAATGCTAACTGTACACTGATCATAAAAATTACATTTCTTCACCTCCTGCTTAAGTGCTTTGTGGCTTGAAGCACTTCAGCAAGATAGGCATATGTTTCAGTGTATATGATTCAAGATGTTTGTCCTAATATATCATTCCCTTATTTAATAAAAAGATATATAATGGTAAAGATATTACTTACATAACTATTCACTATTGATTAATTCCCTTATGGGGAATCAAATGCTTTCTCAGTTCTCTATTCCAGGATGAGCTGTATTGTGGAATTTTGTTGTGGGAATCTCTTTCTTTCCATTTGAATCCTCCCTCTCTTTATCTTTGATGGCTTTACTTACAAAGCTGATGATTATGACTTAAAATAATAACTTTCTTTGATATGCATAGAAATTTGACAGTGAAAGCAGAGAAACCACAAGGAATCAAGAGGCAGAATTTGGCTTTATGTGTAATGAGGAATTTAAACTTCCATTTGGTAAAGAAAAAATGTCTTGATGCTCCTGTATATCATAGCAATTAACAATGGCTCTGTGGGGAACTTTGATGCAAGAGGGAATGAATTCCATAAATAGGAGGTAGCATCTTTTGTAGTAAACTATTTCTTGTGTGAATGTTCTAAAACTTTAAATATTGATGGCAATCCATCTGTTTTCATATAGTTAAATCAGATTTTTAACTGAATGATTGCTTTTTTTAAAAAAATATTGCTGTCTGTCTTTGTAAAGACTGTAAATAATGTAAAAAATAATGTAGATATGTATATAATTTTTCTAAATAGCTTGTGACATTTTTGGTGTTGTTTGTTCTTTGGAATTTTTTTTCCCTGTAGATGAAGCGTTCCATTAGCCACCCTGGTCCTTGCTATTCAGAAAGGTAATTTTCTATGTCATTAAGCTTTTTTCTTGTGTCTCAAAAGACCCCCCTGAACTTGGTAGCATTAAAATCAAAATGTGAGGCGAATAGTTCACTTGGGGAAAACATTAAAAACCATAAATTGATCTAATTGTGAAAACAAAGGGTGCAGATTAACAGCTATCGGTGGCAGCTGCTGTTTTTAATACAGTACCAAAATTTCATCATGCTAGAAGCCTTATGCAAATTACTTGTTTTGACAAGTTTATGAAATTGGAGCTTGAAACCCTAGCATTCTTTTTCAGTCAGTATTTCAGATTCTCAGATTATTTTCTTCGGTTTTATTTCCACTTTCAGGCTTTGCAGTTGTGAAATTGATTGTGAAATTGATTGTTGATTGTACTGGTTTTAGTCCACTGTAGTAAAAAGCATTGATATTCACAATTTAATCTAAGCACCAAAGTTATTTCAAATTTCAAGAATATAAAATTTGCGTGGGTTGTTACAGATTTTGCTTACTAATAGATCTCTTTTCCTTTGTAGGATTAATCAGTCTGGAAAAGAACCAGGTTCATCTCTTCACCGATTTTCTCAGCGGCGCAGAAGAACATACTCAGATACAGAATCTTACAGTGATAAACTTTCTGAAGATTCTCAGAGTAAGTTTGAAAGGGAGGGAGTTTTCTTTGTATCTTCAGGTACAATTTCTTCCCCTGTTTACAGCAGATGTTCTAGCACTGATGTAGGCATGTAAGATTCCTATATTCTAAGTCAGAGTACTTGTATAGTTTGTTACCTAGCTGACTTGTGCTGGCTTCCATCTATATTACAAAGGATTTGCAGCTGGAGTAGTTATATTGAAATCAGTGGGACTGCTGGCAAGATAAAACTAAGAATATCCAGAAAAGGGATGTTTGTCCTAATAGACTCTCACGTGAGTGATGTTCTGGTAAGTGATGTGGAATACTGCTGTCTTACTGCTGAATACTTATTGTCACAGAAGAAATTCTCTTTTTCTGACTTCTGTGAGTGGCAGGGGTAGTTTTCACTCAGTGCATTGTGGAAAGATGGTTCATTTCAGTGGCTCCTTGCCTTTTGTAGAGAACAGCAATGCTCTGAAGGCACACAGTCTTGCCAATAATAAAGATCATGATCAGAATTTAGTCCCTCCTGATTAGATTGGCTGACTGAGGTAGTAGCCAGTTCTTCTGTGGTTTTTTCCTTCTGAATCTTGCTGGCATTTTGACTCCACTAGAACTCCTCTCAGGCAGACTTTAACTTGACTTGTTCTTCTGTTTGCTTATATATAGGAAATACTTTGCAAATACAATAATTGACAGATTGGATGATACTTTTGGGGATTGAAAATTAAATACTTAATTGATCTCTTTGTAGGATCTGCTCATTGTTCTAGAAGTGCTGTCAATGGAGATCTGGTATCATCAACCATTCCTGAAGAAAATAAATCAGTGTCAAAGGAAAGATCTGAACTGGAAGAGACTCTTTCATCCTTTTCCTCCTGAAGCAACTGAAAGTATTAAATTTTCTATAAATAACGCTATGCAAAGCTGCTGTAATTATACTGTTGTTATAGGAAGTAGTTATTTCCCTTTTTAGAAGGATTTCTCTGCACTTTATAGAATAACATAAATACTGTCTTTGAAGTGTATTTTATCTTTATATAGTTTATTTGCAAGAGTATTTTCCTAATATTTCACAGTTTGAATGTGCATTTTTTGGAACAAATGATGGCTTTAACAGATAAGCATCCACATTTGTAAATGCAGCTCTTTTTAAAAAGTGTGGAGGTCTGACTGATACATTAGTAAACATTGCATTATAAACTTCAGCAAAAAGTTTTCATTTTTTTGGAGAAAATGCAACTTGTGCCATGGGCCTCTTGGTCATTTGTACCAGGTCATCCACCTGGAGCTGTGATTAGCCCCACAATGGCTTTTTTTTGCCAGCGTAAGGGCTGTGGGAATGGGCACTAATGGCTCCACTCCAGCAGCTTGATGGAAACACAAGGATATACATAATCCAGTCCTTATTTTTAGGCAATGAGAGTAGAAATATTTAGTGTATTTTTCTAAACAAATGTATAAAAATAACTTAATATGAAGGATTTGTACCAAACATGGGATATTTAATAGTTTTTATTTATTTATTCTTTTTTGCATCAAAAATTTCTACCTACTTTCACTACTAAAGGTCTAAAGATCTACTAAAAGCTTCAAAATGTGCATAAATTGTTTCTGGAGTGTGTAGCATCACAAATAATTAATACAGTGCTGTTAAGATTTACTCTGCTTCCTTAAGATGTGTTTTTAGCAAAGTATGATAAAAACGAGCTGAAATGCTAGACTGTTCTAAGCTGCTGTTGTAATGAATATTTGTATCTATACATGTTTTATTTATGACATATTTATACAATGTTTTTGCAATTCCTTTATATCATTTGAGGATGGTATACACCAGAAGATGGATTCTGCTCTCAGTTACATCAGTGTAAATTTGCATTAACTGTAAGTGAGGTCAGAGTCTGACTCTCTTAATAATTAATGAGTAATATAGTATAATAGTGCCTACTAGCACCTTGGTCAAGAAGGTTGTTAATGTTAGCATTGTAAGCTTTTGGGGGTTTTTTGGGTGTTTCTTTAGGGATGAACTTGGTCTATAAAGTCTTAGCTGTAGAGCACTTTAAGCAAGCCATTTACTGTTCTTGATTTAGACAATTGCTAAATAAATGTACAGGGTTTTTTGTACTCAAGCACATACCAAAATCTGTTTTTTATAATCAGATCTTTAATTTGGTTTAACTAGTCTTCCTTTTGTGTATATAAATAATTTGAAGCAGGCTGGAAAGAACAGATGGGAATGGGAGCTTTCCTTATAAATTTTTGGAATGTTGATTTATCTAAATCAAAATAGGTCCAAATGTTGAGGAAAAACATATGAGCTGTTGGCCATATATAAAATGCCAGTTTATAAACCATTATGTCAGATTCAAGTAGAATGGAATGGTTTGTAAAAAGGGTTTGTGGGTACCAGCTCAGAGCTGTCATTTGTGCTGAGTTCTGTCAGTTTTCGTGCAAACTGGCATATGCATATCAGCCACACACATGCTTGTACATTTTTTTTTCTGAATGTTTGCTTTAATGTATTCTGTATGACACGACAATTGTAAAAATAAATATTAAAAAAGATGTTCAGAGACATAAATGACATTCTGCACTGAGAGTGTTGTCTCAAATCATATGCTGCCAGAAGTGCTTTTTGAAATTTCACTGAGGTTTCTGCCAGCTTCTGCAGTGTTAATTACATGTCACAATGACAGATACCTTTTCCTGCTTTCAACTACTATGAAGAAAAGAGGTTGGACTCCACATTGTGCAAAAAAAGAAAAAAAAGGAAACTTGTCAGTGCATGTAGTAGTAATAATTTTTAAAACTGCCATAAGACAAAAGTTGTGATCAGATCCAAACACAAAATTTGCTTGTAATTGCTTCAGCACTGTTTTGGGTTTTTCTAGGTCCCCAAAGCCATCATTTCAGCTTTATGTATATATGTGTGAGATGTTTCTGCTAAATCAGCCTTTCTATAGATACCTGTGCCAAACATCCTAGTGTATTTCAGTGAAATCAGTGAAGATTATATGCTGTCATATTTTTGGTAACTGGGGAGTAAGAAATCATTTCTGAAAATTATCTGGCTGAATCAGAATGATCCATGCATAGTAAGACTAAAAAATACCTGGATGGTCTTATATTTTTCATTCCTAAATTTAGGAGAGAGCTTATCAGGAATGCCTGATTGTATCATTCTTTCTAGTGCAGAATGAGAGCTGAACCTCAACAGAATAGGTAGTTAGTACTTCTAGTTTTCATGCTTCTGAAGAGATCAATCTGAAACCACTTCAAATTTCTAAATAATATTCATCACTTAAAGAATATAAGCATGGGACATATATTTAGGTGAAAAGTGGTAGCTTCAGTTATATCTCCAAAGTTTCTAACCTCAGATAATTAGAAATAGAATGCTTAGAAATTACCAGGTTTCATTATAAAGAATTAATGGTAAGGCACACAATGATTTGGAGAGTTGTGGATACTGAGATTACAATGTTCAAAGGTTTTCAAGTCCTGTAAATGAATGTTTGTATGTCTTCCAGCTTAGTAATTCAGCATCACTTTTTAAACTCTTTTTTTTTTTCCATTAAAGAAAGCAATCTTTGGGATAAGAATCCTTTAGAGGTTACTTCTGCAAAAGAATTTTATTCCTTACTTATAAATTGAAATCACATCTGTTTGTTTTTGTTAAGGTTATTTTCACAAATTATAAACTTGAGTTTTGCTCCACCCCTATTGGTTTAAGTATTCTAGTGTAGCTGTTTTTCCTCTTGGTGCAAATTAGAAACCTTTAAAAGGGGTGTAATACCTGAATAAAGGAAATGTCTATGTCTGAAAATCAGCTAAAATGCAGTAAAATGGAGTGTTATTATGGCTCTCCACCATCACAGTTCTTTTTTCTCAGGCTGCCACATATAAAATATTAGTAGAAAATAGTAGAAAATAGAAATAGCTCTATAGTAGGATTTATACAGCAGCTCACAGAGCTTTGTTAAAAAGTTCTTCCTTATGTGTCAGCACTCAGGAAACATAAATGCCAAATGCTTTCCTACACTATATCAGTGATGAGGTATTTTTCTAGATCTGATCTTTGAAGAAAGCAAATGCCAGCTTATACAGTTAGAAATCTTAGTATTTAACCTCAATATAACAAGTAGATAATTCAAAATGTTTATTTCTTTTCATCTAGAGACTTCTTAATCTATTGTCTTGAGACATGTTATTCTTAGGGATGAGTTCTGTGAAATGGAATATCGAAGCTTTAGGTTGTGACTTCAGCAATGTCAGTCTAGGTTAGCCTTTGCTAAGCAGTCTTGTGGAAAAACACTGGCTCAGCTGGCAGGCCCATAACAGTATCTATTCAAGCTCTGTTTCAGCAAAGCCCCTAAGTATTTTAAATCCTATTTTTAGACCTGTGAGTGACTCATCTGCTGAAAGTACTTGCTTAAGTGCTGTGCAGAGTTGGGCCAGAGAGGTACTGGCAGGATGACCTTGCTTACATTGCCCCACCAGTGTGCTTCCTCTTCATCAACTGAGTGTTTTGACTCAGGAGAGGCCATGTAAGATGGAGTTGCCAGTAGCCTTTGTGAAGAAGAGGCCATCTGCAGATGCTATCACTATTTCTTTCTGCTGAGATGATAAATCTCTAGTGCACTTTTAATGTCAATTTTATTATGTGCCTGTGTACACAAGTTACTTGTTAGCTAAACAAGACTGTACCTATGCATTTTTGTGTCTTGTATTTAAGTTTGTTGGTTGGGGTTTTTTGAACATCTAGAGAAATGATAATTAGAAGCTTTCTTGAGGTTGTTTTTGTTTTCCTCTTTGAATGGTTTAAAGATTAAAATAGACAGCCTTTTTAACTTAATTTTTATTCTATTTTACTTTTCTCCCTAAGGAAGAAATACCATGTACTCTTAAACTCTTTCATATTTAGGATTCATACTTCCATCACTTGAAAAAGTTTGGATTTTGTCCTGACCTAGAGCTTAGCTCTTCTGAAATCCTTATTTTTACTTTAGTTCTTGTTTTGTCCCTATTTCTTAGCTTTCCTGCATCATTTGGATAACTAGTGGTTGATAATACATAGTATTATAGGAAATTATAAAAAAAGATTCTACAGTGACTCTTTCTGGAATAGGTTTTTAAACATTTTTCCTGTTTCCTACTTCTATTGAACTTGAGTCGGGTTTTTTTTTTTTTTTTTTTTTTTTTTGTAGTAGTGGTATGCTCAGAGTCTCAGTGATGCATCCTGTTTGCTAACTGATGCTCCTGCTCCACATAAGAGAGTTTGACAGCTCCTGAAGTGTTGCATTCCTGTGAGCCTGTTTGCTCTCAAGCTTTTTCTACAGAGTGAATTCCAGAAGCAGACTTGCTCCTTTGACCTTGATATTCCTTTTCCCATAGATAACATACCCCAACCCCCCGCCCCAGCCCCTAAAATGTAAAGACAGGCTTTGCTCTGATAGATATGTCAGCTGACTTGTGAGATAAGGAATTGATTAATCCCCCCATGGGAGGTGACAGCTTGTAGGTCCAGGCAGTTAGGCTCAACTAGTCTGCACTAGTTACAGCTGCCAGAAAAGCAAGAGGGTGTAGAAGAAACCTGGAAATAACAGAGGGATAAGAACAGCACAATTCTTAGGCATGTGCTAGAATTTATCCTTTGTCAATGAAGAATCTATGATGAAAAAAAATTTTTAAGTGACTTTTTTCAAGGCTAGCTGGTGGACAGGCTGCTTCTGATAGATGGCTGGATTGTCTACCTGGTTTACATTGGAGAACTGCATTTACACCTCATCTTTTGTTTCAGGAACTCTTTTTCTGTAGTGTAGTACAGGAACTATAAAACCAGCATAATAAATAAAGAAAGAGCCACAGACTTTGTGGTGCAGAAAGCATGCTTTATTTCAAATGAACAATTCTATCTCAAGGAGGTTCAACAGCTACCAAGCTCTATTACTACATTAGGAGAACTAAAGCAAATTGAAGTGCAGGCTGGTATTTGATGTTGTAGCAACAGTTTGTTTTCAAACTGTGGTTCATTGCTTAGTTGCCTGGAAGTGACTACTGGGTGTCTAATACTACCACACAAACTCAATCACTGCACCCTAAGAACCTCCGAGATGGGGTACTGCTGCTGCACTTGAATACCTAAATAGCTTTCTTGATTAAGGGGATGGCCAGGTGATGTTACTTTTTTAAAAGCTATTCAGGCAGTCAATATGTCAGAAACAGTACACAGTGGGTGAACAAAGTGCTGGCCGCTCGCACTTTGTCCAGAAATTGTCAGTCAGGTATGAAAAGTGTGACATGATCAGATCCAATGTAAAACGTTAAAGCAATGCTTACAGGAGGGTAATTGCAAACATCGCCAATGCCTTACATTTCTGATTCAACATAAATATTTGTGCACGCATGAAATACTGTGCACAATATCATGTCTTAGGTGTAGGTAATCTTCAACAGGGAGCCTCTCTACCTGTTGAGGCATTCTTAGACATCAACAATGAGTTGAGGCGCAAAAATTAGTTAAATGTTGAGCAGGGTAGTCGTTTGCTAGGAAACTTTCCCCTGCCAACTGTTAGTTCCAAAAGTTACGTTTCAAAATGTCATAAAATAAAGGTACAAAACTTCATAACCGTTAACTTCGGCTATATACAGTATGTACATGTCAGTGAAAAAAGTGTTTTAAATTCTTAGGTCAATAATGACTATAAGTCATAATGTATAGCTCTGGACTTTGTCTCGTTCAGGTAGGTAAAAAAATATTTTTCTTTTATATTTACATATCAGATATTTCAGTCCATATATGAATCACTTGTAAAAATACAAGTGTAAATAATACAGATTAAGCTCTCTAAGGTGATCGGATATTTATATTCACAGTGGCAGAATCGGTACCGAATTCATTCCCTAAATTCAGAGTATAAAGTCCACCGTCGTTCTTCTGGACATCCATGATGATCAGAGTGGTTAGATCTTCACTGGTTTCGATGTGGAATCTGCCTTGCTGGTCCTGACTGGTAATTTTTCTCCCTTTGCAGTACCATGTTATTTCAGGAGCAGGTTCACCCGAAAAAGCACAGGATAGTGTGAGAACTTTTCCTTCCTCAATGCTGATATCAGATGGGAGAGCCTCGATTTTGGGCGGTACTCCTTTATAAAACAGGAGAAGAAATACCAAGTTAGTCTGTTTTCACTAGGCCATGCAGCAGCTTTACTCTGAGGACTACTGCAGGATAGCTGAAGCACTAACTCTACCAATAATTGTAATGCTCACCTCTCAGACCTGATTTAAGCATTTTACTAGTTGAACTCTCCAGTTGAGCCATACTAGATTTCCCCATAATACTGCTGGAGCTCATCTCTACAAAGGATTCTTTCATGGAGGACATGCTTTTGGCAGACATGCTTTCAAATTTCATTTCAGTCATGCTGCTACTGCTGAAACTGCTGAATGAAGCCTCTTGTTTAGAAGAAGCAGCCATTTGAAAGGACTGAGAAGAAAAACTTTCGTGCATGCTTGCGTCGCCACTGGTCTTCAATACTACCTCTTTCGGAGGTTCTTCAACTAGAGCTGAGGAGCATTGCAAACATAGAAGGAAAAAGCAACAACGTCACATTAACGAACAAAGTCATGCAGTTCTGTGTGGTTAATTTTACACAAATGAAGACGGCATACTTTGCTTTCAATGGAAAACTGCAGTGGAGTATATACACTTGTTTATAGTCATCTGAGTCAAGATATCCAGATCACAAGCAGTAATTTAGAAATTAAAAAATAGGCAATGAAACTTACAGTATGTATGAGCTTCAAGGAAAAACATACATACTTAAGAAAAAACAGGTCATCACACAGTGCTTCTTATTAGAACCATCACTAGAGTTAGACTGAGAAATTGTATGTTCGTATCTTTAGAAGTTGTGAAACATTTTCAAGTTCTTAAAAACACAGAATACTAAAATCTGTATTTCAATATATTGTTCTGTAGCTATAAAAGGAAAGCTTAATCACTGCAGCTTTGCTTTAAACCCAAGCATAGTCATACAAGCAAATCACAGCCACCCCTTGATGCTAGGAACCGGGATGTCATATAGCCAATAAAATAGTAAACCCAGTTCAGTTAAGTTGCCATTAACCATGGAATGACTTTGTTTTATTGTAACAGATTTTGTTAGTAAATGAGGAAAGAATAGTTACCAGCACCAAGGTCTTAACATACTCATCCTAGAATGAATGCTCATAGCTTTCTCTTAACATGCACCTGTTGATGTAATAGAGCACCTCTGTGCTACTCTGTGGGTGTTAAAAAGATTTCTAATGCCGTTTTAGGTCTGCATATGTAATATACAAAAGAAATATGAAATTTTTAAAATACTTAAGCCAACATTGCTAGTGGCTTTTATTGTTAAGTCATTTTAGTAGACACACCACAGCAAAAAGTTGTGATTATTCTGAACACAAGACCCAAAGAACAAACTTACGGAGTACAGTCAAAGATGCTGTAGCAGAACACTGCCCATGGTAATTTTTTGCCTTGACTGTGTATTTTCCAGTGTCACTCACTTCTGCATTTCGAATCTCAAGAGAATATATATTTTTAGAGCGAGATACTCTGAGGTGTGATGAAACTGCAATCTAAGGAGGGGAACAACAAATGGTTTCATTAAGATCGATTTTATGAATAATTCTATTTTTTCAAGTAAATATATTAAATGATTACTTACAGGTTGATTATTCTTTAACCACTCAACTTCAGGAGAAGGATCCCCAGAAACTTCACAGGTGAACAACACGTCTTGTCCTTCATTGACATTTTGAGACTTAGGCTGCATGATGAATGCTGGTTCACTGGAGCGCTCTTTCGAAAGGGTCATAACGTACTGGCATTTAATAATGCCTTCGTCAGTTTTACCCTCACAGGTGAGTATACCTTCATCCTTATTACTGGCCTTTTTGATAGTTAGCGTGTGATCACTTCCAGAAACACCGTATCTGTAATCATCTGAATTTCTCAGCTCCATTCCATTCAGCACCCATTTTACTTCAAAGGCACCAGGAATGTTGGCTTTTAATGTCACTTTCTGCCCTTCAGACACTGTCATTTTAGTTGAAGAAGCTGTAATTTCTTCTTTCAATCGTTTGACATCTTCCGTAACAACTGACTTTTTAATGACTTCTTGAACTGCAGATTTCTCTTCAGTTGCCACTACTGATTTCTTCTGGGTAGAAACCATAAGTAGCTCATCTTCTTTCTGAACTGTTTTGTGAGATTCAGATACACCTCTTACCTGGGAATGGATATTTTTAAATACTTGGCCAGTAAACTGGAAGTTAGTTTTTGAAACACCTCCTTCCCCAATAATTTCACAGGTATATTCTCCTTTATCAGATTCCGTGAGCTCATGGATTTTAAGCTCGTAAGTGCCATCTGCTGCATAATGAAACTTGAAATGATGGTCTTCTTTCAGTTTTTTACCATCCTTATACCAAGCCACTTCTCTGACACTTAAAACATTGCTTTCAACTGCACAGGATAACTTTACCTTATCTCCAAGAGTTTCTGCTTTCAGATGCTGTTTTATCTTTGGTGGAGCAGCAGTTGGTAATTGTACTTTCTCTGCTGGTACCATTTTGTCTCCAGGTGGTGACTTAGCTTTTGGGGAACTGCTGATGGGTTCAGGAGATTTCACTCGTTTAGGAGACTTAACTGTCTCTGGTGACTTTACACGAGGCTCAGGAGATTTGATCCTTGGAGGTGATGTAATTGTTTTTTCAGGAATTTTTGTTCTTTGAATGGTCAAAGTAAAATGTGCTTCCTGTCTTCCTTCAGAGTTTTCCACCACAACAGTGTAACTTCCTTCATCTGACATCTGGACCGAAGAAATTTCAAAGGTAGACTTGTACTGTGTTCGTGTTACTTGGAAGCGCCTTGAAGAAACAATAGATTGACCTGCACGGAGCCATGTTATTGTTGGTGCTGGTTCACCATCAACATCACAGGAAAATCTTGCAGTCTCCCCTTCAGAAACTGTGATTGACCGTGGCTTCGTAAGGATTGTTGCTGGCAGAGTGCTTTTAAATGCTTTGTGGGAAGTCCTTTCTTCCAATGATTTTTCTTCAGCTGCAGTGACTTTTTCTTCAGAAGCAGCATAGTGTTCATAGGATAAAAGTGATTCTCTTGTTGCTGACACTTCTGATTTGACCTCTCTTACTGAGGAACTTGCTTCTGTTGCAGATGCTTTCTTAAATGAGGAGATTGCATATGCCTCTGTTTTTGTCAAGTCAGGTAAAATTGACCTTGGCACTTCTTCATCTCTCCTTTGGGAAGAGTATGTAGTGTAATCTCCTCCAGTAACATCTAGCGTTGCATAATCAGAGCATTCCCCTTTGTAGTTTGTGCATACAGCTCGGTATGTTCCACTGTCATCAATGTGGCAGTCGAGAATCTCCAGAGTTAATACACCACTCGTATTAGTAAAGTGTATCTTACTGCTCTCCTGGAGCTCAATACCATTGTGGTACCACTTCACTTCGGCAGTTGGTTTTGATTGGACATTTAGAATGAACCTAGTATTATGGCCACACGGTACCCGGTGTGAGCGCATTCTCAGGGTAATGCGTGGAGCATGGTCAAGGGTGAAAGGCTGCTGAGTCAGAACTTCGTATTTCCTTTCCATCATTTTTTGAGTTTTCAGAGCCGATTTCATGGACTCGTATCTAGAAAATATATCAAATCTTGCCATCCTCTCAAACCGGGAGAGAGATCTTTCACTAGACACTGGGCTAGGTGAGCGTGGTCGAGTTCTCTCTGGTGTTGGGGATCTTCTCTCACTTTCTTCAGGAGGCCGTGAGCGAGGTCGAATTAATTCAGATACAGGGCGCATCAACTCAATATAAGTTGGAGAAAGAGATCTTCTTCTCCTGAGTAATCTAGAGGGAGGTGAAAATTCCCTGTGAGCGTATTGCATCATTTCTATTTCTTCTTCTTCTTCTGATGTGATCTCAGTTATTTCTCTTTCCCTCCTTCTCCTGAGTCTACTCTTTTCTTCCTCTGCCATATATTTGAGCTCACTCTTGTATTCAGAAAGTCGTTGATCAGTGCCAACAGGACGGAGCAATTCTTCATCCTCCCTCTCATCCATTATTCTTTGCTTTTGTTTAGGTGGTCTGTAGGCAGCCCTGTCATGACGTTGACGAAGCTCTGCATAGCTTGCACTGGTCTCAGCTTTAGTCGGGATGTGATAGCTTGAATATCTCAGCTCTCTTTTTCTTTCTTCCTCTGAACTGACCTGTGCTCCTGCAGTAGAATACCGAAGGGCAGACAGTTCAAAGCGTGGGGGGCTTCTACTTGGTGGGGAAGCAGAAAAGCCTAACTCCAGCTCTTCTTCAAGGCGCAGTCTTTCCTCTTCGGTTCTCTTCATGGCTAAGTAGTCATCTATAGGCATGAGCAATTCCTCATCAGACAAGTCGCCAAGCGATCGCCTTCTTGGCCTATAGAAATATTCATACTCTGGAGATGGGGTACGCCGGCGTGCTGGTCTCACAATTTCAAGATCATCCTGTGTCAGCTTTGGTATGCGCCATTTAGGCTTGTACTGATCAGAAATGCGTGGCAGCGGCATCACATAGAATTGCTCCCACCTGGAAAGACGTATGCGTTTCTGGCGTTTCTGAACTGTCCTCTCAAGTTTCCCTGGCATTTCATACTGGTCTCTCAGCCTCTTGTACCACTTCATGTCTGACAGAGGCACGAAGTGCTTAATGTGCTGATCTTCCTCAAGAGCAGTGCGCACGTGTTTGCGAGGCTCTGGGATCTCATATGGCATACGGAGTCTTCTTTCCTCCTTCTCCTTCTTTTCTTCTTTCTTAATTTCATATTCACCTTTGACCGTCTTTGAGCTAACAGCTGGTTTATATAAGATAGCAGCTTCTCTGAGAGCCTCTTGTGCGGTTTGTGTCAATGGAACAGCTTCAACCCCAGAAAGGATTTCTGCCATTCGTAAGGTCTTGTCAATTTGCCTTTGTACATGCTTCTCCCGCTCTTCTTCCGTCTTGTACTCACGCTTGACATATTTCAAGCGTTCAACTTTTAGATAAGCCTGACAGCTTGTAGATCCAGCACTGTTTGTAGCAGTAACTCTGTAATAGCCACTGTCTTCTGGTAAAGTATCTCTGATATGCAAAGCATAATAATCTAAACCTTCATGAATTATATCAAAGTTGGGACCAAAGGATAGAGGTTGACCATCTTTCTCCCATGTCAGTGTTGGTTTTGGCACACCAGATACCCTGATTTCAAAACTGACATTTTGGCCTTCTTGACATTCAGCATTTGCCAGCAGTCTTTTGAACATTGGCCTGAGTGTGGCATCTGCTGGAGGTGGATGTGGAATCACAGTCAGCTTAGCTTTGCAGCTGTCTTCACCATATTTATTTCGTGCCACAATACTGTATTCAGCATCATCCTCTTCAGTGACATTATTGATGACAAGTTGATAAAGACCCTTGTCTGATTCAAAAGTATACTTCTTATCATCGTCCCCAGGTTTGATTTTCTGGCCTGATTTGTACCATGTCAAGCGAGGTTCTGGGTGAACTGTTATAGTTACTCCAAACCTGACGTTTTCTCCGACATATGCCGTGCGGTTATACAAAGGCAGAGTAAATTCTGGGGGATGCTCTAACAGTCTCATAGTATCAACCCGCCGTTTCACTTTTCTAACAGTTCTGCATCTGTAGTGCTCAGAAATTTCTCTCACGCCTTTAACAAAAAGTTCTGCATAAGAGCTGTCTTCACCATAATCATTTACTACTTTGCATCTGTAGGTACCATCATCTGATTTAGAAACATCTTTGACATACATGGTGGCCACACCATCTTCATATTTGATTTCATATTTTTCACTGCTTTCTAATTGCCTCATACCAAAGTACCATGTGACTTGTGTGGACTCATCATAGTTTTCAATCGTACAGACATATTTGGCATGGCTTCCTTCTTCTACAACATTATGCTTTATCTGCCCAGCAATAGGCCCAATGTCTATTGGGGCAACTTTAACTTTAGCCACAGTTATGCCTTTCTGGGATCTAATTGCACCTCCGCAGGAAATGCGGGCTACTGACACAACTGTGTTCCACTCTTTCTTTACTAGAGTTTGATAGTAACGCCTGTGCCTCAAAGTCTTAATGGTTTTAGTGCTGGTCTTTTCTGTCTGCTGTTTTAGCCACACATGATTAAGCGCTTCAGCAGCTGTCATCCGAGATTTTCTTTCCTTTACTAGTAGGCGATCAATAAAGTCCATGGCCTCAATGCTTATGTCTTTGAATGCTTCATCCTCGAAGCTGTACTCAGCATTTAGAATGTTTTCAATGACTTGTTGGTTTGTTTCAGCAATGAAAGGGTTAAGGCCACTGAGAAGTATGTATGTTAGAGCACCAACTGACCACATGTCCGTAGCTGTGCTGACCAGGTCATGATGATGTACTTCAGGTGCATAATATTCAGGAGAGGTGAACTGGAGTCTAAAGCTGTCTCCAGGCCTCAACTGTCTGGCTTGACCAAATTCAACAATTTTAATTACGGAGCTTCTTCTTGTGAAGTAAATAATATTGTCTGGTTTAATATCAAAATGTCCAATGCTATGACGATGTAAAAATTCTAGTGCGTCGCAGACCTGGCGTATGTAACTCACTATTTCTCTTTCATTAAGTTCAAATGAAGCTGTGCTGATTCTTTCAAAGATGTCAACTCCAGAAATGAATTCAAAGATCATGACCAATTCTTCTAGGCTCTCAAATGATTCATGAAGATACAGGATATTTTGGTGCCTAGCAATGTTTAAGATGGAAATTTCTTTCTTTACCAAAACTTGGTCAGCACCCTTTACTTTGACAAATTTGGCCAGGTAAGTCTTCTTTGAAGCTGCCTCAACACAGCGGTGTGCAATGCCAAATTGCCCACGTCCAAGCTCTTCTGCAATCATGTATTTGTCATAGAGTTCCTTTGTAGAATAGTGAGCTGCTTTAGCTGCTGTAATTTCTCTGGTTTCATCAACTTCTTCATCATAGTTCATTACTCTGGTCTTATCTTCCTTTGTCACAATTGGATCAGTAGGTTCAGAAGGTTGACTTTGGCCAAACTTGTTCTCTGCAATTACACGGAACTGGTAGGTGGTCTTGCCAAATAGGTTAACCACTGTGTATCGTGTGTCACGAGCTTGTGCAACACGAATCCATCGCTCTGCTGTTGTAGCACGTTTCTCAATAATGTAGTTTATGATCCTGCTTCCACCATCAGTAGCTGGTTCACTCCAGGTTAAGTTGACTGAATCCCTTGAAACATCAGTTACCTTCAGACCTCTTGGTGGATCAGGCACATCTGCCACATCTAATTCAACTGTTTTTTGATCAATTCCAAATCTGTTCTTGGCACAAACAATGTAAAACCCTGCATCTTTTCTGTCAACACCATTTGGGAAAACAAGAGATGTGAATGACCGTGTGACAATGACTTGGTAGTGTCCATTAGTATCGATGAGATCTTGCCCCTTCTGCCATGTGATCACAGGAGGCGGCTTGCCACTGAATGGAATCTTGATGCTCACCACTTCCCCTCGGAGGGCATGAACAGCTCCCATGCCTTCCAGGTTTTTGGGTAAATGAATCTTTGCAGGAACTGGAATAGAAAGAGGAACAAAAAACACATGACCAAAAGCACACAAGAAGAGCATCAATAGGCTAAATATTCAAAATTAAAATGAATTTGTCTTGGTTATCAAGACACTTCATTCACCTTCAACATCCAGAGAGGCAGTGCCAGACACAGATCCTCCTTGGTTGGTAGCTCTAACTTGATATACTGTGGCATCATCGTCTGTTACATTTGTGATGACCAGCTGGTAATATCCACCCTTGAATTCCTGTATCTTGATCTTTTCCCCATCTGGCATGATTTCTTTGCCCTGTCTGTACCACTTGACAATTGGCTTAGGATGACCAGTGACTTTGCAGACAAATGTGGCATTAGCTTGAAATTTCACATTCAGATTCCTTAGTTCTTCCTTGAAATGTGGAGCTTTAATTGGTACATCAGATTTTGGAATGACTGGTTGGGATACTTCACTCCACTCACTTTCACCACCAAGATTTTCACATTTTACACGGAACTCATATTCAAGGCCTTCAACAAGATCTTTCACAGAGTAGACTGTCTCACGAATTTCATCTGTTGTTACAGAAATCCACTTGTTTTGTTTTTTCTCACGTTTCTCAAGGTAGTAAGTTCTAATCTTTGCACCGCCATCACTTGCAGGTGGCTTCCATGAGACAACGCAAGAATCCTTTGTGACAGCACTTGCTACTGGCTGGCCAGGTTGTCCTGGTTTTTCTGTAAGGAACGACAAAGTTAAAAAACTGAAGTGAGCTTGCCTTATTAATTACAGGGTATGCTGGTTTTGTCTAGGGTGGAGTTAACTTTCTTTGAAGTGGCTAATATGGGGCTGTGTTTTGGATTTGTGCTGAACACAGGGTTGATAATACAGAGATGTTTTCATTATTGCTGAGCAGAGCTAACACAAACCCAAGACCTTTTCTGCTTTTTGCACTGTCATGCTGGTGAGGAAACTGGGGATGCACAGAAGTGTGGGAGGAGACACAGCCAGGATAGGTGACCCCAACTGGACAAAGGGATACTCCAGACCACATGACACCATGCTCAGAATATAAAATGGGGGAAAGGTGGGACATTTGAATCGATGGCATTTGTCTTCCCAAGCCACTGTTATGTGTGATGGGGCCCTGCTCTCGTGGAGATGGCTGAACACCTGTCTGTCCATGGGAAGCAGGGAATGAATTCCTTGTTTTGCATTGCTGGTGCACGCAGCTTTTGCTTTTTCTATTAAACTGTCTTTATCTCAGCAACCCGAGAGTTTTCCAGCGTTTACCCTTCTGATCCCACTGGTGGGACAGTGAGCGAACGGCTGTGTGGGGCTGGGCTGTCTCTGGGATTAAACAAAAAACACATACAACATTGATATTTTGGCCTCCACTTACCAAATGGAGGCTTAATAAAAACTACTGAGGAGACCTCCAGTGCTTCACTAATGCCATATATATTCTGAGCAGAAACGCGGAAATAATAGCCTGCATTTTCAGTTAGGTTAACAATTCTACACGTTGTTCCGGAAATACTCGAAGACACAAGTTGCCATTCTGCTCCTTCCTTGGCTTCACGTTTCTCGATGATGTAATTGGTTATCATAACACCTCCATCATCCTCTGGTGGTTTCCAGCTTATCACCACAGAATTCTTCAGTATAGACTCTATAACAATTGGCCCTACTGGTTTATCTGGTTTATCTGTACAAGAAAAAGCACAGATTTTTTATTTCTTTTTCCAGTCAATATTTGAAAATATTCCACAAAAATACTGAAAATAAAATTAATTACCTTGTATTTCCACATTAAGTACAGTGTCAACTGTTCCAAATGTGTTACTGAGTTGTACTTTGTACTTCCCAGCATGAGTCTTGTGCTGGACATTCTTAATAGCAAGATGAGTATACTGTTCTGTGTTCTCAATAGTAATTGTTTCTGATCCTCTCAAAGGTTTGTTGCCATGGAACCAGGTTATTGCTGGTACTGGTCGGCCAATATACACAACATGAAGGCGGAGGGTGCCACCTGCACCTGCGTAGTATTTCTCTTTCAATGGGAAGCCAGGGTGGAACTGAGGAGGAGCCTGCAATAATAGCTTGCCACTGGTTTCAATTTCTCCAACATCATTGGTAGCCATACAAGTGTAGAGACCTTCATCCTCCTGTTCATCTGTCATTACTGTCAGTGTATGATTGCGTCCATCAGATGACATTTTGTACTTTCTGCTTTGCACCAGCTCTTTGCCAAAACGGTACCATTTAATATCAGGCAAAGGTCTCCCAACAATCTGGCATGTCAGCTGAGCTGCCTCACCCAGTTTAGTTGTAACATCCTGCATTTCTTTTTTTATGGCAGGTGCTTCTCCAGCTGTGAAAAAATTAAGAAAATAATGATGATTACTATGAAATTTTCCTCTATTATTATATTACTGGAAACTAATTTTCATTTGTACTTTTTTCTCTTATACTTGAAAGACTGTCCTTTGAGACAGTCATGTTAGCAAATATCATGTAAAACAAATAGGCAGCATATTAAATGCAGCACCATGGTTTATGACACAGCAAATCACAACAATATCACAGCAAACGTGACAATACATCTTTGCTTACATGTTAATTTAGTTTTCACTGCCATAGCGGTCCTTCGAGGTCTGCTGAGGCCAGTCTGATTTTCTGCAAAAACACGGAACTCGTATTCTGTGGCCTCTAGTAAACCTCCTACTGTAAACTGCCTGTCCTTGATGCGTTCCTTATTGCATTTTTTCCAGGTGCTTTCTCCAGCCTGGCGATATTCAACCCAATAGCCAAGGATCTCTTTGCCTCCATCACTTTCAGGTCGTTCCCATTCTAATGTAATGCTGTCCTTAAATATGGAAGTGACCTCAATTTCTCCAGGTTGGCTTGGTTTGTCTGAAAATTAAAATAGATACAGAAAATCAATTCCTCTCTAAATGACATAAAGTTGCTCTTCAGAAGATCTGTTAATGCAGACATTTTCTTACCAAATGGATCCTTGCATACAACTGGTTCAGAAGCAGGACTTGCTTCACTTTCACCAATGTCATTCTGAGCAATGACACGGAATTGATATTCAGCATCCGGAACAAGCCCTGTGACTGTGTACATTGTAGTGGTAATCTGAGTCTTATTATGCCGGACCCATTTTTCCGTAGATGTCTCTTTACGTTCAATGTAATAGCCAGTTACACGAGAACCACCATCATCTTTAGGTCTGGACCAGGACAAGTTGACAGAACTCTTTGTAACATCAAGCACTTCAGGTGGGTTGTTTGGAGGCTCTGGTGGATCTGTTAATAATTATAATAATCAAAATAATAGAAATAACAGTGACATAGCATTAAAATTTCTGCATATATTATTGCACTTTTATATCATTATGTAGTAACTAATTTTTTTTTCTTTTTTAGTCTAAAAGAAAACTTACTTAGAGGTGTCTTTGGTACTGCTGGTTCTTCAGATTTGAGAGATTTGCTAATACCGAAATGGTTTTCAGCAGAAACACGGAAGTGGTATTCCACATTTTCTTTGAGCCCTTTCACCACTAGTGATGTCCCTTTCACTCTGGAGTCAACAGTGTACCAGGCAGTCTTCGGTACTTCTCTTCTCTCAACAATATAACCCAGGATATCTGCACCACCGTCATCTGTAGGAGGTCTCCAGCTTACTCTGACAGAACGAGCTTGGATATCATCATACTCAAGTGGTCCTTCTGGTGGATTTGGAATGCCAATCACTCTGACTTTAATGTATACGGCTTTCTTGCCGCACTTGTTTTCAAGTACCAGATCATAGGTGCCTGAATCTTCTCTTTCTGCATCTTTGATCACAAGTTCTGTGTGGGTCTCAGAAGTTGCAATCATGGCCCTCTTGCTGATGTCCTGTCCTTCTTTTGTCCATTTGCATACTGGGATGGGCTTACCCTTAATGGGTATTGTAAGCCTGATTACTCCTCCTTGTCTCACCATGAGACCTTCTTGGTATTTTTCATCAAGTTCATAGTCAGGATATTCTGTAAACAAAAATAACATGTCATGCTATGTCCTTCTACTGATGATATCATACCTGCTTTAGGCAAAAAAAAAAAAAAATTAGGACAGCTTTCAACAAGAGCTAAGACTTCAAATGTCTTACCAAGCATTTCTGTTATTTTGACTGTTCCTGGCACTTCAGCAGGTTCTCCTGGCCCACCAGCATTACAGGCTAGCACTCGGAATCTGTACTCTGCACCCTGGGGAAGATGTGTCAAGGTATATTCACGAATCTTGGTCGGCGTAGTATTGCATTTGGTCCATTCAAATTGATCAACCTTCTGCATCTCAATTAAGTAGCCAGTAACTTTAGAACCACCTTCATCTTCTGGTGGACTCCAAGCCAGGGAGACAGATGTTCTTGTAGTATCAGTGACTCTTGGATTCTGAGGTTTACCTGGAGGAGCTGGAACAGAAGATCAGATAGGCAGATGGAATTTGTTTTTAAGAATATTTGAAAGACGAAAAAAATGCTAACTTGAAACTTATGATCTATAGTGAATTTATAAAGGAAAACTTTGAATGAAAGATTTTCACTAATATTTTCTTTGTTTTCTCCAGTCAGAATTTCATTTGTTAATACATCCAGATAAATTTCCAAATTAGAATTATTTCTACCAAAATGTCATTCCTTTCTACCATAATGGGTTTAATCTTTGTAGCAAATCACTTACCAATTGGATCTCTGGCAACAGCAGACTTGGAAGGACGGCTGGGCTTCCCAGTACCTCTGGCATTGATTGCTGTGACCCGGTGTTCATACTCTAATCCTTCGACCAACCCAGTGGAACGGTAACGAGTCATGGTGACTGGAACTTTATTCACACGGATCCATCTATCTGCTCTAACTTCCTTGCGTTCCACAATATAACCAGTAATCTGTGAGTCACCATCATCATCTGGAGGATACCAAGTCAATGTCATGCCATCTCGAGAGATGTCAAACACTTCTGGAGTGCCAGGAGGACCAGGAATACCTGTAAAAAACAGGACATGGAATTAGTGAAGAAAGCATCTTTACATATTAATAATGTGACATATTGTGAATAAAAATGTAATATAAATGTCTTATCGAACTCTTTTATTAGCAGGTATCTAAGTAATTTACAAATCAGGTCAGTGAAAAACTTCTGGCTTTTGTAATGGGGTAAAGCAATTTTTCAAGACTAATGGTAGACATGAGCAGAAAATCCAAGTTTACCATCCATGTAGTCTGCAGTACATCTATAATACCTATACAGATTTATGGATGGCATTTTTCTCTGGAAAATAACAAGATTACTGTGCATCATAATGTACGATTTTATCTGGCAAAAGGAAGTAGCAACATCTAGAAAATTCTAATATATATGTGGATATATAAGCACATTTAAATATATATTTCTAATTTTAAAGGTAGAGAACAAACAAAAATTCAGACTTACGGATTCTGCTCTTGCATTCTATAATTTCAGACTGCAGGTAAGATCCAATTCCAAAGCGGTTTGTAGCAGCTACACGGAACACATATTCTGCACCTTCAACAAGTCTGGTGAACTTAAATGTTGTCCTGGTTACTGACTCTGAAACTGGCAGCCATCCAGGACGGTGAGCATCACGCTGTTCTACCACATACCCACTAAGGGCAGCTCCACCATCCAGCTCAGGTGGCTCCCAGGAAATGGTTACATAATTTGAATCAATTTCATCGATTCTGATAGGTCCAACAGGTGGTCCAGGCTTGTCTGGGGAAGAAAAAAAAAAAAAAAAAGAAACTTACAAAACAGGTGGAAAAAAGGAATCATATTTCTCATGTAGAAATTGTAAAAGTTGAAACGGAGAAAGATCATGGACAATTAATTTGTTGAATTCTTACCGAGGATTATAACCTTCAATGTATCAGTGACTGTCCCAGTTGCATTCTTCAGTTCAAGTGTATACTCCCCAGTGTCGTGTATGGTGGTCTCACGCACAGTTAATTTGGCTATTTTGGCAGTAGTCTCCATTTTGACGCGGTCTGATTCTTTTAGTTTAGAACCAGCAAAGAACCAAGATGCCGTTGGAGGCGGTCGTCCTTCAATTGGAATGGCTAATTCAATGGGCTTGCCAGCAGGTACATGGATTGTCTTCTGAGGTATTCCACTGAAGTCAATTGTTGGTAGAACTAAGGAAAGCAAATAATTGATATTTCAAATACTGTTTTATAACTATCACACATTCATTTGGTGTAAGCTTGACCCTATTGTTTTCAACAGTAGACACCTACCTTTTCGGTCTTGAACTGTCACTGCTGTGACAATCTCTCGTGGTTCTGACACGCCCTTCTGATTCTGTGCTCTGACCCTGAACAGGTACTGTTCACCTTCATTGAGAGAGATAATGGTATGTTCATAGACAGTAGGCTTCAATGTCACTACCTTCAGCCATCTTTCTGTGCCAGCTTTGCTGGCCTCAATGACATAGCCAGTCAATCTGCTGCCACCATCATGCAGCGGTTTCTCCCAGGCAAGTGTAACAGTTGATTTAGTGGTGTCGATCACTTCCAGTTTTTGTGGTACCATGGGGACATCAGATACCAGTATTGCATCAGATGTTTCACAGCCTTCGCCAATGCCGTAAATATTTTCTGGTAGTACTCTGAAATAATACAAAGCTCCTTCTAGAAGTCCAGTAACTCTATAAAATGTCTTGCTGCATTTGGTAGTAACAGTCTTGTAAGCTCTCATGGAAGCTTCACGTTTCTCAATTATGTAATTGCTGACTGGGGCTCCACCGTCAATGACTGGAATGTCCCAAGTAAGTGTCACAGAATCTTTTGATACTTCCTTAACTCTCACTGCAGATGGTGGACCAGGTGTATCTAAAATTAAAAAAAAAAAAAAAATTCTCCTTTTAGATCCTTTCATTTTTCAGTCCATGACTACTTCTGCATAAAACAAAAATGCTGGGGTTTGATTTATAAACTATAATAGCTCCAGAAATTATGTATTTTCCTTTGGATTAGATTGTTTCTCTGACTTCTCAAACATTCTCATGTTATTTAAAATGCAAACTTCCTTTGGAAATGAATGACACTTATTTCTGAGCAATGAGCATGCAGAGTGGTGTAATGCTCATATACAATTGTAGCAGTACTTACCATACACTTTCACAGAAATAGTTGCAGATTTTTTTCCTGATTGATTTTCAGCCTCAATGATGTATTTTCCAGCATCATACCGATTAACTTTATCCACAATAAGGAGAGTGTAGCTGTCTGTAGTATCAATAATACCTCGACTTACAAGGTCAACACCCTGCTTGCTCCATGTGATTACAGGAGCAGGTCTGCCGGATACAGAGACCATCAGGCGCAGGGAACCACCAGCTCTGACTGTAACTGTCTTCTTCAGATCATCAGCAAGCTCAAGTTCAGGTATTTCTGATGAAGGGTATAAGAAACATGGAATGAGTTAATCTTATAGACGTTCTAAAGGAAATTATAATTTCTTTAAAATATACATTAAGTTTTCAAATTACCTATTCTTTCCACGGGTTCTATTTCTGCTGATGATTCGCTAAATTCACTCATACCATTCACGTTTGTTGCAGCAACTCTGAATTGGTATTTCTGGCTTGTTTTAAGACCAGTCACAGTGAACTCAGCATTCCTCAGAGTGGCAGTTGTATGCGGTCGATACCACTGTTCACTACCTTCTTCTTTCATTTCAAGAACATAGCCTAAGAGGTCAGCACCACCATCATATGTGGGCTTTGACCATGCTAAACTTATGCTGTGCTTCGTAGTATCCACAACTCTTGGAACTGACGGTGATGCAGGAGTATCTTTGAAAAAGAAGAAAATGCATTTTTCATTGGTGCAGAAAATATTTTAGAGTCAAAACCAATTTCCAGACAGCTAATCCTATGAAATGCATTGAAGATGAACAATAACTCTTTTTAAGTCATTCCAATACTAGCTAGTTCAGTGAGTTTATGTGTGGTTATAGGTTTCTTAGTTACAGTGTCAATGTGAGTTTACGCTCCGTTATTATAAATAAATATTAAAATATGTTTTAAATATCGTAACTTACATGATGGTTCTTTACATAACATGTACTGTGAAGCTTCACTAGGTTCACTGTTTCCAGCAGCATTCACTGCAGTGACACGGAATTGGTATTGGCTCCCTTCCATGAGACCAGTGACTTTCAGTCTGGTGTCATAAATGGTATAATCTCTATTCACTCGTGTCCAGCGCAGGCTCTTCTTTTCACGTTTGTCCACAAGATAGTCCTTAATCTCACTGCCACCATCTGATTCTGGTTTTGACCACTGAATAATGATATGTTCCTTGCCGACACTCACTTCTTCAGGAGCACCAGGCTGTGTTGGAATAGCTATTTTTTTAAAAGGTGAGAAAAAAATATTATTGTTCAACACATTGTTTATCCATGAGAATTATTGCACAAATTCTGATGCAGAATGGAAGGCAGTAACACTCACTGAAAGCATTCCTGGCAATCACAGGTTCTGTTTCAAGTGGAACACCTGGTCCATATTTGTTGACAGCTCTCACACGGAAAATGTATTCATTATTTTTAATAAGTTTTGTTACCACAGTTGATAAAGTCTGGCATTCAGCCTCCACAATAACCCAGTGAAGTCTGCTGGTTTCACGTCTTTCTATGATATAGTGAGTAATTTCTGCACCTCCATCTTCCTCAGGAATGTTCCATGCCAGAGTACATTTCTCTTCTGTTACTCTGCTAACTGTGATTTTGCCTGCACATGGACCTGGTGAATCTGTGTAGGAATCAAAATAAGCATTGTTTTTAGTGGCTAAGGAAAAGCATCTCATTTCTATTTAAAAGAATGTGGGTTTTTTTCAGTATACTAAGTATTGATATAAATCATGGGATACATACCAAGCACTTTGACAAGAACAGAAATTTGTTTCATCCCACTGGCATTTTTAACTGTTAGGGTATATTTTCCACTATCACTTCTGTCACAGAACTTGATAATTGCAATAGCTCGTTTGCTGGTGTATTGCAGAGATATCTTTTCACATAGGTCCAGTTCCCTGTCACCTTTGGACCAGAAGACTTTTGGTTCTGGTTTTCCACCAATGGCTGCATCAAGAACAAGATCTGATCCAGCCCTAATGGTCAAAACTTCTCCCTGCAGTCTGGCATCAAGTTCAGCCTTTGGTGGTGCTGGAAAAAGAGATTTGAAAAAACATTACATGACAGTACTAAAAATAGAACATTATGTTCTTAATTGTTCCAAGTAAATATTCCTTACTGTATTCATCTTTGCAAATGACAGCACCAGTTGATTCAGATCCTTTGCTAATCACACCAGCAGCATTCTTTGCTAGTACACGGAATTCATAGGCTTCATCTTCACTAAGTGCTGTCACAGTAAAAAAGTTTTCTGAGACGATGGTATAATTGCATTTTAGCCAACGTCCATCACCAGATTCGTTATATGGTTTGCGCTCAATAATATATCCGATTATTTTGCTTCCGCCATCATAAAGTGGAGGTGACCAGCTCAGTGACACTGTAGATCTGGTGACATCTGTTACTTCCGGTCTTCCTGGTGGATCTGGAGGAATAAAGCAGAAGAAATGAGAAATGCAATCCTATTTTAGATTAACTAGCAATGTAACTCTAAAAGTAATACTTACCAACTGGATTTTGAGCCACTACAGGTCTGGAAGCTTCACTAGCTTTGCTAACACCTGCAGCATTTAGAGCATAGGTTCTGAATTGATATTCTAGGCCTTCCACCAACCCTGTGACTTTATAGCTGCAGTCACAGCATGGTACTTTGTTCTCCTTCACCCAAAGGATGGTATTGCGCTCCTTCTTTTCCACCCAATAGCCAATGACTTTGCTGCCACCATCATGGTAGGGTTCCTCCCAGCGAATGGACATGGCACTTGCGGACACAGAATAGACTTCTGGCCTTGAAGGTGGGCTTGGTGGGACTAAACATAAAAAGATGGTGAGGAAAATGTTAGTAATTACAAATACCTCAGTCAGAGGAAAAGAACAAATTTTGAGAAGTGTTTCACTTACCAAATGGATGCTCAGCAACTACTGTTTTTGATTCAACTGGCTTGCTGACACCAAATCTATTTTCTGAGCTTACTCGGAAACTGTACTCTTGATATTTTGTGAGATGACTGACTTTGATCTGTGTGCGTTTCACACTGGAATTTACCAGCTGCCACGCTGTTGTGCCAGATTCACGTTTCTCTACAATGTAGTTTGTAATTTCACTGCCACCATCATCTTCAGGTTCTTTCCAGGTCAACACACAGGACTCGGCAGATACAGACGATATTTCAATTGGGCCAGTGACGGGACCCGGCCTTCCTATGACTACCACTGTGACGGTAAATGTTTTCACTCCAGCAGTGTTTTCAAGTGTAAGGTAGTATTTACCAGAGTCACCTCTCATACTGTCCTTTACAGTCAGTGTGGTTCGGTCTTTTGTTGTTTTGATGGTCACTCTTTCAGTTTCCTTCAGCCTCATCTCCTCGAGTTTCCATGTCACTTTTGGAGCTGGGCGCCCACTGATGGGTATATCAATAGTAAAGGTGCTTCCAGCCTTGCATGTTATAAGCTGTCTGTTTATGTCACTGAGATCTGCTGTTGGTTCAATCTGTGGCTCCTTAACAATAACAGAAGAGAAAGCTTCTCTTGGCTCACTGTAGCCAGCATCATTCTTCGCCTTGACCCGGAACTCATATTCTGTGTTCTCCACAAGGCCTTCAACGGTGAATGTAAGTTGCTTGGTTTGTCCAGCTCCAGTCCAGGTGTCAGATCCTTTTTGTTTCATTTCAAGAAGGTATCCAGTAATACGGCTACCACCATCATGATCGGGTTTAAGCCAAGCTAAAACTACAGAAGACTTGGTTGTATCAACAATATCTAGTCTCTTAGGTGGAGCAGGTTCTTCTGTGGCTACAACTGGTTCTGTTAATTCACAGGGTTCACCTACACCATATTCATTTTCTGCGGACACTCGGTAGTAATATGGCATACCCTCTGCTAGATCCGTGACCTTAAAGATCTGTCGAGTGCATTTTGAACTCACTACTTGCCAGCTACGACGACTTGCTTCACGTTTTTCCACAACGTAGTGGTGGATACGAGAGCCGCCATCCAGAACAGGAGCATCCCACATTAAAGTAATAGATGTTCGAGTCACATCTTTAAATGTAATAGGACCTGGTGGACCAGGTGTGTCCAAAACCTTGACAGTAAATGTAATAGACTTGCTTCCACTGTTGTTTTCCACAGTAAAGACATACTTGCCAGCATCATTTCTATTGCATTCCTCCACAGTCAACGTGCTGAATGAATCAGTTGTTTGAATGTCAGCACGCAAAGTAAGGTTAGCATCTGCTTTGGACCACACCGCAGTAGGAACTGGCCTTCCAGAGAAGGCAATAAACAGACGAATGCTTGCGCCTGCTCTTACAATATGAGTCTGCTTGAAGTTTGCATCAATATCAATTTCAGGTGCAGAAAGCCTGTCCACAGTTTGGACTGAAGCAGGGACTTCACAACTTTCTCCTCTGCCAGCACCATTGACAGCACTAACTCTGAATTTATAGTGTTCTCCTGCCTCCAAATCAACAACGGTGTATTTAGTAGCAATAACAGTCTCTGCATTGACTTTCTGCCATGCTTCAAGATCAGCTTTGCACATCTCAATGATGTACCCAATTATTTCCATGCCTCCATCAAAAACTGGCTTTGTCCACTCTAAGCTTACACTAGTCTTTGATGTATCCGTCACCTTTACAACATTAGGAGCACTTGGTGGGCTGACTGGTTCTCTGCATTTAATCAGCTTTGACACGTCACTTGGAGGTCCAACTCCAGCAGCGTTTTCAGCCATGACATGGAACTCATACTCATTGCCTTCGATAAGGCCAGTTACTCTGTATCTGTTCTCAGTAATGGGCCTCTTACTGGATACTTTAACCCAGCGCATGCTCTTCTTTTCTCTCCTTTCAAGAATGTACTCATTTATCTCACTTCCGCCATCTGACTCTGGCCTTGCCCATGTGAGTGTGATACTGTCTCCTGTTACGTTGGTAGGCTCTGGAGTTCCTGGTGCATCAGGGAGAGCTGAAAAAAGAAAAGTGTCATTAGAAAGACAAGATGGTAACTCCATGGATATTGGTGCAGAATGAGGTGGAAACTTACTGTAAGGTATTTGTGCGATAACTGGATCAGACTCCAATGGTCTGCCAACTCCAAATTTGTTCACTGCAGAGACGCGGAACTGATACTCATTGCCCTTAATTAATTTAAGTGCTGTATAGCTGCAAGCTTCACATTTATCTTCAACTAATGCCCAAGCAATCCTGCTGGTTTCACGTTTTTCAATTATGTAGTGAGAAACAGAAGCACAACCATCATTAGCTGGAGGCTCCCACCATAATGTGACTTTTTCTCCAGTAATGTTTGTGAATCGTATTGGTCCACCAACTTTTCCTGGTGTATCTGCAATTTTAAAGGTTCAGTGTTAGAATTGCTGATACTTAGAATAAAATGCTGTTTTAAAAAAAGCATGCTGAAAGTGCTTGGTGCAGTACCTTGTACTCTGATGGTAATATCTTCTCGTTTAGTGCCTGATGCATTTTTGGCTTCTACTGTGTACACGCCACGATGTTCCCGGATAGCATCTCTAATGAAGATTGTACTATATCCAATAGCTGTAGTTATTTCTATATTCATTAATTTATCAATCTCTTTACCATCCTTAAACCATGTCACTTTAGGTACTGGACGTCCTTTGATTAGAGCTTTAAGTCTAATGCTCTCTCCAGCTTTAACAGTGAGGCCTTCAAAGTGCTCAGCACCAAATTCAATTGTTGGAGCAACTAAAAAAGGAAAATACAAATCAATCTCCATACAGCTAAATATTTTTCGGATACTCTTCTAAGTACTTCTAAGTGTACTAATTATAAAAGTTGGTGATATATAGAATTATTTCACTTACAAAGCGGCATTCTCTAAGTAGCAGTTATCATTTGAACAATAAAATTATTTTTCCTATACGCACCCCTAAGTGCATCATATTAAAAATAGATGAAAGGCACTGTTAAAATGGGATGGTAATATTATGCCAAGCTACCTGAGGCACATGCTAATTTTGAAATTATTCAGTACATCAGAATATTACAGTCCATGCTTTCTTTCCCACTTTGCTGCTGCTGCTTATCTAAAAGAAATGTAGAGTGCCATGATTTTCAGCAATTGATTATGTATGTCTGCCAGATTTGAGTCTTTAATTTAGACTTTCCCACCTCGGAGTAAAAACATAAATGTTCTGAATTGACTGGGAGGACCTCAGTCACAAGTTCTTTGCCCCTTGACTTCCTATCAGTACAGCCAGAAAATCTATCTGGCTTCAATACCCAAGCACATTAGAGAAAAACTCTTACCGTTTTCATCTCTGGTCATGATATAGCCTGACGACTGTGAAGGTGGGCTGATTGTACCAACTGCATTTCTTGCAAGCACTCTGAATTCGTATCGGTCACCTGGACTGAGCCCTGTAACCGTATATTGGCATTCACTGACATCAGTAAAGTTACACCTGAGCCAACGGTCTGCACTGCCTTGACGCTTCTCAATGCTGTAAGCCACAATCTTACTGCCTCCATCACGCAGAGGGGGGTTCCATTTCAGGGTGATTGTTTCCCTAGTGACGTCAATGTAATCAGGAGTACCAGGTGGGTCTGAAAGGAAAATAATGAAGATTTATCTTTATTACTGCTCACAATAATCTACAAGAATAGAATTTTCTCGAATGAGTGATTAGTCATTCCTTACCCACTGGAGAGACTGCCAAAGTAAATTTGCTTGGCTCACTAGCTCGGCTTAGACCTGCAGCGTTTTCAGCATATACTTGGAACTGGTAATCCAGGCCCTCAAGCAGTCCAGTGATCCTGTATTCTCTGTTAGATATTAATGCAACATTAACCTTCTGCCACAAAATACTGTTTCTTTCCTTCTTTTCAACATGGTATCCCATAATCTCTGAACCACCATCATAAACGGGAGCATCCCAAGAAATGCTCATTCCATCAGCAGTTACGTTGTACACAACAGGCTTGCCTGGGGCACCTGGTGGTTTAAACTGATGCTTTGCCACAACATCTGCTGAGACAAGAGGTGGGCTCACTCCGTATCTGTTTTCTGCACGAACTCTAAACTGATATTCAGTATCTTTAACAAGGTTTGGTACTTTGAAGGTTGTTCTTGCAGCACTCGAACACACCAGCTTCCAGTTCATTTGTGATGTTTCTCTCTTCTCAATACTGTAGCCAGTAATTTCTCCTCCCCCGTCATCATCAGGAGCATCCCATGACAAAACTACACTATCTGCTTTGATTTCATCTATTCTTAAAGGTGCTTTTGGCCTAGATGGAGGACCAAGAGTGATTACAGTGATTGTGAATGACTTTCTGCAGACTACGTTATCAAGAATTAAAGTGTATTTGCCACCATGCTCCTTTTTCACATTCTTGATACTTAAGGTAATCTTGTTTTCAGTTTTCTTGAAACGAAGATTCTCTGTTTCTTTAAGAGGGAGGTTGTCCTTGAGCCAGCTCATTGATGGATTGGGTTTACCTTTATAGGGCAATTCAGCGTGCAGGTTATGGCCGATTCTTACTGCAATCTGACCTCCAGGAATATCAGAAAGGTCAGCCTCAGGTGTTATTATAAGTTCTTTCACTGTAATGGGTCCAACAGTAACAGAGTCACTCATGCCTTTTTCATTTTTAGCAAAGACTCTGAATTCCATGACAGAAAGCTCTTTAAGTTTGTCAGCTACAAATTCACAGCTCTTGCTTGTGCCTGCATATGTCCATTCTTTCTCTCCCTGAAGCTTCTTTTCAATAATATAGTCTGATATAATGCTACCACCATCGTAGTCAGGTTTGCTCCACTGCAGTTTAACAGAACTCTTTGTAGAGTCTTTCATGGCTAGGTCTTTCACAGGTCCAGGAACGTCTGCAGCTTTCACTGGTTCAGATGTCTCACAAGGTTCACCTAGTCCAATTTCATTTTCAGCAAGAACACGGAAAAAGAATGCAGTCTTTTCTGACAGATTAGTTAGTTTAAAGGTGGTATGAGAACACTTTGTTGTAACAGTTGACCAGGCCCTCTTTGTAGCATCTCTTTTTTCAACAACATAATTTGTTATTTCAGAACCACCATTGATGAGAGGTGGCTCCCATACCAGTGTAACTGTGCCACGAGAAACATGCTTAAGCTGCAGCTTCTGGCATGCAGAAGGTGTGTCAAGTACTTTCACATTCACAAACGATGATTTTGCTTCTCCAACTCCATTTTCAATTGTAAGAACATATTTTCCTGTATCATTTCGTGTAACTTGAGGAATAATAAGTAGTGTAGATGATTCTGTGTTCTGGATGGTGTATCTTTCATCAGCCCCAAGATTCTTGTCACCCTTTCTCCATGTGACTGTTGGAGGAGGTCTTCCCTTGAATGGAATCATTATTTCCACATCTTCACCTGCTTTAGCCACAATAGATGTCCGGAGAGCAACATCCAGATCAATCTCTGGTGCCACTGTGGAAATAAATAAAAATTAATAATGCATACTTGGAATGTAAAATAAGAAATTATTTGAAAAAGAACAAAAAACCCACAGAAAAATTACAATATTACAAAAAAAATACAGTACCAAGAATATCTTTAGCTTGAACGGGTTCCATCATTTCAATAGGCTCTCCTTGTCCAGCACAATTCATAGCAGATACACGGAAATAATAGTTAACACTTGGCTGAAGGTGGGATACAACATACTCAGTTGTTCTCACTTCTCCCTTAGTACTGACTACAGTCCAGTCTTGCTCTTCACCTTCCCTCTTCTCCACCACGTAGTGGGTAATTGGACTTCCTCCATCATAAGCAGGTTTAATCCAGCCAAGGGTAACAGATGTCTTGGTTGTATCCACAACTTTCAACTTTGTTGGTGAACCTGGCTTATCTGTAAATAATAATTTACAGTAAATAATAGTAAAGAGGAAGAAAATCTGCCCTCGATTACGTTGGTACATCCCACCCTAACTAATCATTTTCCATTGATTTCTAACCTATTGGAAAAAATGCACATAGGATCTTACCAATAGGATCTGCAGCTTTGTAGAAGTCAGACGCCTCAGAGAATGGACCTTGTCCAGCTGCATTGACAGCACAAACTCGGAAATGATATTCACTGTTTTCAGTTAGACCTGTTACTTTCTCTCTGGTGTCCCGAATGGTTTCTTTAGAGACCTTGAACCAACTCAGACTCTTCTTGTCACGTTTCTCCAGAAAATATCCTGATATTTCACTACCTCCATCAACAGTGGGCCTATTCCAGACAACAGTCATAGAATTCTTGGTTATCTTCGTGACTTCTGGTGTACTAGGTGGTCCAGGTGTAACTGAGTAAAAAATCATATGTCAGTAGATCAGTACTATTTACAAAAAATACACAAGACAATTCAGTTGCATAAGTTATTTTATAGAACTTATTTCTTACCAAATGAATTTTTGGCTATAATGGGTTCAGATTCAAGTGGATCACCAATTCCAAACTTGTTCACGCCACGGACACGGAACACATATTCATTTCCTTTGATGAGTTTTGTCGTAGTTATGATACATCCCTCCAGTTTTTCAGAAATTAAAGACCATACAACCCGACTTGTTTCTCGCTTTTCTACAACATAGTGCGTTATAGGTGCACCACCATCATCTGCTGGTGGCTCCCACATGATTGTAATCTTTTCAGCAGTGACTGTCTTAAACTGTATAGGTCCACCTGGGGGTCCTGGCTTGTCTGTGGAGGGCAGAAGAAAGAAGATGTTAAGTATTCATTACTGAATTATTGTTTAATAGTAAAATACAGCTGCATCTCAAGACATACCAAGTATCTGTACTCTAATGTGAGCTGATGCTGAACCCATGGCATTCTTCAATTTTAATTCATAGGTGCCACTGTCGAGTCGATTTGCATCCTTGATGAGTATAGAAGCAAATTCTGTTGTGTTTTCAAAAGACACTAGCGCACTGGTGAATACCTCATTGCCATTTTTGAACCATTCAATTGTGGGTATAGGCTTGCCTGAGATGCCCAGTTTTAGCTTAACTGAAGTTCCTGCTTTGTATTTCACCACTTCTGTATATTCTGGTGGCACATCAATTTCAGGTGCACCTTAAAAAAAATAAGAATAAGTTAAAAACATGTTTATTGTAGCCTTGTATTTAATAAAATCCCCAAATAATACTACTCTTTTTAATCTAATAGTTAAAGGTATTTGATAAATACAGATCAAAGTAAAGAGAGCATATATAGCAAATCATAAACCTAGAGTAAGTTAGAACTAATCCTATCAAGAAAAGATGACTACATGTGTAAATATAACTACTTGGTCCATGGAGAGACTTCTGTTGCTCAGAGAATAGATACCAGAAGACTTTAAAAGTGCACATACAGCCATCCTTACAATCATGTCCAAATGCTCACAGTCAGTCATGTTTCTTGAATCAATCACTCTAAACTAGCCTTCCATATTTAGAATGGATCTACAGAACAGTACCACCTTTAATTGTCCTAGTACACCAAAACTATATCATTATATAATTGCAAAACACTTACCGTATGTATCAACACATGTGATAGGACCCACAACATCTGAGGGATTACTAATGGAACCAACCGCATTCTTCGCAAAGACCCGGAATTCATACTTGGAATTCTGTGTGAGGCCAGATACTGTGAACTGAGTCTCAATAACATTGGTGAAGCTAGCTTTCGTCCATCTGCCATCTGGAAGATCACGTTTTTCTACAATGTATCCAGTGATTTTGCTACCACCATCGAATGCTGGCTTCTGCCAGGAGAGAGTGATAGATGTCTTGGAAATATCTAAGGCACGAACATTCCTTGGTGGTTCTACAGAGGAAACATAAGAATATTGCCAATAATTAACAGCTATTTTGAATACTGGCTTACTGTACAGAACAGATTATCACAGGGGAAATAAAGTGGTTGGGCTTCATTATTTTCTAGGGATTACATACCACAAGCATCAATTGCAAGGACTGGATCAGAAGGACGACTTGCTTTTCCAATGCCAGCTGCATTTTCTGCATAAACTCTAAATTCATAGATGAGGCCAGCGCTGATTGTGGTGACTTTGAAATGAGTGGTACGAATAAGGGTCTTGTTAGCCTTCTGCCATAATATGCTATTCCTGTCTTTCATTTCCAGGTGATATCCAGTGATAGCACTGCCACCATTAGTGACTGGTTCATGCCATCCAACAGTAATACTCTCTCGGGTAACATTGGTGACCCATGGTGTAGAAGGAGGGCCCGGGGTAGCTGATGATTAGAAGAAGTGATCATTAACAAAATAATCTTTTCAACATCAGAGCACTAAAACATCAATGTATACCATGAGCAGCATGTTACTCACTGTAAGGAAGCTTGACAACCACACATTGCGAGTCTATGTGATCGCTGATGCCGAAGCGGTTCTCAGCTTTGATGCGGAATTGGTATTCTTCTCCTGTTGTGAGCCTCATAACTTTGATAACGGTTCTAGCAACAGTGGCAGACACTTCAGACCAAGCAGCAGTACTTGTTTCTCTTTTCAGTACAATATAGTTGGTAACCTGACTTCCACCATCATAAGCTGGTGGTTGCCATTTGAGTGTTACACTCTCTTCAGTGACATCGCTAAGGACAACAGGACCAACTGGAGGACCGGGTCTATCCAGCACAACAATATTAACAAATGATTTTGTGGTGCCACTTGAGTTTGCAGCAGTAATGTCATATCTGCCAGCATCAGCAGCCACACTCTCTTTAAGGTTAATGATGAGACTTTCTGCAGTGGTTTCTGTGTGAAATCTCATGGTAGGTTTCAGTGTAACACCATCTCTAGACAATGTCACTTTTGGCACTGGTTTCCCAGAAACTGGAATTTCAACTTTTAGGTTTGATCCTGCTCGAACATATACAGTGTTATGAGGGAAGCCCTTCATGTCAATCTCAGGAGACTCTGAAAAAGAAAACATTTCCAAACCATTAAAAGAATGTTCCATCTTTTAAAATATGAATGCAATTGAATGTGACTTTTGTCTCATGTCAGGAAGCGTACCTAGTTGTTCTTTAACTGTAACAGGGAGCAGTAGTTCCTTAGGATCACTTAAACCAGCTTGGTTTTCTGCAGACACCCTGAAGAAATAGTCGACGTTTTCCTTAAGACCATGGACAACATGATGAGTTGTCTTTACAACTGCACACTTAACCCATTTTTGTTGTCCTTTTTCAAGGGCTTCAAGGAGGTAGCTAACAATTCTGCTTCCACCATCATGCTCTGGTTTTAGCCATGAAAGAGAAACACTGTCCTTTGTGACATTTGTTACTCCTAGCTTTTCTGGTGGGCTGGGTTTTTCTGAGAAAAAAAAGTGCAACAGGTTAAACAATATAGAAGGTATTTACTTTTTATATCAGCAATTACATAGGAACACAATCTGGATCAAGAAAATGTGTTTTTAAACCAATTTGTATATTAGAAATACTGTAAGTAAAATCCAAGCAAAATTTAAAATTCAAGCTATTACTTAGCTCTTTTTTATTTGTAAAACCACGGATATACCTACAAAAAATTATCTATTTTCCTGTATGCAGATTTAAAACTTTTGACATTATTTTGAAGTAAACACTTTAAAATATATTATTTTAAGTATGAACAAATTTTTTTCATAGTAAAACATACCTGTTATTTTTGTTCCCTCTTTGGTCTCAGAAGGCACTCCAACACCGTACTCATTTTCTCCAGAGACACGGAAGTAGTAAATGGCACCTTCTTGCAAACCAGTCACTTTGTAGGACAGGCGATGACAGTTGTTTGTCACAGTGACCCACGCTTTTTTGCTAGCTTCTCGTTTCTCAATTACATAGTTCTTTACAGGTGCTCCACCATCATTTTCAGGAACATCCCAAGATAACACAGCAGATTCTTTAGTTACATCTTTTGTTGCAATATTAGATGGTGGTCCGGGAGTATCAAGAACTTTGACAATTAAAGTCAAGGTGGTAGTGTTCAGGATGTTTTGCAATGTTAACGTGTATTTTCCAGAATCATTTCTAGTTGCTTTTTCAATAGTAAGAGATGTACAATTACTTGAAGTGTCAATGCTCGCACGTGTACGGAGATCAGTGTCTGGTTTGTTCCACGTTACATTTGGGACTGGTTTGCCTCTGAAAGGAACAGTCATTGTGAATGATCCACCAGCCTTTACAATTAAAGTCTTCCGCATTTCACTGTCAATTTCAAAGGCAGGTTCTTCCTCTCTTTCTTTTGCTGCCTGAGGTTCTGAGACATCACTTGGTTCACTGACACCCATTTTGTTAATGGATTTCACTCTAAAAACGTACTCAGAGCCTGATGTTAATCCAGTTACGGTATATTCTGTGCCTCTTAAATTCTGAATAGCTGTTGTCCAGTCAGTTTCATCAGTTTTCTTGTATTCAACTGTGTATCCTGTTACTGGAGCACCTCCATCAAACAGGGGCTTTGTCCAACCAATTGTGATATTTGACCTTGTAGAATCCATAATCTTAGGTTTAGATGGGGGTGATGGCAAGAAGATTGGATCTTCTGCTTTAATCAATGGTGTGGTTTCACTTGGGAGACTGAGGCCAGCAGCATTTTCTGCATAAACCCGGAATTCATATTCACATCCTTCACGGAGACCTGATGATTTCACTCTTAAATCATAAACTGGCTTTTTGTTTACACGAATCCATCTTAGGCTGGTTTTCTCACGCCTCTCAATTACATAGCCAGAGATCTCACTGCCTCCATCAGACTCAGGTCTTGCCCAGCACAGAGTTATTGAATCTTTGCTCACACTGGTGATCTCTAAAGATGTAGGTGGACTTGGAACTGTAAATGGGTCTAGGGCTTTGACAGCTACACTTTCTAGAGGCTCACCAACGCCATATTTGTTAACTCCCATCACTCTGAAAATATACTCATTACCCTTCAGTAATTTTGTCACTTTACAAGATGTTGTTTTAAGCTCTCCTTCACAAAGTGTCCATGCAATTCTGCTGGTCTCACGCTTTTCCACAATATAATGATCAATATCTGCACCACCGTTTTCTTGAGGGGGTCCCCATGATAAATGGCACTTTTCAGCAGTAAGGCCATTTATTTCTAATGGACCTGCAGGTGGGCCAGGTCTATCAAGTACTTTGCAATTAATTGCCAAGGATTTTGTTCCTGCAACATTCTGTAACGTTAGTACATACTGTCCTGAATCTCTTCGGATACAGTCCTTAATGGTTATTGCGGTAGTGAAATCTGTTGAGACTATTTCAACTCTAGCTTTTCCTTCAAGCTCCTTGCCATCCTTTGTCCATGAAATCACTGGTATTGGCCGTCCTGCAACATCAGCATTGACTTTAAACACTTCTCCAGCTTTCACGACTACAGTATCCCTGAATTTGGCATCCATCATAATTCTTGGAGCCTCTACATCATCTTTCACGGTCACAGGTCCAGTAGATTCAGATGGCTGACTGAAGAGTCCAGCAGCATTCTTTGCAATCACATGGAATTCATAACGCTGGTCTTCTGTAAGTCCACCTACATCAAAGTATGTTTCTTGCACATTAGTAAAATTACATTTTAGCCAACGACCATCTGGTAGTTCTCGGCGTTCAATAATATACCCTGTTACTTTAGCTCCACCATCGTATTCTGGTTTAGTCCACTTCAATGAGACAGATGTTCTGGTAATGTTAATAACTTCTGGTTGACCAGGAGGATCACATGGATCTCTTGCAGCAACTGGTTCACATGCTTTGCTGCATTTGCCTATTCCAGCAATGTTTTCTGCATACACACGATATTCATACATCAGTCCTTCATCAAGACCTGTAACTTTCATTTGTGTATCAGTTATGAGGCTCTTGTTGACTTTTGTCCAAAGAATGCTGCTTCTTTCTTTATGCTCCAAGTGATATCCTAGTACTACGCTACCTCCATCGTTAACTGGTACCTGCCAAGTTACAATCATGAAAGACTTAGTGGCGTGTGCCACACGAGGCGTTCCAGGTGGACCTGGAGGCTTAAATGGATACTCTGCCACAACAGAAGGAGAATTAGTGTAAGTGCTTTTCCCATAGCGGTTTTCTGCACAAACACGGAACTGATATTCAGATCCAGTGACGAGTCGAGATACTTTAATTGATGTTCTTGCAACAGCTGCAGATACTACATCCCATGTTGTTGTGGTAGTATCTCTTTTCTCCACAATGTAATTGCTAATATGACATCCACCGTCATATGCTGGAGGTTTCCAAGACAGAGTTACACTATCAGCACTAACTTCATCAATTTTAACATCAGTCGGTGGTCCTGGTCTGTCAAGGACAACTACAGTTAGAGAAGCTGTTGTTGATCCAGCAGTATTTGAAAGATGTAATTCATACTGTCCCAGATCTTCATTTGTAGCTTCCTTGATGGACAGTGAAGTTAAAGTCTTTGATGTCTGAACATTCACCCTGGTTGTCTGTTTTAAGGGATTCCCATCCTTCTTCCAGCTAGCAGTGGGAAGAGGTCGCCCTCTGAATGGAATGTCAATCTTAAGATCATCTCCAGCTTTCACCGTGAATGTGTTAAAGAGGAGCTCAACAGATGGCTGGATTTCAATATCTTTTGCAATGACTGGGACACCAAGTTCTCTTGGATCACTTTTTCCTTTTTCATTGACAGCAATCACTCTGAAACTGTACTCTTCTCCCATACTTAAGCCTGTTATTGTTGCTTCCAATGTTTTCACCTGTGTACACGCACTCCATTTTACACTTCCTTTAGTCTGCATTTCTACTATATAACCAGTAATTTTACTACCACCATCACTCTCTGGCTTTTCCCATTTAATTGAAGCAGAATTGCGAGTCACATCAACAAGAATGACCTTTGAAGGTGGAGAAGGTGGTTCAGCCACCTTAACTGGATCAGGAGTTTCTGCTGGTAAACCAGCCCCATATTCATTTACAGCTAGAACACGGAAGTAATAACTACACCCTTCTTGCAGTTGAGTAATCTTGAAGGAATTCTTAGTACAGTTGCTTGTAACTGTGGCATACGCCTTTCTTGTGGATTCCCGCTTTTCAACTACATAGTTGGTAATTTTAGCTCCGCCATCTATAAGTGGTGCTTCCCAGGCTAAAGTTACAAAATCTTTTTTCACTTCTCTGATTGTCAGGTTTTGAGGTGCACTTGGTGTATCAAGCACTCTGACATTAACAAAAGCTGATTTTTTGCCACTGTTGTTCTCTAAAGTGAGATTGTATCTACCACTGTCAAATCTATTCACATTGTCAATGACCAGCATTGTGTAGGAACTGGTGACTTCAATCTGAGCTCGCTCACTAATTGTTCCTTCTGCTTTCTCCCATTTAACTTCAGGTTCTGGTCTTCCTTTGATGGTGACAAACAGGCGTAAAGTACCACTAGCACGCACAGTGACTACTTTTCTGAGATCTGCATCAAGTTCAATTTCAGGCGGTTCAGTCTTGTCCTCTGCTAAGACTGTACCAGGTATAGTCGCAGGTTCACCTACTCCTTCTGAGTTGATGGCACAGATGCGGAAGTTATACTCCTGGTTCTCTTTTAGTTTTGTCACGGTGAACTGTTTTGCTTGTAGGCCTGTTGGTGGGGTGCAGGTAGTCCATTCATCAGCAGCAGCTTCTTTTACTTCTACTACATATCCTTTAACAGGAGCACCACCATCATAAATGGGCTTATTCCAGGCGAGGGAAACGGATGACCTGGAAGTATCTGTAACCTTTGGATTGCTAGGTGGACCTGGAGGATATAATACATCACAAGCTCGATAGAAAATGGATGGCCCACTGGGTTCCCCTACCCCTGCAGCATTTTCAGCAGACACTCTAAATTCATAGAAATGTCCATCAGTTAGACCCGTTACTCTGAATCGCAAGTCTGTCAGCCTTTTCTTATTGCATTTGGTCCACCGGATACCATCTTTGTCTCGTTTTTCAAGTATGTAACCTTCAATTTCAGCTCCTCCGTTGTCTTCTGGGCGACCCCACGTTACCACCATAGAATCTTTTGTGATTGCTGTAACTTCAGGTGTTGAAGGAGGGCCAGGGGGTTTGTATGGATTACGAGCCACAACTGGTTCAGATTCCAAGGGCTCTCCAATTCCGTATTTATTCACTGCCATTACACGGAAGATGTATTCATTGCCAGGAAGGAGTTTGGTTACTTTGTAGTTAAGAGCCTGCACATCTGTTGCTACTTGTGTCCATGAAAGCCTACTTGTCTCTCTCTTCTCAATGATATAATGTGAGATATTAGAACCACCATCATGTAAAGGTGGAGACCATGACAAGTAGCATTTTTCTGCAGTGACACCTGTAACGTTCAAAGGTCCTTCTGGAGGTCCTGGTCTGTCAAGCACTTTTACAGTGATTGGTATAGATTTGGTGCCACCAACATTTTTGAGGTTAAGAGTATAGTGACCTCCATCTACTCTTATACAGTCTTTGACAGTGAGAGTTGTTTTCTCAATGGTAGATTTAATTTCCATTCTTGCAGTTGTTTCTTCAAGGTCTTTACCATCTTTTGACCACATAATGTCAGGAATAGGTTTGCCATGGATATCAGCTTCAAGAACAAAGGTTTCTCCAGCATGAACAACAATGACATCTCTATATTTAGGATCCAATGAAGCTCCTGGTGCTTCAATTTCATCTCTGGCAGTAATAGGCCCTGTACTTTCAGATGGCTCACTCAAGCAACCTGCTGCATTTCTGGCAATTACTCTGAATTCATATCGTTGGTTTTCAACAAGACCACTTACTGTAAATTCTGTTTCCAACACATTTGTAAAGCTGGCTTTCATCCAGCGACCATCTGGCAGTTCTTTCTTTTCTACAATATAACCAGTTATTTTGCTTCCACCATCATATTCTGGCTTTTTCCACTTCAGTGTGATATTACTTCTTGTAACAACAATGGCCTCTGGGCGGCCAGGTGGGTCACAAGGATCTCGAGCAACATACAGTTCTGATACTTTGCTGACTTTGCCAATGCCAACAATGTTTTCGGCAGAAACTCTGAACTCATATTCAAGACCTTCTTCAAGGCCGTCTGTTTTATATTTGGTGTCCACAATAGGTGACTTGTTCAGTTTTGTCCAAAGAATGCTGTTCTTATCTTTACGCTCAAGATGGTAGCCAAGGATTTTGCTTCCTCCATCATTAACTGGTTCATGCCATTGTACAATCATATGGTCTTTGGAAGCTGCTGTAACAAATGGTGTTCCAGGTGGTCCAGGCACCTTGTAGGGGTATTGCACAACAATTGATTTAGAAGCCAAAGGAGAACTCTTTCCATATCTGTTTTCAGCAGAAATCCTGAACTGGTATTCAGAACCTGTTTTAAGCTTTGTTGCTTTGATGGTTGTTCTTGCAACAGTTGCTGACACAATGTTCCATGTGGTGGTGCTTGTGTCACGTTTTTCTACTATATAGTTGCTTATCTGACAGCCACCAGTGTAATCAGGTGGATCCCATGAGAAAACAACAAAGTCCGCACTAACTTCGTCAAAGCGGACAGGTCCTCGTGGTGGGCCAGGCTTTTCTAGTACAATTATGCTCAGCTGCTCTGTTGCTGTACCTGCTGCATTTGTTGCTGTTACTGTATATTTACCAAAGTCTTCCCTGTTGCTTTCTTTAATATGTAAAATAGTCGATGTTGTTGTATTCTCAATATTTAATCTGGTTGTCTGTTTCAGTGGCTGCTCATCTTTTGTCCAAGTAATAGTAGGTTTGGGTCTACCTATAAATGGTACTTCTACCTTCAGATCTTCTCCAGCTTGTACACTGTATGTATTGAACATCAGTTTGAAACTTGGCTCAATAGTCAAGTCTTTAGCTATCACAGGAATTCCAAGAGCTCTGGGATCACTTTTGCCTTTTTCATTGTAAGCAATCACACGGAATTGATATTCCTGGCCTGGACTCAAACCAGATACCTCTGCATTACATGTTTTAGTCTCACTAACAACACTCCATTTTTCTGTTCCTTTAGGCAACATTTCAACAAGGTAACCCAAAATTCTGCTACCTCCATCATGTTCAGGTTTTTCCCACATAAGTGATGCACTTCTCTGAGTCACATCAGTGAGAGTTACTTTCCCAGGAGGCAGAGGTGGCTCTGAGGCTTTGACAGCATCCCTGGTTTCAACTGGAACACCAATGCCATATTCATTTTCAGCCATAACTCTGAAGTAATAAATTGCTCCTTCAGTGAGATTTTCAACTTTAAAACTTGTCTTGCCACACTTAGCACTTACATTTGCAAATGCCTTCCTGGTTGACTCACGCTTGTCTATTACATAGTTCTTTACCTTTGCACCACCATCAATAATCGGTGGCTCCCAAGATAACACGGCAGAATCCTTCTTTATATCCTTTACCACTAAGTTTTGTGGGGGTCCCGGTGTGTCCAAGACTTTTACTGTAACAAATGCAGATTTAGAACCACTGCTGTTCTCTAGCTTAAGAATATACTTTCCAGCATCATTTCTATCACAGTTGTCAATTGAAAGTTGTGTGTAGTTTATGCCTTTATCAATCTGAACTTTTTCTGAGAATTCACCTTCTTCTCGGGACCATGTGATGTCAGGTGTCGGTCGTCCCCTGAACGGTATGTGAATCCTAGCCGACCCACCAGCTCTAACCACTATCCCTTTCCTTAGCTCTGAGTCAATGTCAAGTTCTGGAGCTTCAAGTTTGTCTTCTGGTTTAATAGTACCAGGAACTGATGCAGCCTCTCCCACACCAATCTTGTTGAGAGCACACACTCGTAGTTTGTATTCCTGATGTTCAGTAAGCTTTTTGATCTCAAATCGAGTGGCACGAATACCTGTCTGTGGAGTAACAAGCGACCATTCATCTTCATCTGCTTTACAGATTTCTACAAGGTATCCCTGGATTTCACAGCCACCATCATAAATAGGTTTACTCCAACCAACTGTAACTGAACTTTTGGTGGTATCTACAACATGGGCATTTGTAGGTGGGCCAGGCTTGAACATCGGGTCGCAAGCTTTAAAGTAGGGAGAAACTTGGCTTGGTTCACCAATTCCAGCAGCATTTTCAGCAGAAACTCTGAATTCATATTCATGATCCTCTGTTAAACCTGTGACTCTTAATCGCAAATCTGTAATGCGGCGTTTATTGCATTTTATCCATCTGATGCCTGCTCGGTCTCTCTTTTCTACAATGTAACCTATGATTTCACTACCTCCATCGCTATCTGGCCGGGTCCAGCAGACAGTCATAGAATCCTTTGTGATGTTGGTAATTTCCAAGGCCTTTGGTGGTCCAGGAACCACAAATGGATTTCTCATCATTACTGGCACAGATTCTAATGGCTCACCAACCCCGTATTTGTTAACTGCCATGATACGGAAGACGTATTCGTTTCCTTCCAAGAGTTTTGTTACTTTCAGCATTGTAGGTAAAACCTCTGAAGCAACCACAGTCCATGCCAGACGGCTAGTTTCTCTCTTCTCTACAATGTAATGAGAAATATCACTGCCACCATCATGAAGAGGAGGACCCCATGCCAATGCACATTTTTCAGCTGTAACTCCTGTCACTTGGACTGGGCCCTCCGGAGGTCCGGGCCTGTCCAAGACTTTTACATTTACTGTTACTGTCTTTGTTCCTGCAACATTAGAGGCTTCTAGAATGTACTGTCCACCATCAACTCTAATAGCATCTTTTACAATTATTAATGCACTGAAATCTGTGTTCTTTATTTCATATCGAGCCGTGTCCTCAAGTTCTTTATCTCCTTTGTACCACTTAATGGTGGGTAGTGGCTTTCCATGAACATCAGCCTCAAGTCTGAATGTCTCACCAGCATTCACAACAATAGTCTCTCTGTACTTGGGATCCATTGAAATTCGTGGAAGTTCAACCTCGTCCCTTGCTGTTATTGGTCCTGTACTGTCAGAAGGTTTGCTTATTGTACCTGCAGCATTCTTTGCAATTACTCTAAATTCGTATCTTTGGTCTTCAGTAAGTCCCGTTACAGTGAACTGAGTTTCAATGATATTTGTGAAGCTCGCTTTCATCCAGCGACCATCGGGTAAGTCACGTTTCTCTACGATATAACCAGTCACCTTACTTCCACCATCATATTCTGGTTTGGTCCACTGTAGAGTAATAGAGCTTCTTTTTATTATTATAGCTTCTGGGCGACCTGGAGGATCACATGGATCACGAGCTACGTAGCACTCAGAAACTTTACTTGTTCTGCCTACACCAACAATATTTTCTGCAGAAACTCGAAACTCATATTCAATTCCTTCTTCAAGGTTATTTGTCTTAAAACTTGTGTCCTGAATAATAGTCTTGTTTACTTTAGTCCAGAGAATGCTGTTTTTCTCCTTTCTCTCAAGATGGTAGCCCAACACTCTACTGCCACCATCATTTATTGGTTCATGCCACTGTACGACCATGGAGTCTTTTGTAACTGTTGTCACAAATGGTGTGCCAGGAGGTCCTGGTTCCTTGTAGGGATACTGTGCTACAACTGGTGCAGATTCCAATGCAAAACTCTGCCCATATCTGTTCTCAGCAAATATTCTGAACTGGTATTCTGAACCAGTTTTCAGTTTAGTCACCTTCAGTGTAGTTCTTGCAACAGTAGCCGAAACTGTTTCCCATACAGTGGTTGTTGTATCTCTCTTGTGAACCACGTAGTTGGTGATTTGGCAGCCACCCGTGTATGCTGGGGGATTCCATGATAAGGTAATACTTTCTGCACTTATTTCATCAAACTTCACAGGTCCAACTGGAGGATCAGGTTTGTCTAGAGTAATAATTTCAACAGAGGCAGACTTTTGCCCAACAACATTAGCCACAGTGATTTCATAAGTGCCACTGTCTTCTTTGCTAGTTTCCTTAAGATTCAATATAGTGAGATCAGCTGAATCGCTAACATTGACTCTTGTTGTCTGCCTTAATGGCTGGCCATCTTTAACCCAGGTAACAGTTGGTTTAGGTCGACCTGCAATTGGTATTTCTACTTTTAGGTCCTGTCCCACCTGAACACTGTAACTGTGGAAAGCAGGTCTTACATCAGGTTCAATCACCAGGTCTTTGGCAATTATTGGAACTGCAAGTGCTCTAGGATCACTCTTACCCTTTTCATTTACAGCCATTACTCTAAAAAGGTATTCTTCCCCTTGAGTTAGATTAGTAACAACTGCTTCAAGTGTTTTAACACGAGCACACTCTGACCACTTTTCACTACCCTTTGCTTGCATTTCAACGATATATTGTATGATTTTGCTACCACCGTCGTGTTCAGGTTTTGCCCAGCTTAGCGAGACACTGTTTCTTGTGACATCATCCACTGTTATTTTCCCAGGAGGCTGTGGAACTTCAGCAACTTTAATTGGGTCACTGGTTTCTGCAGGGAGTCCAATTCCATATTCATTCTCGGCTGAGACTCTGAAGAAGTAATAGCAGCCCTCCTGAAGTTGATCTACTTTCCATGAAGTCTTGTGGCAGTTTGTTACAACAGCTGCATAGGCCTTTCTTGTTGCTTCACGCTTCTCAATAATGAAATTCTTTATTTTTGCTCCACCATCCAAGAGAGGAGGCTCCCATGAAAGTGAAACAGAGTCTTTAGTGATCTCTCTGATTTTTAAATTAACAGGTGCACTTGGGGTATCCAGTACTCTTACACTGACAAAGGCAGACTTTGTTCCACTGCTGTTTTCCAAGGTCAGAGTATACTTTCCACTATCAAATCTGTTAACATTGTCCAGAACAAGGGAAGTAAAGCTACTTGTGGTATCAATAATAGCTGCTTCTCTGATGTCACCCTCCACTTTACCCCATTTTACTTCAGGTGTTGGACGACCTCTGATGGGAACAAACAGTCTTAAGGAACCTCCTGCCCTCACATTTACAATCTTCCTTAATTCCATGTCAAGGTCAAGGTCTGGTGCCTCCATCTTCTCTTCTACAACAACAGAACCAGGAACATCTGCATGCTCTCCAACTCCTGCTTTATTTACTGCACATATGCGGAATTTGTATTCGTGTTTTTCCATTAGCTTTTCTACTTCCATGTGAGTGTTCTTAATTCCAGTTGGAGGGGTACAAATTGACCATTCACCATCACTTACATCACATTTTTCCACAATGTATCCCTGAATTTCAGAGCCACCATCATAGATAGGTTTACCCCATGAAAGGAAAACTGAAGATCTTGTAACATCCGTAACTTTGGGATTATTGGGTGGACCTGGCTTATAAATAGGATCACATGCTTTGTAGTAAGTAGAAGGTGGACTTGGCTCACTAAGACCAGCAGCATTTTCAGCTGAAACTCTGTACTCATAATCATGATTTTCTATAAGACCAGTCACTCTGTATCGCAGTTCACTTATCAGGCGTTTGTTACATCTTGTCCAGCGAATGCCTTCCTTGTCTCGTTTTTCGAGGACATAGCCTAGGATTTCACTGCCGCCATCTGAGGCTGGCCTTTCCCATACAACTATCATAGAATCCTTGGTAACTGCTGTGACTTCTGGAGCCTTCGGAGGAAGTGGCACGACAAACGGGTTCTTTGCCACTACTGGCTCAGACTCAAGAGGTTCACCAACACCATATTTATTTACTGCCATGATGCGGAAAACATACTCATTTCCTTCTAGAAGTTTTGTAACTTTGCAGTTCAGGGTTTGCACATTTGAGTCAACGACAGTCCACACCAAGCGACTGGTTTCCCTTTTTTCTACAACGTAGTGCGAAATATCGCTACCACCGTCTTGTAGTGGAGGTTTCCATGACAGTGTGCATTTTTCAGCACTAACTCCTGTAATCTCAACAGGTCCTTCTGGTGGTCCAGGTCTATCAAGAACTTTGACGTTAACAGGAACCTTCTTTTCACCTGCAACATTCTTTGCCAGTAGTACATACTGCCCACTGTCAACTCTTGTGGCTTCCTTTACACTAAGGCTTGTTGCAAAATCAGTGGTTTTTATTTCCATATGAGCGGTGCTTGTCAGCTCACGATCACCTTTCAACCACTGAATGGAAGGTATTGGTTTGCCATGAACATCAGCATCAAGCTTGAATGACTCACCAGCATGCACTACAATGGTGTCTTTGAATTTTGGATCCATACTTATTTGAGGTGGTTCTACTTCATCTCTTGCTGTAATTGCCCCTGAGCTCTCAGATGGTTCACTAAAAACGCCTGCAGCATTTCGTGCTATGACACGAAACTCATATCTCTGGTTTTCGACTAGACCAGTTACTTCAAACTGAGTATCGATGACATTTGTAAAGCTTGCTTTCATCCAACGGCCATCAGGTAATTCCTTCTTTTCAACAACATAGCCTGTGATCTTACTTCCACCATCATATATAGGTTTCTTCCACTGGAGTGTTACTGAGCTTCTTGTGACAATTATAGGTTCTGGACGGCCTGGAGGGTCACATGGGTCACGTGCAGTGTAGCATTCAGATGCTCTACTTGCCTTTCCAATTCCCACTATGTTTTCTGCATAGACTCTGAATTCATACTCAAGACCTTCCTCAAGGCCAGAAGTCTTAAATTTGGTATCTGGAATAGGTGTTTTATTCAGTTTAGCCCACAGAATGCTGTTTCTTTCTTTGCGCTCCAAGTGATAACCAATGATCCTGCTACCGCCATCATTGACTGGTTCATGCCATTGTACCACCATGCTGTCTTTTGAGACATCTGTTACAAAAGGAGTTCCAGGTGGACCAGGAACTTTAAATGGGTATTGGGCTATTATTGACTCTGAGGTGAGATACGTACTCTTCCCGTATCTGTTCTCAGCTGCGATTCTGAACTGATACTCACAGCCAGTCTTTAAACGACATGCTTTTATAGTTGTTCTTGCAACAGTAGCTGACACAATGTGCCATGTCGTGGTGGAAGTGTCTCTTCTTTCTACAATGTAATTATTGATAGAGCTACCACCATCATACTTGGGTGGTTCCCAGGAAATGGTAATACTATCTGCTGTTACTTCATCTACTTTTACTGGTCCAGTTGGAGGTCCTGGTTTGTCAAGGACAACAATATTTAGGGTCTCAGTTGCCTCACCAGCAGAGTTTGTAAGTTTAACTAAATATGTTCCCACATCTTCTCTGCATGCTTCTTTTATTGTTAACACTGTGTTGTTTTCCGAGCTTTCTGCATTCACTCTTGTAGTCTGCTTCAATGCCACATTATCTTTTTGCCAAGACACTGCTGGTTTGGGTCGACCAACAAAAGGAACATCAACCTTTAAGTCCTCTCCTGCTAGAACACTGAAAGTGGTAAACAGTAGTTTGAAAGCTGGCGGGATCACAAGATCTTTTGCAACAACTGGTATACCCAGCTGGCGAGGATCACTGATACCCTTCTCATTCTGAGCTGAAACACGGAAGGTGTATTCTTCACCTTGGATCAGTCCTGTGATAGTGGCTTCAGTAACTTTTACTGTAGCACAGGTTGACCACTTTTCACTGCCTTTGCTTTGCATTTCTACAATGTAGCCCAGAATTCTGCTGCCGCCATCATGTTCAGGTTTTTCCCAAGATAAGGTTACGCTATTTCTTGTCACATCCAACAAAGTTATTTTCCCTGGTGGAAGTGGTCTTTCTGATACTTTTATGGATTCTGAAGTTTCAACTGGAAGGCCTATTCCATACTCATTTTCAGCTAGGACTCTGAAGTAGTAGTTGCAGCCTTCTTGCAGTGAATCAACTTTCCAGCTGGTCTTGTGGCAATTGGCATTAACAGTTGAATATGCTTTTCTTGTTGATTCACGCTTTTCAACAATGTAATTTTTTATTTTAGAGCCACCATCTATGAGAGGAGGCTCCCATGTGAGTGTAACTGAAGATTTTGTAACTTCCTTTATTTTCAAATCTTGAGGTGCTCCTGGAGTATCAAGAACTCTGACATTCACAAATGCTGACTTACTACCTGAGCTGTTTTCAATTGTCAGTATGTATTTGCCACTATCAAATCTATTCACGTTTTCAACAATAAGTAAAGTATAAGAGCTTGTTGATTCAATGCTCGCTCTATCCAAAGATTCCCCATGTTCTCTTGTCCATTTTACTTCAGGTGCTGGTCTTCCTTTAATTGGGACAAAGAGTCTTAGAGTACAGCAAGCTCTAATAGTTACAACTTTACGTAGTTCTGCATCGAGTTCAATCTCCGGAGGTAGCATTCTTTCTTCAGCTTTTGGAGTGCCAGGAACAAGTGCAGGTTCCCCAAGACCTTCAGAGTTCATAGCATATATCCGTATTTTATATTCCTGATTTTCTTTCAAGTCAGTGATGGTAAAAGAAGTGGCCTTCAGACCCATTGGTGGAGTTACAATCTTCCACTCATCTTCTTCAGGTAGTGCAATCTCAACCATGTAACCTGTGATCTCTGAACCACCATCATATATTGGTTTGTTCCATGCTATTGTAATAGAGGACTTGCTGCTATCCAAAACACGAGGATTACCTGGGGGACCAGGCTTAAACACAGTATCACAGGCTTTATAGAATGGACTGGTTGGGCTTGGCTCACTGACACCAGCAGCATTTTCCGCCATGACTCTGTATTCATATTCATGGCCTTCTGTCAGTCCAGACACTTTATAACGTAAGTCAGTAACAGCCCTTTTGTTACATTTCACCCACCGTAGACCGGTCTTGTCTCGACGTTCCACAATGTAGTTAGTTATTGGGCTCCCACCATCAGAATCAGGATGGCCCCAACAGACAACCATAGAATCCTTTGTAATTGCCGTAACTTCAGGTGTTTTAGGTGGATCGGGTGGAACATATGGATTTACTGCAAGAATGGGCTCTGATTCCAGAGGCTCACCGACTCCATACTTGTTAACAGCCATAACTCGGAACACGTACTCATTGCCCTTCAACAGTTTAGTAACCTTCAGTTTAGTCACTGGAACTTCTGTGCCTACAGATGTCCATGCCAATCTACTTGTTTCACGTTTTTCAACCACATAATGGTCAATCTTTGCTCCTCCATCATCCAGTGGGGGTAGCCATGACAGCACACATTTTTCTGCAGTGACTTCAGACACAGCCAAAGGCCCTTCTGGGGGACCAGGTCTATCAAGAACTTTAACATTGAAGATATGCTTGGCAAAGCCACCGGGGTTTGTTGCAGTAAGTGTATAAGCACCACCATCTCTTCTTGAGGAATCTTTATTGATGAGAACGGTAGAGAAATCAGCTATTTTTATTTCTAATTTTGCTGTGTCTTCAAGTTCTTTTTCTCCCTTTGTCCATGTCATAGTTGGTGGAGGGCGGCCTGAAACATCGGCCTCAAGTCTGAAAACTTCACCTGCTTTCAGCACTATAGTGTCCTTGTATTTTGCATCCACCTTTATCCTTGGTGCTTCAATGTCATCCCTACACGTGATGGCATCTGATGGCTCTGAGGGCTGACTAACAGCTCCACCAGCATTCCTAGCAATGACACGGAATTCATAGGCGGCATCTTCTGTCAAACCACTTACAGTGAATTCAGTCTCTAGTATATTGCTGAAATTAGCCTTCAGCCAACGGCCATTAGGAAGGTCTCTTTTTTCAACAGTGTAGCCAGTTATCTTAAAACCTCCATTATATTCTGGTTTAGTCCACTTCAGCGTAACTGCATGTCTTGTAATGTTCAGAGGTATTGGCTTACCAGGTGGATCTATTGGGTCCAGGGCAAACACAGGTTCAGATGGCTTGCTTGGCTTACTCTTCCCAGCCAGATTTTCTGCTATAACACGGAATTCATATGCAATGCCATCGGTAAGTCCAGATGATTTAAAGATATTGCCTGACACCAACATTTTACTTACAGTCTGCCAAACAATGCTGTTTCGCTCTTTTCTTTCAATGTGATATCCCAGTATTGGGCTTCCACCATCAGTAACTGGCTCATTCCAGCTAATGGTCATGGTTTCTTTGGTGACTGCAATCACCTGAGGAGTGCCAGGAGGCCCAGGTACCTTGAATGGGTAGCTGGCAACTACAGACTCTGAAGTAATGGCTGGTCCAATTCCGTATCTGTTTTGAGCTTTAACGCGGAACTGATACTCAACTCCAGTAGTGAGACGGATGGCTTTAAAGGTAGTACGTATTACGGTAGTTGCCAATTCAGTCCATGTGGTACTGTCAGTCTGACGCATTTCTACAACGTAGTTACTTATTGGTACACCACCATCATTCAAAGGAGGCTCCCATGAGAATGTTAGGAAATCACATGAAATTTCTTCAAATTTGATCGGTCCAGTAGGCGGTCCAGGTATGTCATGAACCTGAACTGTGATTACTTCACTAACTTCTCCAACAATATTTTTAGCTGACAGTGGGTATTGACCACTGTCACTTCGAATACATTCATTGATGGTCAGTATGGTTGCAGTTGCTGTATTTTCATAATTTACCCTTTGTGTTTGCTTAAGTATCTGGTCTTCTTTCTTCCAAGTCACAGTAGGCCTTGGACGACCAAGCACAGGAATTTCAATCTTGATATTGTCACCAGCCTTGGCAATGACCGTTTTCTGGTAAAGAGCACGGAGGTCAAACTCTGGTAGCATTGTTTGCTCCTTGATAATAACTGGTCTGCTTTCTCTCGGGGCACTTCTTCCAGCACTGTTAACTGCCATAACCTGGAAAGTATACTCTTCATTTTCAGTTAGGTTCTTTACTACACAGTCCAGAGTTTTTACGGTGGTGATGTGTGCCCACTGGTTGGTTCCTTTTCTCTGTGCTTCAATTACATACCCAGTGATCTTGCTGCCACCATCGTGTTCTGGTTTTGGCCAAGCTAGGCTAACTGAGTTCCGTGTTACATCCATAATATTAAGACTCTCAGGTGGGGATGGGGCCTCAGAAGCTTTTACTGGTTCTGCAGTTTCAGCTGGTTCACCAATACCATACTCATTTTCAGCCAGTACTCTGAAATAGTATTCGCATCCCTCAGACAAATTAGGAACTCTGAAGGAACACTTCTGGCAGTTGGTCGTGACTGTTGAATATGCCTTCCGAGTGGATTCACGTTTCTCTACAATATAGTTCGTTATACGTGAACCTCCATCTACCAGAGGCATATCCCATTGGAGGGTGATGCTGTCTTTGGTTATTTCTCTAGGCTTAAGGTTTATTGGTGGACCTGGTGTATCCAACACTTTTACATTTACAAAGCCAGTCTTCTTACCAGCAGCATTTTCAAGAGTCATTACATATTTTCCTGCATCATATCTGGTGCACTCTGTGACAATCAGGAGTGTAAAAGAGTCGGTATTTTCAATACTGGCACGTCCTTTGAGTGAAACATCATCTTTCGTCCATGTAACTTCTGGAGTTGGACGTCCTTTAATTGGTACAAAAATACGAATAGTTAATCCAGCTCTAACAACAAGTGTTCTTCTTAGCTCAGCATCCAGTTCAAAGTCAGGAATTTCTTCTCGGTCAACGATTTCCACATTTGGAATTATTGCTGGTTCACTGACACCTGCAGCATTCATGGCAAAGATTCTGAAATTATACTTGGCCCCTGTCTGCAGATGAGCGACAACAAACTGAGTGATTCTTAAAGCAGTCCCTATTGTGTCTTTCACCCATTCATCTTCTCCTTCTTTTTGATGCTCTACTATATAGCCAGTGATTTCAAGACCACCATCATAGTGAGGCTTGTTCCAGGCTAAAGATGCACTTGTCTTGGTGGTATCAGTCACTCTTGGATTTGCAGGTGGACCTGGTGGGTCTGAAAAGCAAATATATAAAAGATAAAACATTATATTACAGCACAAGTCATTCTTATTCTCTCTGAATGTGCTCCCTGGCCATCCCACCCACCCCCAAAAAGAAAAAGAATGATACTGACATGCAACATCTTTGCAAATGACTGAGTTTGAAGTATCACTTGGTGGTCCAACTCCAGCTCTATTTTCCGCACTGACACGGAATTCATATTCGTTTCCTTCCAGAAGACCGGTTACTTTGCATCTAAGATCTGAAACTGGTTTCTTTGTTGCTCTAACCCATCTTAAACCTTTCTTTTCTCTTCGCTCCACATAGTAACCTGTGATTTCACTTCCACCATCATCGACTGGCCTTTTCCAGGTAACTGTGACGGTATTTTTAGTCACATTTGTTACTTCTGGTTTTCCAGGAGGGCCTGGAGGACCTGTTCAGGAAGAAAAAGGTATAGTTAAACCAAAAATCAAGTCTTTAGAAATTAATAAAACCACACCAGAATCTTCTAGCTTGATCTACTCACCAAATCTATCCACCATTTTAACTGGTTCTGATTGTACTGGTTCACCCTTGCCGTACTGATTTACTGCTGAGACACGGAAAACATATTCATTTCCCTGAATGAGCTTGCTAACAACATGCCTACAGCTCTCAATGTTTTCAGCAACCAATGTCCAGAGCAGTCGGCTTGTTTCTCTCTTTTCAAGAACATATGATTTTACTGGTGATCCACCATCTTCTGCGGGAGGTGTCCATGTAAGAGTTGCTTTTTCTGCTGAAACATTGCTGATCTCAATAGGCCCTGGAGGCCCTGGAATATCTAAAACTTTCACGTGTACACTCTCCTGCTTAGTGCCGAAAGGATTGGTTGCAGTGATGGTGTATTCTCCAGAATCTTTTCTGGCTGCATATTTGACACTCAGAGTAGAAGAAGTTGGTTTGGTTTCAATGTGCACAAGCTCTGAGGGTCTAAAATCTTTTCCTGCTTTTGACCATGCTGAAGTTGGAGGTGGTTTGCCACGGATACTAATAGCAGACAGTGTGATGGTTTCCCCTGCTTTTACTGTTAAACCTTCCTTCAAAGTAGGATCCAGAACAATGCTTGGTGCCTCTGTCAAAGCAAAGACAAAAAATACTGATTGTTACAACAAGAACACAGGGATAAGAAACAAAAGAGATTTGATATTAATTATTCAAGTAAAATTCTACTGTTCCAATGCCATCTACATACCATACTCATCCTTGCATATTATGGTTCCTGTGGATTCAGATGGAGGACTGATAGCTCCAGCAGTGTTCTTTGCTCTAATTCTGAACTCATATTTGCAGCCTTCAGTAAGGTCAGTTACAGTAAATGCACAGTCTGGAACATTCACGTGATTAGCTTTCATCCAAGTCTTTTTGGGTAAATCACGTTTTTCAACAATATAACCAGTCAATTTATGTCCACCATCATATTTTGGTTCTGTCCAAATGAGTGTTACTGAGTTCCTGGTTACATTGATAACTTCAGGTTTCCCAGGAGGATCTAGAAGAAAAAATAGTAAATAGCAGTCAAAGAAAAGCTATTTTAAATTTCAGAATTTCCCTTTTTATTCTCCTGATGACTTACCAATAGGATCAAGTGCCACAACTGGTTCAGATGGAAGACTTGGTTTACCTACTCCAGCCATATTGATTGCCATTACTCTGAATTCATATTCCAGACCTTCAGTTAACCCTGTCACTCTGAAATCTTTCATTCTTATTGGTGTTTTATTTGCTCTCTTCCACAGAAGACTATTTCTTTCTTTAACTTCAATATGATAACCTAGAAGATAAATGATGAGATGAAAATATGGGGGGAGGTTCTAGAAATCTTAATTTCTCACAGCATTATGAAACATCATACTGCCCATATTGCACGTTGCATATGCATTGTGCAAGAGGAGAGCTGAAAACCAGGTCAAGAAATGGATGTGGACAACAGAGGTATGTAATTGTAATGAGGAGATGTTCGTAAATGCAAATTGTTAATTTTATAGACCCAAAATTCATAGACCCAAGTATTGTCACATACAGGTGAGTTTGGGTTTATTTCTTTACATATTTTGGCTCTGAGCAAAGATACTGTTTCTCAGTTAGTATTTTCCTGACATTTGAGTTATTAATTTTTTTAAATAGGAAGCAAACCAGTGAAATCAGTCAATTAATCAGTCAATCAAATCCTAAATTTAGTGCAAAAACACCTGTTAACTTTATCTTAACTTGTGACAAAGAGAAAGAACTACTAAGAACTGAAATACTAGGGAGGTTTTTGGGGATGTACCTGTGATTGGTGAACCTCCAGTTCTTCTGGGATCAGTCCAAGTTAAAGCTACAGACTCATGCCGAACAGCAACAATATTGGGAGGTGGAGGAGCATCTGGGACATCTAAACAATATTGAAAAAATGCAGTAATGTTAAAAATTATTAACACCTCTCAAATAAATTTTTTAGATTTCAAAAGTTAAAATGAATACTTACCAAATGGATGTTTTGCAATGACAGGCTCTGATTTAAGACCTTCCCCTACTCCATATTTATTTTCAGCCCTGATCCTGAATGTATATTCATTTCCTTCATGAAGTCTTGTAACTCTAAATGTGGTTTTCTGGACTGCAGAGGCACAAGTCACCCATTTATTGTTTACATTATCTCTCTTCTCTAGAACATAGTTAGTGATTTCTGAACCACCATCATCTTTTGGAGGGCCCCACTTTAGTGTTATGGCATCAGCTGTGACTTCTTCAAATTTCACTGGACCTGTTGGTATGCCGGGTTTGCCAACAACTTTCACAAAAATAGTGCCTTCCTTGCTGCCAGCAACATTCCTCAGAGTTATTGTGTATTTTCCAGCATCGGCTTTCTGGCAGTCATGTACTACAAGAGTGGTGTTAACTGCTGTAGATTCAAATGCAACTCTTCCACTCTCAGTAATTGCCTGGTCTTCGTCCTTCTTCCAGGTTACGGTTGGGACAGGCTTGCCCTTCATAGGTATTTTAAGACGGAAATTGCTACCCTCTTTAGCTGTATAGCACAAATCAGGCAGATCTCTTAAGTCAAGATCAGGTGCCGCTGTGAAAAATGAAGGAAACCAGTTATTTCACTATGCATAGACTCTGTGATAAAATTAAGATGCTGTTTTAAAGGTGTCTTATTTCTATGTATACATAGTAATAATACTATGCATAAAATATAATTTGCATAAGTAAAGCATTGAATTAATTATCTTGTTTCTCACCAACATCATCTCTTGCTACAATTGTGATCTCTGATGGAGTTCCATATCCAGCATCATTTTGGGCCCTCACTCTAAAAGTATATTCTTGACCTTCTTTTAAGTCTCTCATTGAAAAATGGAGGTTCTTTCCCCGCATGACTTCTTGCCATTTATCTTCACCAGCCAGGACCTCAACAATATATGCAGAAATACGGCTTCCACCATCACTGATAGGTTTCTTCCATACCAAATTGCATGAGGATTTTGTTACAGCTGAAGCTTTTAGATCCACAACCGGCCCAGGTGTTTCTAGAAGGAAGAAAAGCATAGTTAAGGGTCCATTCAAGCTAAAAATAAAAATTATTTGAATTAAAAAAAAAAAGGTGAAAAGATTTCATTTTTCCTACCGGAGGCTTTGACAGCATCACGAGTTTCACAAGGATCACCAATACCATATTCATTTTCAGCAAACACTCTGAAGAAGTAAGATTTGCCTTCTTCTAAGTTAGTTATCCTGTAGCTTGTCTTTGGACATTCTGTTGTTACTGTGGACCATGATTTTCTTTCTGCATCACGTTTTTCAACAACATAATTTGTGATTGGACTGCCCCCATCTACTAGAGGAGGTTCCCACGTAATGAAGGCAGAATCTTTAGATGCTTCCTTTACAATCAGGTTAATGGGCGGGCCTGGAGTATCTGGATAAACACAATGCCACCATATTTGATTTAGTAACAAAATTTTAAAAATCAGTTAAGAAGTTAACAAATATATTATAAAAGGGAAAGCCCTGAGACTTACCAAGTACTTTTACAACAATAGTGTATGCCTTTTTGCCACAGCTGTTCTCCAGACTGAGAACGTATTTTCCAGCATCATATTTATTTACATTTTCACAACGCAGGAAGGTATCAAAGTCAGTTGACTTGATGTCTAATCCTTGTCTATCTCTTAGGTTGGCACCCACTTTAGACCATGAAATCTTAGGAGGTGGACGTCCTCTTACTGGCACGTAAAGTCTCATTGTGACTCCAGCACGCAACACAAGGACTTTCCTTAGTTCTGCATCAAGTTCTCCTTCTGGTGGAACTGTGTGTTTAACAAAAAACACCATGTAATTAAAGCATCATCTTTAAGACTATCACAAAAGTTACTGTTACAAAATCTCCCTTTTTACTGGCATTTCACTAGACTGACCAACTTCTCATGCCTGTGATGATGTTAGTAAGTGTCCTGACTCTTGTTCGAAGGTAATTTGCAAATATGTCTTTTTTGCACTGATTTCACTTCCCCCTTTTTTTTTCTGCCTTTACACAATTTATGTTAGAAAGGCTCTTAGTTTCTCTAGAATTCAACAGAGTTTCAAAGTCTCCTGGACTCTACTGCATTGCTTGAACTAAGAGAGTTTTGTGAAGCAATGCTTTTGTACGTACAGCAAAATGCATACAAAAGCCAGCAGGTCTCTTAAGGGGTAAGCATCATACAATCAAAGAGTATCACACAGCTGCTTAGAACAATAATCTTGGCTTCAAATTATTTAGAAGATATGAAGATGACTGAAGGTTTTAAGAAATATGAGAGATCTGAAAATTCTAATTTTAGGATTAGAAAAAGCATAAAAGTGAAAAAAGCAGACACCAACCAGATTCTATTCTGTTCCTAACTGTCCTGTTTTCCTCCAAATTAGCCACTGTTAGCCCACATTTTTTGAGTAAAAACATGTTCCAAATTAATCTATGCCTGTGACCTATGACAAAGTGTGTCTTTGACACTCATAAATTGAAAGTCAACAAGGTAATTTGTTTTAAGTGAACATACTTAAAATGTCTTTGGCAGTGTGTTTATCAGGAACATCACTTGGATCGCTGTATCCAATCTTATTGACAGCATAAACACGGAACTGGTACTCTGTATCTTCCATCAGCCCTGTTACCACAAAGTGTGTAGCCTGTAAATTCTTGGGTAGATTGCATCTGACCCAGTTGTCTGTGTCAGCTCTTTTTGACTCCACCAGATAACCAATAATAGGGCTTCCTCCGTCATATGCTGGTTTGCTCCATGACAGGCTTATTGAATTACGAGTAGTATCAACCACTTTTGGGAAAGCAGGTGGGCCAGGAGGATCTGGGAATTAAAACAACATAAATTAGCATACCAAAAGCTGAATGATAGTATTTGGAAATAATAATGGAAAATACCTGAGACGTTTAACTTACACTGAGGATCACGGGCATACACTGCTTTAGACGGTGCGCTAGGCTTGCCAGGTCCAGCCTTATTCAACGCTATCACCCGGAACTCATATTCTGTTCCTTCCTGGAGTCCAGTGGCTTTAACAGTTCTTTCAATGACAGGCTTTCTGTTAACTTTTGTCCAGTTAAGAGCCTTCGTTTCACGCTTCTCAAGTATATAACCAGTTATTGGGGATCCACCATCACTAGCTGGTGGCTTCCAGCTGACAGTCATAAAGTCTTTTGTTACATTGCTAATTACTGGTGGATCACAAGGTCCGGGTACATCTGTGGAGATTTATTTGAAAATTATGTTCACATTCATAAGTGTAGACAAAATAACAGTGACTAATGAAACTATTCCACAAAGCACTTACCATATGGATTCTTTGCAACTGCTGGCTCAGTTAAGATGGGGTCTCCAACACCATATTTGTTTTCAGCACAAATGCGGAACTGATACTCATGTCCTTCTATTAGTTTCTCCACTGTGCAACTTGTAATGGGTACATTGGGACTGACTTGGGCCCAGTTAGGTCTGCTTGTTTCACGCTTGTCTACGATGTAGTTAGTAATTTCTGAACCTCCATCTTCCAGAGGAGGCTCCCAGGAAAGCATTGCCCGATCCGCATACATATGCTTGATTTTGACAGAGGCTGGTGGCCCAGGCTTATCTAGAACAATTAACATAACATGATTATAGTTTTATTTCTTGCTATATTGATCACTTATAAATGTATTTATTAATTGGCAGTCTTTAGCTTACCAAGTACTTTAAGCCTAATGGTTGCTGACTTTGATCCACTTGCATTTTCAGCAGTAATAGTGTAGTCTCCTGTTTGCTTCCTGTTAACACTGAACAACTCAACTGTAGCAAGATTTCTCTTCGTGGTGATCTTAATACCTTCAGATGGCTTTAAAACTTCTCCTTCTTTCTTCCAGGTGATTGCTGGCATTGGCTTGCCATACACATTTGCCTCCAGACGCACGTTAGTTCCAGCTTTTACTGTAAGCTGTGATTGCATAGACAGATCCAACTCTATTCTGGGAGGAACTGAAAGGAGAGTCCAAGAGTTAATCAACCTAGTAGGAGAAAAATGTCTCATTCTTCACATGAGTGTTAGTTCCCAACACGCACAGACTCTTACCAGAGCTCTCAAATGCTTTTACATTCCTTACCATTTTCTGGATGAATGGTCACTGGATCAGAAGGTTCTGACGGTCGGCTAATGTTAACTGCTGTCTTGGCAATGGCTCTGAATTGGTACTGAGCATTTTCTTCCAAACCAGTCACAGTGTACTCTTCCAGAGGTATTTGATGTGGAGTTGTATTGCATCGGACCCACTTATCACCAGGTAATTTGCAGGCTTCTACAAAGTAGCCAATAAGTTTGCTACCACCATCATGCTTTGGTCTTGTCCATACCAGTGATGCAGTACTCTTAGTGACATCAATAACTTCAGGTTTTCCAGGGGGATCTATGGCAAATAAAAACATATTATAGCATAGTTTTCCAAAAAAGAGCTAACACATTAAAAAAATGGCATTAATATTACTGGATCCTATTAACTGCATACCTAGACAGTGCACTCGCAGTAAAGTCATAGTAAATATGAAAATATAAACAGAAGGACAAACTGACGATCATGAGTTGCAGACATATTGAAAAGATCATAAAAGCAGTAGTTTCTTTAAGTATTGGAACGGTTGGCTTACCAACTGGTGCTCTTGCTGTGACAAACTCTGTTGGTTTACTAGGTTTACTTGCTCCAGCTCTGTTCAATGCATAAATCCTGAAGGTATACTCAAGGCCTTCGATGAGGCCCACGCAAGGGTACTCCGTGGAGCGCACAGCTGTGTCGTTGGCTTTCACCCACAGCAAACTGTTCCGCTCTTTGCGCTCAATGAGATAACCGGTGATTGGACTGCCTCCATCGCTGTCTGGTTTATCCCAAGCAACAAAAATGCAGTCTTTGTTGACCTTGGTAATACGTGCATTCTTTGGTTCACTGGGAACATCTGGAAGGAAACACAAAGATAGATATCCCTTGAACGTTTTCTTACTAGAAAGATTAAATAGAGAAATGCTGCTATCAAAAACTGGCATACCAAATGGGAACCTTGCGATCATCTTGCCAGAAGCAAGCGGCTCAGAAATCCCAAAACGATTTTCAGCACGAACACGGAACATATACTCTTCTCCAGGAATCAGCTTTCCAATTCTGCAGCTTGTCTTTGTGACAGAAGATAAAGCTGTTACCCAGTCTCCTCGGCTTACATCACATTTCTCAACTACATAGTTTGTAATGTTGCTGCCACCATCTTCAAGAGGTATGTGCCATGAAAGAGTGCAAGCATCAGCATCTATTTCAGAAATATCAAATGGAGGCTCTGGCGGACCTGGTTTATCTGCATACAAAAAAAAGTATATTAAGAAAAAAGGGATGAAAGAAAATGGCAACTACTGGAAGATACTAAAATCAGCTTTGTATAAAGCTGGACTGAAAGACAATCAAATGGAACATACCCATGACTGTCACTTTGATTTTCTGGCTATCAGTACCAGAGCTGTTTTCTGCAGTAAGAGTGTAAAAATCAGTATCTTTTCTAGTCACATCCTTAATTATAAGAACAGAAGACTTCTCTGCTTTATGCACAGCAAGGCGACTGGATGTAACTACATCTTGATCTCCTTTCAGCCATTTACAGACTGGCTGAGGCTTCCCATACACATGAGCTTCAATTCTCAGTTTCTTCCCAGCTTTAATGTGAATGTTATCCGGCATCAGAATCTTAGGTGGGACTGTAAAAAAAAACCACAGAGAGGCAAATAAATTCAACTTCTGTGACATATTAATTTACTTATTTTTTATATGAAACTTCTCTGCTTCTCTCTTAAGTGGAATCATCTGTTGGAATGACTAGAAAATCTTTAATTTACGTTTCACTTATGGACAATTTCAGTTTCTGCAGGTGGTAATATCCATTCCAGTCTTACTTCTACATTACTGTACAGTTTATAAAAGAATATTTATGAATTTGGATTGCCTTCACACACCTTTATGTAAAGATTTGTGCATTATTAATGCATGAAATATAATTCTTGTTTTTATCTGAAAGCTGTATCTTAGTTACTGCTAACTTTCTGTAAGACAAACAAGAAGGAGAACAAAACAGAAGTTCTCACTGAGATAAACCTACTTGCACAGTCATCTTTTTGTATCCTTGATTTATTTTTCTCCTACTTCTTCTTTTGCATAAAACCAGTTTTTATTTTCCAAAAGAAAACTGGCAGCATGTTTGGTGTACTTTCTTCCACTGGCTAATTTTCATTCTCCTGTTCTCTTTCTCTTCTCATGTCCCAAATGAAGAAGGTCCTACTCATCTTGCCCTTACCCTATATCTTCCTGTGCCTCAGGAACCCTGCCATCTTAAATAGGCCAACTTGTCCTCCCTGATTTTTGTTTTATATTCCCAACTGACTTTACAATATAAACCACTTATTTTCTCTTATATTAAAACAGCTCTCGCTTTCCCATTTCTCTCTCAAACTACTAGTCTGATATTTTTTTCTTTTTCATTTAAACTTCAGTAAAGGTATTTATTATTTCTCCCTAATTCTTATCTTCTCATTCCAACTGAAACTAAACTCGAAAACTTTTTTAATAATTCTGAATTAGTGGTCAACTAATTTTTTCTGATCTGTCAAAATATTCAGTACAGTTAACTACAATCCTCCAGATAACTCCATAAAGCAAATGTCTTTCTGTGACGCAAAAAATGGTGTATCTCTTTCATTTCATCATTAAAGCAGTATATTAGGTAGTATTAAATTGTTACTTACTGAGTTGTTCTTTAATTTCATATTCCCCTGTTGCTTCTATTGGCAAACTTACTCCGACAGCATTTCTAGCTGCCACTCTAAAGTTGTACTTCTTTCCTTCTTTCAGACCAGCTACAACAATGGAGAGATCTTTAACAACTGAATATTCTGTCCAGCGATCGGCTGGTTGATCATGTTCTTTGTAGCTAACAATGTATCCATCAATTTTAGAGCCTCCATCGCGCAGTGGTGGCAGCCAGCCTAAAGTAGCGCTATTCTTTGTAATTTCAGTAACTTCAAGTTTTCTTGGTGGATCAGGTTCACCTTTCAGGGGGGAAAAAAACCTACATTAAACACTGAATTTCCAAGATTTTCTTACTCTTGAATATTGAATGCTATTCATGCTCATTTAATAAGGACAATATAGAAAAAAGTGAAACTTGTAATGATTTCAAAGGTACTATATTCATTTATCATATTATTTGAAAGTAACTGACACAGAAATACTTATGTTTATCCTTAAGTATTAATAATGTTGTTTGGTTTAGAAGCACTAACTCAAAAATTGTAAAATCTTACTAAAATTAGAGAAAAACATACAGAAAATGTCCATGGAGGCAAACATAAAATATAAAGGCATACTCACTTAGAGGATCTGTTGCTAGAACTGGTTTTGGTATGTCACTTGGAACACCCGATCCATATTCATTTACTGCTGTTACTCGGAAGTAATATTCATTACCAGGTACAAGGTTTGCTATTTGGAAACTAGTTTTCTTTAATTCTGCTGTGACTGTTGCCCAGGTCTTCCTGTCAGCCTCCCGTTTCTGCAGGATGTAATGAGTCACTGGGCTACCCCCATCATTCTCTGGAGGTCCCCATGAAAGATGGCAGGACATCTTGGTGACATCTGAAACCTTGAAGTCTGACACAGGTCCAGGAGTATCTATAAAGAAATTTCAATTTATATTAGTATTTTCTTCCTTAATAAGTTAAAATTAAAGAGGGCAAAAAGCTTTCTATATGGAGGGAGTTAGCGTTAGGTGATAGAATTGTACTCAAAAACTGTCCCACCTGGGCCTCGTAAATATTCCTGCGAGGAAGATTGAAAATAGTTATAAAATTGTCTTGAGGTATTTCTCTCACTACTTACCCAGAACTCTGACGTTCACAAATACAGCCTTTTCTCCAGCTACATTAACAAGTGTCAATGAATATTTGCCTGAGTCGTCACGTGTTGAATCAGGAATGACACAGAAGGCCATAGTGTCAACCAGATCAACTTGTCCTTTTCTCATAACATTATCAATACCCATTCTTCTCCAGGTGACTTTTGGTGCTGGGCGACCCCTAATAATGGCAAAAAGTCTAATAGGGCATCCTGCTCTGACTGTGACTAACTTCCTCATGCTTGCATCCAGCTCAATCTCAGGAGGTTCTGAAAGACAAAGAAATAGAATGCAAAGTTTTGCACATGAAATAAAATAAGCCAAGAGCAAATAAAGGTTGTATGTAAACACCCCAATAGAGGATGGGAAAACTCACCAAGAATTTCTTTGGGAGACACAGCTTCTTTCAATTCTGCTGGTCGGCCAAGGCCAACCTGGTTTTGGGCAGAAACCCTGAACTCATATAATTGCTTCTCATCCAGGCTGGTAGCTGTGAATTCTGTATGAATAACCTGAGCAGCAACGTTACATCGTTTCCATCCTGCTTCAGGATCAGCACCCTCAACTTTTGGTCTCATTTCCACAACATATCCAATAATTGGAGCACCACCATCGTATACTGGTTTTCCCCAGCCAAGGGTTAAGGAAGTCTTTGTGCTATCAACCACTCTCAGGTTTGTGGGAGGACCAGGTGGTTCTGCAAGACAGTAAAAATTACAGATTAGAACACAGCTGTACAATTTAGCAATCTGTTACATTAACATTGAAATGATACAGAAAAAATTCAATGGCATTTTACCTATTGGGTCTTTGGCTATTACAGGTCTTGATGGCAAGCTTGGTTCTCCAAGTCCAACTTCATTTTCAGCACTGACGCGGAACTGGTATTCATGCCCAGGGAAGAGATTAGTAACCTTCTTGCGTCTCTCTGGGATTGCAGTTTTAGTAACAGGAACCCATCTTAGTGACCGTTTCTCTTTCTTCTCTAAAATGTATCCTGTAATTGATTTGCCACCATCATATTCTGGTGGATTCCAAACTACAGTCATCTCTTCTTTGCTAACTCTTGTGACATCTGGAGGGTCGGGGCGTCCAGGTCTATCATACTTCGTTTTTGCAATAATTGGATGTGTTTCTGTTGGTGGACCAGTGCCCATTTTATTCTCTGCACGCACTCTGAAGATATATTCATTACCTTCAATGAGGCGTGTCACTTTTGCATAGTTTGTTAGGACAGAGGAAGAGAATGTAGACCAAACCATACGCTTGCTTTCACATTTTTCCAGGATGTAGTTCTGTATTTCACAACCACCATCATCTTCTGGAGGATCCCAAGTAACAGTACATCTATCACTTGAGATGTCAGTGACTTTCAAGTTCCGTACAGGACCTGGTTTATCCAAGACAATAACAGTAGCATATGCTACAAAGCTACCAGCTGCATTAGTTGCAGTAATCACGTATTTCCCACCATCAGTACGCCTTGATTTTGTGAGGACAAACTTAGATGTGTCAGAAGTTGTTTCAATACTGACTCTTGGAGATCTGGTGAGATCTGTGGCATCCTTGTCTTTTGTCCATACAACTTCAGGCTGTGGTTTTCCTCTGACTCCAGCCTCAATTCTAATTGTGTCACCTGCTTTCACAGTTAGAACCCCACTTAACTTCAAATCTAGCACTGGTTTCTGGAGATCTTCCTTCACAACAACTTCAGATGTTTTTACCCAGTTACTTTCACCGGCCTCATTCTTGGTTTGAACTCGGAATTGGTATATTTTATTTTCCACACATTTATCTACCATGTAATGTGTTTCCTTAATGCTGCCTTTGTGAACTCTTTCCCATTCATCTGAATCTTTCAGTTTTCTCTCAACATGGTAACTTAAATTGGGACTTCCACCATCATAATCTGGCCTTCTCCATTTCAGATACACAAATGTCTTTCCTTTCTCTGCAATGTGAAGATTTTCTGGCTCTCCAGGCTTGTCAATAGGATTGATAGCGAGGATAGGTGTCTTGGTCTCAATGCAAGGACCTGGACCTATTTTGTTCTCTGCACAAACTCTGAAGAAGTATTCACGGTTCTCTACAAGATTTGCCTTTACTAATCGTTTAGTGATATCAGAGGAGACAATTGACCACCCCCTCTGATTCGGTTGACGGTATTCTACTATGTAATTTGTAATTTCAGAGCCACCATTATCCACTGGACTCTCCCAAGAGATCATACAAGAGTCTTTTGTGACATAGCTTATTTTCAGGTTCTGACATGGTCCAGGTCTGTCAAGTACATTAACAATAGCAAAAGCTTGAGCCTGTCCACAACTGTTTTTAGCTGCTATTATGTACTTGCCATGATCAGATCTTTTGGCTTCTTTCACTTGCAGTTCAACATTAGGTAGATCATGAAGTATTTCAACGTGCTTTTCTTGGACGAGTACTTTGCCATCTTTAGACCATGTTATTTCAGGATCTGGTCTGCCTTTTACCTTACCAGTAATACGTATTGTTTGACCTACTCGGACAGTAATTAAGTCTCGACAGGTCACATCTAGGCTTATTTCTGGAGGAGAAAGAATATCCTTTGCAAGTACAGTTTCTGGTAGTTCTCTTGGTTCCCCCTCTCCCACAATATTGGCAGCTTTTATTCGGAACTTATATTCATTTCCTTCTATTAATCCAGGTACTCTGAAAGCACACTGTCTAATGAGTTCATCCTTATTAATCCTATTCCACTGTGTAGTTCCAACTTTCTGACATTCCACAACATATCCCAGAATTGGGCTGCCACCATCCTTGAGGGGCTTTGTCCACACAAGATCAGCTGATTCTTTAGTTTTGTCTTTTAATTTTGGATTTATAGGTGGTCCAGGAGGAGTGATAGGACGTGATGCTTTTATTGGATCAGAGCTTGGAGATGGTTTGCTTAAGCCCACCATGTTTTCTGCAAAAACTCTGAATTCATATGTGTTGCCTTCAAAAAGACCTGTGACTCGGTATTTCATGTCAAGTATAGGTGTCTTGTTGACGCGCACCCATTTACCAGATGCTTCCCGACGTTCAAGTATATAACCAGTTATTGGAGTGCCGCCGTCAGATTTTGGTAGGGTCCAAGACACTGTTGCAGCATTTTCTGTAATATCATAAACAGTTGGTTTACCAGGTGGGGATGGTGGATCAAACATATATTTGGCAACTGTTGGTTCTGAATCCAGGGGTGCACCAATGCCTATCTTATTTTCTGCACGAACGCGGAAAATATATTCACAGCCTTTCTGCAGTCGTGGAACCTTAATTTTTGTGTGACTTGTTCCAGAGCTAACCACTCCCCAAGTTTCTTTCTTTGATTGACGCTTCTCAACAATATAATTTATTATAGGACTGCCACCATCGTCTTTAGGAGGGCGCCAAGAAATAACCATATATTCTGGTGTTACTTCAAGAATATTAATAGGACCAGTTGGTGGGCCTGGGACATCCAAAACTGTAAGGTGCAGAGCCACAGTTTTGCTGCCAGCTGCATTAGATACTGTGAGTAGATATTCTCCTGTATCTTTTCTTACACAGTCTTTGATAGTAAGCACAGTTGAGTAATTGTCAGTCTCAATCTTGTATTTGCCATCTGGTTTAATTTCAGTGTCATCAGTAACCCATTTTGCTGTGGGAACTGGCACGCCTCTCATAATCGCTGGAAGGCGCACTGTGGTGCCTGCTTTAACAACGAGACCTTCGATTAACTTCACATCTAGATCCACAGATGGAGGTACTGAAATTAGAGAAAAATGGAAATTATATTTTCAGGACAAATGCTAATAGAAAAAGAGAAAAGATCAGTGAAACAACATGAAAAAGCAAAAATTACCTAGTTTTTCTTGACACTCTATTGGTATAGTTGTATCTGGAAGGCTAAGACCAACAATGTTTTGCGCTCTCACCCGGAATTTGTATACTTTTCCTTTCTGTAGGCCTGTAACAACACAGTCCAGCATAGGGACTGTCTGGAACTTTGTCCATTCATCTGCACCATCTTCTTGGTATTCTACCAAATACCCAGTGATCTCAGCACCACCGTCACGATCTGGTCGATTCCAAACAAGGGAAACTTCAGTCTTGTCAACATCTACATGATGCAGATTCTTTGGTGGCCCTGGAGGATCTTTTAGAATACAAAACCAAAATGGTTACTAGGATGAAAAATCGATGGTACCAGTCTATCATGTTTATACCAACAGGACAACCTCAAAATTACCAAATCCCATATGAACAAAACATCCCATATGAACAAAAAATCATGTAAGTGAAAAACACTTACGCAGTGGATCTATAGCTTTGATAGGCTTAAGTGTTTCCACGTATGGACCTCTACCATACTGATTCTCAGCTGCAACTCTGAAGAGATACTGAGTGCCTTCCATCAGATATTTAGCCATATGACTGCGTTTCTTGGAGGATGATGAGATGGCTACCCACTGTGCAGAAGCTACATCTTTCCTCTCCACCACGTAGTTGGTAATGACAGAGCCGCCATCATCTTCCGGTTCCATCCAAGTGAGATAGCACGAGTCGCTTCTAACATCACTGACATTCAGATTTCTGGGTGGACCAGGCTTATCTAACATTAGCAAAAATGGAATCAGTAATTTATTTGATAACCAAAGCATTTCTTATAAAACTTTGTAAATTTAAAGATAAATTATATTATATTTTATGTAATTTTTAGCCCTTTTTCTATTTTTTATATTCATATAAAAATACAAATATAGCTTGGTTTATAACTTGGTTTATAGATATTTTCCAGAAATTCCTTTATTTCTTAATCTCCAATTATAGAGTAAAAAAATGTTGTATAGAAGGAACATAAAAAGATTACCTAAGACCACAACTTTTACTGAAACAGTCTTTGAACCAGCTGGATTTTCAACTGTCAGGGAGTACATTCCACCATCTTCATGGACAGTATTACGGATTTCCAGCTTACTGCCAACTCCTGTAACTTCAATATCAGCTTTGGGTGAGACCTCATGATCTCCTTTCTTCCAAGTAACTTTTGGGAATGGAACACCTTTAATAACAGCACTAAGTCTCAGGGTATCTCCAGCTTTTACATGCTGTTCTCGAGCCATATTAGCATCCAGTATTAACTCAGGAGGTTCTGGAATCAAAAATACAAGTTCTTACAAAAGAAGGAAAAAAAAGCCTGTTCTTAGGTAAACTTATCTGATTTTATTAAACTCACCAAGCCTGTCCTTTACTTCTACCGGATCAGGAACATGGGCTGGATCAGATTCGCCTGCTGCATTGACTGCCTTGACCCTGAATTTATAGGTTAATCCCTCAGTAAGACCAGTGACTTTGTAGTTTGTTTCAGGACAAGAATCTGCTGTAAGATTAGCCTGTTTCCATTCTTCATCTCCAACTTTCTGATACTCTATAAGGTAGCCAATTATCTTGCCATTTCCATCATGGCGTGGTGGTTGCCAACATAAATCAACTGAATTTTTAGTTTTATCTACTGCTTCTGGATTAACAGGTGGACTTGGTTTTGCTGTTAAAAAAGCAAAAAAATAAAGAAATGGGAGAGAAAAAAAGAAGCTATTAGAATAATTATCTAACTGAAACCAAGTGCATTAAAATTTCAATGAGAAGTGAAATTTGGTAATTTACCGATTGGATCTCTAGCGAAAATTGGCTTTGATGGTGGACTAGGATCACCAACACCGATTTCATTTTCTGCTGAAACACGGAATTCATACTGACAGCCTTCAAGGAGATCAGGTACTTTGAACTTTGTACCAGGGAAAATTGGGTCTTTGGTAACTTTGACCCATCTTGTAGCCATTGTTTCCTTCTTTTCTACAATGTAGTTTGTTATCGGCTTGCCTCCATCGTATGGTTTGTTCCAAACCACTACTGCAGAGTCTTTGGTCACATCCTTAATGATTGGTTGCTCAGGTGCATCAGGAACACCTGGGGTGAGGATTAAAAAAGAGTGTATGAGCATTACAAACAGAATAAAGGTTGGAATACGCAATTAAAATTGCAAATGAAAAGCTTACGGAAACGGTCCTTGGCTTTCATCTCATCAGAGATGAGAGGATCACTTATGCCATAAAGATTTTCAGCATAAATTCGAATTTGATATTCTCTTCCTTCAAGCAGCTTGGGGATTTTGCATGTTGTCTTCACTGTGGCAGATGTAACTGGCATCCACAAGTCTTTGTGTGTATCCTTCTTCTCAATTATGTAGTTTGTAATTTCACTGCCTCCATCATCCAATGGAGGCTTCCAGGAAACCACCATATGATCTTTAAAGACTTCATCAAATATAACTGGGCCTACTGGAGGTGATGGGCGATCTGTTTAAGAAAAAACAAAGCATACTCATGCTTTTGTATGAACTTCACAAAACATCACAGATTAAAAAGTGTCACTACAGCAAACATAGTATAAAATTAGAAACTTGACATCACAGTTTCAAAGAATCAAGACTTCAGGAATATTCCTCTTTAATGCATGTTTGACATACTGGAATTAATTCCTTAATGCTTATGATATATTTGGTGATTAACATTTTCTACAGTGTTGACATTCTCTAAATGCACACAGAGACATTAAATTATTCATGCTGAATAAACTAGTATGTGTTCAAAATTAAGAAATTACTGAGAATGCAGTAAATCAAATTATTGTAATAAAGAACACATTTCAATACCTAAATTTTATAAAATTCAATGAATTCTAATCACTAAGAAAAAACACAAACAGTATTGTTGTTCAGCAGAAACCTACCAACAACATTAACTTGACAAAATCCTTTTCTTGATCCTGTGCTGTTCTCTACAGTAACACAGTATTTGCCTGTGTCTTCACGGACAGATTTTAGTATCCCCAAACAAAGGGTTGTAGGAGTTGTCTTGATCTTTGTTCTGTCATCTTCTTTCACAACAATATCATCCTTTAGCCAAGTCACCTTTGGTGCAGGCTTGCCTGAGTAACGTCCAGTCAAGCTGAAAGCTTCACCAACTCGGACAATAAGCTTGTCTCTAAAGTCAAGGTCAAGTGTGGGAGGAGCTGAAAGATAATATTAAACCACACAAATGTCAGCAATATTAATATGAAAAAGTAAGGAATCAGTAAACGTAATGATTATTTTCAAAAGAAATATGGAAAAGAAACGTACCGATTTCATCCTTACACGTGATTGGTTTAGTGCAAAATGATGGCTTGCCTTGCCCCACAATATTGCAAGCACTCACACGATATTCATAGGTGTCACCCTCTTTCAAGCCTTCCACAGTGAATTTCCTGTCAAGCATCTTCTCCTTCGTAACTTTGTGGAATTTGTCTTTTCCAATGAGACGACTCTCTAGAACATACATGGTGATATCCGAGCCTCCATTATATTTTGGAGGGTTCCAAGTTAGTGTAACAGAGTTCTTGGTAACTGCTTTTACTTCCAGGTCTTCTGGACGGTCAGGAACAGCTGTGAATAAAGAAAAAATAAGGTAGATTCATTTTTCTGCATATTCAGAATCCTCCTGTGTATTAATCTTATATGACAGTTATCCAAACTCAAAAATATTCTTACTTATTGGGTCCCTAATGAGAATCTCTTTTGTTGTTTCTGTGAAAGGACCCATGCCAATTATATTCTCAGCTGCAATTCGGAAAAAGTAGGCTTTCCCTTGAATGAGTCCCTGAATAGTAGCATTCTGTCTTGTAACTGTGTAGGTCACTGGAGTCCATGCTCTATGGTCAGATTCACGCTTTTCAATTATATAGTTGGTAATAGGAGAGCCACCATCATCTTCTGGAGTAAACCATGACAATTTACAAGAGTCATTGGTTAGATTCTCCGTAAGAAGTGGCATTCCAACTGGGCCTGGCACATCTGAAAGCAAAGAAAAAAATGGAGTGTTGAAGCATACGTGCTGAATGAACCTTATGAAATTGTACTTGTTCACAAGAACTCAAGCTGCTATTTACCTAGCACATCAACAATAATGGTCTTCTTCCTCTCGCCACCGTCATTTTTAGCAAGAAGAGTGTATAAACCCTGGTGACTCCTTTTGCAATTCCTGATGACTAATGAAGAACTAATAGCTGTTTCTTCAATTTTGGCTTCTTCTGGCAAAGCTTGCTCATCCCTGCTCCAAGTCACTGTTGGAGGTGGTTTTCCTGAGACATACGCTATGATCCGAATTACTCCTCCAGCATGAACAACAATTCTGTCCCTGACACTTGCATCCAAATTAATATCAGGAGCCACTGAGAGAAGAGAACAAAAAAGTCAATGAATTTTGTTTCTTACTTTGAGTTAGAGGTACTAAAAATGTAAATCAAAATGATAAATACCAATTCTGTCCTTCATTTCAATAATGTCTGTAACTTCTCCAGGTTCTCCGATGCCAGCAGCATTTACTGCTCTAACTCTAAACTTGTAAAAACAGCCTTCTTTCAATCCTGCCACAACAAACTTGGTCCCTCTAATTTCTTTATCTTTTACCTGTAAGAAAACATGTAACATCAGCAAACATCAAGGTATCATCAATTTCTTTGTAGAGTTTAAAACAAATCTTACATTAGATATTATTTCAGATTTACAAGCACACAAAATTATTAAGTGTACATGGATCTAGCCCACACAGAATTCATCAGAAAGTTTTAAAGAAATATAGGATATGGACCTACAAGCTATTCTGAAGATTCATCTTTTTTCTAACTTAGAAGGTTGTTACAGCAATTACAATAGTCTGGTCTCAGAAGAATTATATATATTTTTGGACACAAAAACTCATATAAGTGAGAGCAATAAAAAAAAGGGAATCCTGTTCTTTTCTTTTCCGAACCCAATATAAAGTCTCTTTACCTGGAAACAGTGTAGGAAATGTAGGTCTTAAAATGAACCCATATATTTTTGGAGATATAAAAAATAGCCAAGGTATGCACCAGTTAAATTTTCAGTAATGGGCTACTGAAAAAAAGTGAGGAAAATGTACAGACATAGTAGTTGTAAATGCTTTGGCAGTGTCTGATTCCAGCGAGGATTACTTTTCTGACAGTTCTAACTTGGTCTTCTGGGTTTTTTATCACAAATTATACCTACATATTTTCCTACATCTTTAAATAGAAATTATAAAATTCTGCATGTAATAATTGCAAAGTTAACTTAATACAGAGGAAGGGCAAGCTTGGTCATATTCCTTAAACATATGAAGAGAATTATGGTGCAAACTTTTAGAAAATAACTTACATAGTAAATATTTGTAAAGAATTTTTTTTCAGGTGCCATTAATTTTGATAGACAGAGAGAGAAGAAGCACAGATTCTGTAATGGTTTTCCACCTACCCGTTCCCATTCTTCCTTTCCTTCCTCTTTAAACTCAACAATGTAGCCAGTGACTCTAGAACCACCATCCTTTATTGGTGGAGTCCACTCCAAGTCTACAGAAGACTTTGTCCAGTCAGTGACTTTTGGTATAGGAGGGCCAGGTGGGGCTGAAAAATATCATTATACAGTATAACAATAGATTATATGTTCTTATTAGAATATTTTCAAATCTAGAAAAAAAATTTAAATATTTACCAATAGGATCTCTAGCAAGGGCTGGATCAGATGGCATGCTTGGTGGGCCAACACCAGCTGCATTGATAGCTGAAACACGGAACTGATATTCAGAGCCTTCAATAAGGCCTGTAACTTTGTATGAAACTCCCAGTGTCATAGGCTTGATAGGATCTCTGTTAACCCTGGTCCATCTCTTGCCAGTGGTCTCCTTGCGCTCCAACCAGTAACCAGTAATAGGAGAGCCACCATCGTGTTCTGGTTCTTCCCAGTTTACTGTCATTGAGTCACGTGTTATACTGCTAACTGTCGGCTTGTCAGGAGGTCCAGGCACAGCTGAGGGAAAAAAATTCACACATTGCTTGTAAAAAAACATGCTAAAGATACATGGAAATAGCAAGTGCAAAAGAGCTGTGCACTTACATGGTCACCATTGCACTAGGTAGTTACCACCATTGCACTAGGTAGTTACCCATCTGCACCAGATTTCTTTCCTCACTAAGTTTCTCACTCCTATTCAAGTACATATAATTCTGTGAAAAATGAAACACCTTTCCTCCAAATAAAAATTGTCAAAAATTATTTTAGCTAGCTTTTCTCGATCTCTGCCTCATTTTAGTGCCCAGCCTAACACTTGCTGTTTTAAAAACCATTTTCTCTTGCCAGCCTAACATTCCTTCTATGTCTGAGCTGTTCTGTCTAATTTGTCTTTCAAAACTGAAGGCAGGAAATTGATTCTTTCTGATCTATAAGGTTAATAATATCTTAAATACAACAGAACAACCTGAATCTTAGCAGATAAACCCTTATTTGTATATTTAAGCCTCAAAAATATTCAGATTGTATTTTAATATAACACAAGGAGGGAGAAAAATATTTGAAGCACTACACATACTTTTAAGAACCAGGTACTACTGCTAAAATTCTTCAAGCTTTTCTAGAAAACTTATTAGTGAAGAGAGAAAACAGTAGTGGTATTTAACAGATGCTGTACACATACCAGCATATGGAAACAAGTCACATAATTTGAAAGCTTATCTCTACTTACTGAAAAGGTTTCGTGCTGTTTCTGGCTCACTATCCAAAGGTTCTCCAATGCCATATTTGTTTTGTGCCATAATGCGGAACACATATTCATGGCCTTCCATCAGCTTGGGAACAGTGAATATGCATTCCTTAGGCTCATTAGTAACAGGTACCCATGTCTTCCTATTTGCTTCTTTTTTCTCTATAACGTAGTTTGTTATCTTAGAACCACCATCATCTAATGGAGGAAGCCACGATATTGTCATTTTATCGGCCAAAATGGATTCGAATTTAATAGGTCCTACTGGAGGTCCAGGACGACCTAAAAGATACATTTTAATAAAGAAGAATTAATCAAGAATCAAATGAATGCTATGAATTAACGTAATTGTAAGAATTCTTGATATGTACCCAGAACATTCAGTCGCATCTCCTTTGAAGCAGTTCCCAGATTATTTACAGCTGTTATAGTATATAAGCCTGTATCGTTTCTGCGAGACTGTTGGATCAATAAAGTGCAAGTGTCTTCATCAACGATCTTATTGACATGTTGATCATACACCACTGGTGATTTGTCATCTGGTTTTTTTGGAGGAGCTTTTAGCCATGTTAATGTGGGGAAGGGTACACCCTTTATCTTGGCTACGATTTTAACATCTGTTCCTTCTTCAACTTCCATAAATTCTTTGAGCTCAATAGATGGTGGACCTACAACAAAATGTTGAAAAAATAGCATACAAAGATACTTCATAATTTTAAAAAGGAATTTGTATTCACTAGCATCAGTACTTACATGTCTGGTCTTTGACAACAAGTGGGCCAACAGTGGCTGAAGGTCTGCTAGGACCTGCTATATTTACAGCTTTGACTCTGAATTCATATTCTCCACCTTCTACAAGATCCTCAACAGTAAACTTTGTTTCTTCCACATCACGTCTGTTGCATTGCTTCCAAGACTCTTTCACTTCTCCAGTACGATCCCAGCGGAGACATTCAACATTATAATGAGTAACAGGAGCTCCACCGTCATTCTTTGGTGGTTTCCATGTCAGGCTCACGGTGTTCTTGGTTACAAGGCCAATCCTCAGTTTAATAGGCGGATCAGGAGGATCTTCACAACCGAAACAGAAAAGTGAATAAATCCTCTATCCAGTACCATCTGGTTTTAAAGGATTTGTTTGACTTCAGTTTTACTTACGGATGGGATCCCTGGCTGTGGTCCGCTGGATGGTTTCTGCAGGAGGGCCAACTCCAAAACGGTTTTCTGCACGTACCCGGAAGAAATACTCTTGGCCAGTTATGAGATCAGGTACCACAAAGGAAGTACTGCCACAGTTTGGATTGACTTTGGTCCAGGCCTTCCCATCAATATTTCTTTTCTCTATAACATAGCCTCTGATTCTATCTCCACCATCGTCATCTGGCATCTTCCATGAAAGTTTACAGCTACCTCTTGTGATATCACTTACTTTTAGGTCTTTTGGTGGACCAGGGACATCTGTTAAGATAAAAGCACAGCAGACACAATTTTACATGAGTATGCAGAAAAATAAGACTAAACTTGGATACTTCAATATATGCAAGTCATACCAAGCACATTGACTCTGACGTGCACTGTTTTTTGTCCTGCTTTGTTCTTTGCTGTAATACTGTATCGTCCAGAATGACTTCTGTTGCACTCAGGGATGATAATCTCTGAACGTGTATCAGTTGCTTCCACCTGTGTATTATAGGAAGAAAGAGAGGTTATAGATCAACTCTGAATATTTATGTTTCAAAAATGCAATAATACTGAGGTTAAAAAATTGCTTGCTTTACCTGAGCTTCTTCAGGTACATTATGACCGCCCTCCTATAAACAAAGGGAAATAATATAAATGTAAAAGGGAATAGGCTTAAATGTCTAGAAACAGGTGTAGAAAAAAAGCTATTACTTCTACTAACCTTTGCTGCTGTTTTTGCTTTTCCTTCGTACTCCCAAAATGTTTTTGGAACTGGACGACCCTTGATAACAGCTGGGATTTTAATTGTTGTGCCAGCACGACAAGAGAGCAAATCCTGCGCTCCAAGATCAAGGAAGATTTCTGGTTCCTCTGCAAAAAATATTTAAATATATTAATTTTAAGAGCTATTGAAAGTAAACTTCCATCATTACTGAGCTGAAATCCCCCAGAAACATCTGGAATGCATGTTCATATGAGAAAGGTTGGGTGTGCAAAAAGGAAACCGGAAGTATACAAATAGAAAAATTCATTAGTGTAAATTCTTTATAAAATAAATAGTATTTCATTAGTATGACTGTAGGTGCTCATCAGCCGCCTAACAGCACATTCCCTGGTAATGGATATAATGACACTTTCAAAAATGTGTGTCAATCTTTCGCTACATTCTTGTGTATTTGTTTATTCTGTTTTGACTTTGGCTTGCTCGGCATCCTTTCTGAACATTCACAGCAGTAAGTGGCATTTAGATACAAATACCTAAATCAGTTCTCAGAACTCTTACCTAGAATATCTTGGATAGGTATCTCTGATGTTGCAGGACTTGGTTCTGATTCTCCAGCAGCATTTACAGCTTTCACCCTAAATCGGTATTTTCTGAGCTCTTTCAAGTTGGGAATAACACATTCACAAGTAGGAAAGAGTTTGTCTCCTTCATTCACCTTCTTCCATTCAGTACTACCTTCATCTTGCATTTCAACAATATATCCTTTTATAGGACTCCCACCATCCTTTTGAGGAGGCTTCCATGCGAGTGCTACAGATGATTTGGTTTTGTCTTTGACCTCTGGGCAAGATGGTGGACCAGGCACAACTGGCAAAACAAGAGCAAGTAAAAATTACCTGAGTGTTAGTGTCTTCCTATATGTTTCTAGATAGTTTCTAGAAGAATGCAAGTATTTTCATTTCTTTACCTGTATATAGAGTGTATATCGTAGAATGTACATACTAATTACATATATTACCTATATTAGCAAGGGATACTTAAGGTACAAGGCATAAATATTGAAAAATAAAACAACAATATAAAAATATGATTCTGAACTGAAGTTTATCTGGCAATGCCTACATTGGTGTAATTACAGTATTAGGTACATAAAAGAGGTAATAAAATTAAAGCTAATTATTTTTAAAATTTTAAAATCAGGAAAATTTGTGTCAATATATTCTCTTAGACTTAGTGCAAACAAAGCCTTTGATTAATGTTAATAAATTAATACTTCATTGTTAATAATTAATTTTCATTAATAAATTAAACACAAGTAATAGTAGCACATTTTTTGATCTGCTGTGATAGAGTCCTCTAACACAGTGACACAAATAATATACTTACATATGGGATCTGCTGCCAGAGCTGGATCTGATGGTTCACTGGGAGGGCCAATTCCAGCAAGATTTTCAGCCATAACTCTGAACTGGTATTCAACACCTTCAGCCAAACGAAGCACATTGTACTCTAGACCTTTCACTGATGGTTTTGTTACTGGAGCCCTGTTGACACGTGCCCAGTAGACACCTCCCACCTCTCTCTTCTCCAACCAATAGCCAGTTATTGGGCTGCCACCATTGTCCAAAGGAGGCTCCCAAGTCACCAGCATAGATGATCTGGTGCGATCTAGAATTTTTGGCTTTCCAGGAGGTCCAGGAAGACCATAGGGATCCTTAATAACAACTTTTTCTGAGAGGCATTCATCACTTATTCCATATTTGTTTACAGCCCGGATCCTAAATTGATATTTTTCATTTGTTGCAAGATTCCATACCTGAAAAAGAGGATTTAAATCAATACCTGGCTACTTTTGGAATCAACTTATCTGGAGTTATGCAGAAGTTTTCACTTTAAATTCTATCTTGCAATCTCACTGACATACCTATGTTTATGTACTACACAGTTCTGTGTGATGTCCTAAGGATACTCTTATTGCATGTGCATAGGACTGAACACAAATAAAAATGTCATTATGTTGCAGTTGGTAAAAAAATGAATAATTCTGGAAAATGGAAAGGAATGTGTCTTCTCTCTAGCTCAGCTGTTAAGTAGAAAAAGTGAACAATTTCTTTTGTTTTGTCCATGAGTGATAACACAGATACATGGATGGGAGACATTAATCCAGTAATTCTGGAGTTTAAATGGAGCATGAGCACTGGCAGCTATGCAAGTAGCAGTTTCCACTAAATATGTAATATTGTTATTTTTTTATGCATCCTAAAGTATGTAAAAAAGATGCTTTATAAATTACCCCAAATCTTCTCTCAACAGCGCCTTTGGAGACTTCTTCCCACTCAGATTTCTTCTTACTAGCATCACGTTTTTCAATAATGTAATGGGTAATTTCACTACCACCATTATCAAGAGGTGCATCCCATGTTAAATAGCATGATTCTGCTTTAATATCAGAAACAGCAAGATTTCTTGGTGGAGAAGGACGATCTGTATGCAAACAATAGAGCATGGAACTACATTAAAAAAAAAGGCAAAGGCATTTTATTAGCTGTCATTCTATTAAAATGTTGCATCCTTACCATAGACTTCGACATGCACGTTGCGAAACGCAGTGCCAAGACGGTTGGAAGCTCTCACAGTGTAAGTGCCTTTATCATCCCTCACTGCGGCAGGCAGGATAAGTTCGGTTTTTGCCTCAGTTCTAGATACTTCCTCCTTGGTTATCTTAAGTGCATCGGATGTTTGGTCAATTAAGACTTCATTCTTGTCCCATTCAATCTTTGGCATTGGCAGGCCCGTTACATCAGCAGGAATGTTCACTGGTTCTCCTGCCTTGACCTTGATAGTGTCTCCTCTCACAGCCAAACGCAAAGTAACAGTCGGAGGTACTGAAAAGAATGAAAGTGGCAGAGTGAAGATGGAGATGAAACAGAGAAATTGCCTTGAAGAGTTCTGAAGATATTTATATAGATTTCTTTAAAGCTGATATACCTTCATCATCTTGTATGACTACGTTGAGGGGCAGCGATGGCTCACTTTCTCCAATCTCATTGACAGCTTTCACACGGAATTCATACATATGGAGTTCATCAAGTTTGTCAACGAGAAGAGATGTTTTTGGACAGAGCCTTGCATTAACTCTTTCATAATCTTTTGAATCATGTCTCCTCTTCTCAACAATATATCCTAAGATGGGACTGCCACCATCACTGCGTGGAGGTTTCCAATCAAGCGTAATGGATGACTTTGTTCTCTCTGTGTACATGAACCTCTCAGGTGCTGTTGGAGGACCTATTAACACAGAAAAATTACATTAAAAATTATTTAAAAATCAGAGAATTTTGAATAATATGAATGCAGTAGCTCTGGTCTTTTAAAACCATAGTTCTTGAATGCAAAGAATCTGAGTATGATTAGGGCTAGTATAAAGTTTCTCATGTATGTGGAGAAAAAGGTAACAAGTAGTGTCTCAGTAGGCACCAGTATTTTGCTATGTAAAGAACCACATTAGCTTCAGAGAACTGATTCAGAAATCTGACTGAAGTAATGAAGCTAAGGCAGATGCCTATTCATGTAGTTGAAAAATAAACACACTTTCTGTATAGAAAGACGACAATATTGTCTTATTAATCTGACAATATTTTTCTTTTTAAAAACCCTCTAAAATTAGTCATCTTACCTAATGGATCAACTGCAAGAATGGGTCCTATTTCAACCGCTGGACCAGTGCCAAACTTGTTCTTGGCACTAACACGGAATTTATATTCCTGCCCTTCAATTAGACCTGTAATATCACATTTAGATCTGTCTGTGTCTACAGCTAGTCTCCATGTATGCATTTTGGCATCCTTCCTTTCAACAATGAAGCCTATGATTTCACTGCCACCATCATCTTCAGGATCAGACCAGTTAAGCAAACACATCTTTCTGTTTGTGACCACTGGCTTTAGGTCAAGGACTGGTCCAGGAACATCTGAAAAACGAAATCAAACAAATAAGGTAAAGCCCATACTAACCAAAAGAAAAGCTTATTTAATTTGAGAAAGTATTTTTCTTACCAAATACTTCTACTCTGGTTCCTGCAGATTTTGAACCACTGCTGTTGGTAGCAGTAATTACATATCTTCCATGGTCTTTTCTCAATGCATTCTTAATGGTTAACTCAGATTTTGTGCCAACATTTTCAATAACAACTCGATCTTTGTCTAATTCACCCTCCTCCACAGCCCATGTAATGGTGGGAGTAGGACGTCCCGTCACAGTAGCAGGAATTTTAATAGTCTGCCCAGCCATGACCTGAATGCCTGCTTTCACAGAAACATCCAGCTCAACAGTGGGAGGCTCTGTGGAAGAAAGAGAAACCGTTCATTAGTTGAAGGGAGAGATTCAAACCCACCTTTTCAAGCAGCTGGACATTTCTTAAAAATAATACAACTGCAGTACCTTTAGGTTCTGCAACTGTTGCAGGTTCAGTTTCCCCAGGGGGCCCTTCACCGGCAGCGTTGAGCGCAGTAACACGGAGTTTATAGTCTGCACCTTCCCTGACTTCTCCAACAGTAAACTGCCGGGCCTTAATGGGTTTCGCTGTGCAGCGGGACCACTCGTTCACTCCCATCAGTTGTTTGTACACGTGGTAACCCGTGATATCTCCACCACCATTATACACAGGAGGTTCCCATTCCAGCTCAATGGAAGTTGCACTTGTATCAGCAATCCTTGGAATTGGTGGACCAGGTGGCACTATAAAAAAGTAAATAAACAAATAAGTGTAAATCAAAGTTAAAGGCTATGAATCCTATCCTGTCTGTATTAGGTTCTGCTAAGCCACTTACTTATTGGGTCCTGTGCAGTTTTTGGATCTGATGGTGGACTAAATTTACCAGGGCCAGCTGCATTTTCAGCACACACTCTAAAGATATAAGTTAAACCTTCCAACAGTCCTTCAACTTTTACTTCCAGAGCATTCACAAGGTTCCTGTTGACCCGAGCCCAATGAGTACTATTAATTTCACGTTTTTCAATCCAGTATCCTATGATAGGGCTGCCATTATCTTTTGGTTCATTCCACTTAACCAGCATACTGTTGCTGGTTACATCTTCCACATCAGGCTTATTAGGTGCATCTGGTGGAGCTGAAAAAAAAAAAAAAAGGTGCTTTTGTCATCATTGCTGTCTCTTCAGAGCTTACTCAGAACCAAGCGAGAGCTAAGATACATATAAGAAATTGTGAATTTTAAGTAATTCCTAGTTTTTCTGCTCTTTTAGAATCTTTGATTCCTCATAACAATCAGTAATCAATTTTTCAATGGTTCTCTCTTTTGGTAAGGATACTAGGCTATTAAGCAGAGAGAATGTCACTATTCAGATGCTAAGTGTTTTAAGGGTAAAGTTTTATGACAGTCATCATCATTCTTACATGTTTACTATTGAAATGAGAGTATTTTCAATATTCCCCTGTATTTTGATGGTTTAAAATGTGCAATAATTATCACATAGCTCAAGTTTCTTCTGGGAAACATCCACATAGATAAAGCTGAATATTCTAAGAGTCTGTTTAGTTTCACACTTTGTTTTCTGAAAAGGTTGTTTTTCAAAATTAAAACTTACAGAAAGGATCTTTAGCTGTCATTGGTTTTGAAACACATGGTGGTCCTGCTCCAACTCTATTTTCAGCAAATACACGGAATAGATATTCTTTTCCTTCAATCAGTTTTGTTACATGGAATTTGCAATGCCTGAGTGTTGAACTGACAGTGACCCAGCCCATTTCAGCTTTTGTATTGTCTTTCTTTTCCAGCACGTAGTTTAGGATTTCACTTCCACCATCATCAAGGGGAGGCTCCCACTTGCAAATGACAGAATTTTTCCTCAAATCTTCAAATACAAAGTTGACTGGAGGCCCAGGTGTATCTGTAAGTAAACCAAGAAACAGGATGAGTACTCATCTTGTGCGCTTCTTACCTAATACTCTGAACACTAGGTGTTTTGAGGACATTCTTTACATACCCAACACATTGACTTCACATGAGGCTTTTGCGACTCCATGATCATTTTCTACTTTAATTGTAAATGTGCCATGATCAGCTCTGATGGAGTCACGAATTGATAGTACAGACTCTCCTTCCTTATGGTTGTCAACACTCATACGTTCTGGCAGAGAAAGCTGGAAAGGTTTCTCTTCTTCAGCTTCACCCTTCTTCTTTTTAGGTACTGTTACTCTCTTTTTGATATCCTCTGGTCTGACAACTTCATCATTCCTCAGCCAAGTGATAGATGGATAGGGTGACCCTGAAATATGTGCCTCAAGTATGATCTCATCACCTCTCTTCACCTCAAGGCCAGACTGTAGGTTTGCAGCAAGGAAGACTTTTGGAGCCTCTGTAATAACAAAGAATGAGAAATGGAGCATAGAATCTTTCAGTGTGGCTGAGGATGTATGGCAATTAATACAAATGATCAAATGAGCAATTCCTACCGGTAGGATCCACAGCTTTCACAAAAGGAGTAATCCGAGAAGGCTCACTGATGCCAGCAGCATTCTCAGCACGAACACGGAACTGGTACTCCTTTCCTTCCTCAAGGCCTTTCACTGTGTAAGTTAGTAAGGGTACCAGATAGTCATTGCATCTCTCCCATCTCTCCTTGCCCTTAGCAAGCTTTTCTATTATGTAGCCCATAATCTTGCTTCCACCATCAAACAGGGGGGGTTTCCACGTAAGAGTTACTGATTTTGATGTTGGATTATGGACTTCAAGGTCAACAGGCGGATCTGGGGGCTCTGTGAAAGAGTAGATCAAAAGAGGGATCATATGAGAAAAGAGAGCATGAAGATTTTATTTAAAATCCAATTTTTTAGATTATTTAATAGAAAGACAAACTTACGTTTTGGGTCTTCTGCAATGATCGGGTTTCTTAGTTCAAGATAATCACCTCCTCCAATCTTATTGACAGCTTTAACACGGAAGTAATATTCACAGTTTGGGATAAGATCTTTGACTTGCCATGAAAGCTTATTTTCACCAGACATGACTGGGATGTATGTTTTACGACCTGCTTCCCTGCGTTCCAGAACATAATGCAAAATAGGAGTACCACCATCAAAGTCTGGAGGCTCCCAGGATACTTTGCAAGAATTCTTAGTTACTTCGCTTGCCTTGATGTCTTTACACTGTCCAGGTGGACCTGTTTTAAAAAAGAATGGAAAAAATAGTTAACTAAATAGATGTGAAAGTGTCTTATTATCAATAATAAGAAAGCAAAGACCACAAATGTGGACTACACAGCATATATATGAATTTATGTTCCCAAAAGTGAAAAATAGTCAGAAATTTTAAAAAATTTATATTTATATACTAAGTATTCAAAATAATTGTGCTTTGAGCAGCCACTGAATAGTCAGAGCAACTTGAGGTAAAATGTTTTTTCATGGGACTTCATAACATCAACACCTATATGGCAATCTATATGTGTTTGAATCAAAGTGATTTGTCCATCTGGCAGAAAAAGTATCTTTCTAGTCCTTTCTTCTGTCAGCTGCAGGGCCCCAGTGAAGATAAGTACATTTCTCAGAATGGCAGAACGTAGTTACCTATGACTTTGACATTGACTGAACCCGTTGTTGATGCCAGCTTGTTCTCCAGTGTGATAGTATAAACACCAGCATCAGCATGAACACTGTCTAGCACTTCGAGCAATGCAGAGGTGTAGTCACTCTTCATTGTTGTTCTGTCACCAGCTTTCAACTCTTTGCCATCTTTGTGCCATGTTATAGTTGGGGATGGAACAGCCCTGAAGGGTACAGGGATGCTTAGTTTCTGTCCTTTAACAACAACAATGTCACGAGTTTGTAGATCAATGGTTGGATTACCTGTAAAAGTAAGTATAACCTTATTAGAAAGTTGCCAAGTACCATTCATTTTTTTAGTTATGCAGACATGAAAAAAAGAAAAATGAAGAAGAAAAAGGAATCTATTCTTACAGTCTGGGTCCTTGGCAACAACTTTTTCTGAGATGTCTGATGGCTCACTAGCTCCAACAGCATTGACAGCTCTGACTCTCAGCACATATTCCTTGTCTGGAACAACACCCTCATCCACTTTACATTTTAGATCTTTAATTGGACGAGAATTGATTCGCATCCATTTTTCTGTTCCTGCTTCACACATCTCAACATTGTATCCAATAATAGGACTTCCACCATTCTTCTCAGGAGGTTTCCATGCAATGCAAATGTGCTTTCGGCCTGCATCTGTGACATGTAAATCCTGAGGAGGTGAAGGAGGGCCTGCAGAAATGGAAAAATGTTGTGTGATTTTCCTCCCAGAATTTCTGTGTTCTACACAGTACACTGCTTCTGAAATTCACACACCATATTGTTCTACTTACTTGTCGGATCTTCAATATGAACGAGGTCAGTTGGTTCACTGGGATGACCACATCCAGCTTCATTTTCTGCACGAACCTGGAACTGTACATCTGTACCTTCAATGACATCTGTCACTCTGAAATTGCAATCTGGACCGGCTGTCTTCCCAGCTTTTACCCAGCGAGTGGCTAGCTTTTCTTTCTTTTCAATAACATATCTGAACAGATTGGGGAAAATACTGTCAGGCACTTGAAACACAAACACTTCAGACTTCTTGTTCAAGAACATAGACAAAAAGAAATCAGAATAGTTTAGACAGTGGAAAAGTAAAGAGAATCATGGGTAGTAGATTCAATGACATTTTCTTCACATATTAGCCACATATTAGTCCTAGTAGGTCTCAGCCCCTAACAGGGCTGACATCATTGACAGACCCAGGTCTGAAAGTCACTTCTTGAACTGTGTTCTGTGTTTAGAACTGAAGTGAACTGTGTTCTCAGGTTGCAGAGAGCTGCAGAGGGAAAAGAACCTCCAAGCTATACTTGTATCTTTGCTAGTTTTGATCTCAGTGGTCAGTCCATTGAGAATATTTGTAGTTACTATTACCCGGCTGTCAAAATTCTGCTTAGGACAGGCGACAGCAAAGTAAATTGAGTGACCTCTGTTGCATCAAGGCAGACCTTTGGAGTTGCCTTTTGGTTTAAAATATGCTTACTGTGATTGGGAAGGAGTAAAATAGTCTGTTTGAAAAGTGTTATAAGTAAGAAAATGAACAGAAAACAGGTAAGTTTTCATTTTAGCTGAGGGCATACAGTTTGTATGAGAAACTAAGGCAGAAGGAAAATGCAACCATGTTACTTGGCAGATGAGTTTAAGTGGCTACTATTCTGCAGGAACTGAAGACTATGGCCACTTTTTCTTTTTTTTTAACACAGTTTGTTATTATTATATGCTGTTTTGAGGATGTTGACACACGTTCACTGTTCATGCACATTAGGTATTTTATTTGCACAATTCCCACATTTTAAAATCAAACTCTTCATTGTTTTGACCACATGGCTTCTCTTACATCCATCCACATATTTTTCATATAAAATGTGTCCATTTAAAATTTAAATATTTTGAGAGAAATACCTTAATTTGTTAAAAGATGTTTATCTACAGGAGCCTACACAAACCTAAAATGACCTTACCTTTGAATTGGTCTGCCACCATCATTCTTAGGTGGTTCCCATTTCAAATCAACATGGCCTTTTTTCACTTCAACTATTGTAAGGGCATATGGAGGCCCAGGGGTTGCTAAGGTATAAAAAAGAAAGGCACACATTAGAAGACTTATGAATTAATGACATGTGAGCTACTAATGACTCAGCAAGTGAATCAAAACTTACTGAAAGTATCTTTAGCAAGTACTGAGTCTTCGATTTCGCAGTAGTCACTCTGTCCCACGGCATTTTCAGCGGCCACACGGAACACATACAATGAGCCTTCAGTCAGTGGGCTCACTGTGTACTTGGTATCTTTCACTGTTGTATCAACTGTCTGCCAGCCTTTCCGCCTTACATCTCTTTTTTCAACAATGTAGTTGGTAATTGGGGAACCTCCATCTTTTTCTGGTGCTGTCCATTTAAGATCCGCTGTGTTTTTAGTAATATTAATAACTTCAAGCCACCGGGGCGGTGAAGGAGGATCTGCAAAACAGAAAAAGAAGGTAAACCAGGATGCTGCAATTCCCATGAAAGCTCTTGGAAGACAGGCAATACACCAAAACTATTAAAACTGTATTTCCTGAACTGAAGCAAGGCAGATTTCATAAGCCTTCCAAGAGTTCATTTAGTGCCTACAAAGACAGGCACACCTGGGGCTTTTTTAAAGTCAGAGACAGCATATTGCAGTAGCAGCAGATTCTGAAACAGTACTCACAGAGCCTTTCCTTGCACAGCACAGGGTCACTGGGTTCACTGGGCTCACTCTCGCCAGCCTTGTTCACAGCTCGTACACGGAATGAATATTCTTGTTTCTCCATAAGATCTTTGAGGAAGTGCTCAGTTGTGGGAACACCTTCAGCCACTCTCACCCATTCGTCTGTTCCAGTCTTTAACAGCTCAATGACGTAAGATTCAATTTTTGCCCCTCCATCATGTTCTGGCTTTGTCCAGTTAAGGGTTAGGAATGTCTTGCCCACGTCTTTCACAGTTGGCTTTCCAGGAGGCCATGGTGGATCTAGACAAGAGTTCAGTATTAATTATGCAATTGAACACAATTTTTGTTGTTGTTGTTGTTGCTAAATCAAACCATTAAAAAATGTGTTTATTATACCAATTGGATCTTTCACTAAGATTGGCTCTGTTTCCTTGCTTGGTTTTCCAGGTCCTGCAAGATTCTCTGCCAAGACACGGAACTTATATTTCTTCTTATTTGTAAGACCTTTGACTCTGAAAATAAAAATTGAGTTTGGTTAAGCCAAATCCAGGCATTAATTAATTTCTAAAACATTATTCTCTCCACTCCATACTACAGATGACTTAGAAAATCTGAAAATACCCCAATTACTGCTAATGATGTCAACGTACTGTCAACACTAAAATGGTGCTCTATGACAGAAATGAATGTTTTGAAACCATCTTGGATTTTTGCATGTTCCATGGTTTTTAGTTAATAAGAGTAACAGGAGAAAAAACTAACGATTTTGGTAAATTGATATGTGAGATGGCCATGTCTGCTATTTTAGAATATCTTATGAATAAGCATAGAAATTATTAAGCATAATATTAAAAAAAAAAGTTAATCCTTTTGTAAAGATATTCCTTGTTAAAATGAATTTTAAAAGTAAGCCACCAGGGTAGTTGGATCAAAACATATGGAAACTAGGAAAAAAAGAATAATAATATAAATTGTATTTTAAAAGGTACTGCTACATTTTTATATCTCTGTGACCCATTTCAGCCTAAACTGATTATAGTCTTACTTGAATGTTGTATCTTTCACTGGCATTTTGTTGCATTTTATCCATTTATCCTGCTCAGGATCATATCTTTCAACCCAGTAGCCAGTTATGGGGCTGCCACCATCTTCATCTGGTTCATTCCATGTTAAAGTGACTGAATCTTTAGTGACCTCTGTAGGCTTGAGACCTGTTGGAGGGCCTGGTGGATCTGTATAAATGAATTTGAAAAAAACAAAGACCAAAAAATCAGACAGGTTTGGGTTTTTTTCCCTCTATTAAAATAGTGTAATAATTTTACATTGATTTAATTAACTAACCAAATGAATACTTGGCAATGATGGGGCTGCACTGTGCTGGCTCCCCAACACCATACATGTTCTCAGCACTGACTCGAAACACGTATTCTTTATGAGGAATTAAATTGGTAGCTCTGAATTTTGTATCTTTAATAGTTGATGACAGTTTGTCCCATATTTCACTGTCTGTAGGTCTTTTCTCAAGGACGTAGTTGGTAATTTTAGAACCCCCATCATCTCGTGGAGGATTCCACGTTAGAAGGCAGGATTCGTTTGTGATTTCTGATACATCAAATGCAGCTGGTGGACCAGGTTTATCTGTAGAGGACAAGATGTGAATGTTAATCTTACACTTGCATACCTTGGTACAGTACAAACGATTTATATAAATAACATAAAGTACATGCATACCAAGAACATTAACTTCAACAACAGCAGTAGCTCGTCCACTGGAATTTACAGCTTCTATAATATAGGTTCCACTGTCACTCCTCTTGCTGTCTGTTATAGTGACTGTAGAATGATTAGGCTGGCTTTCAATGGTGATTCTGTTGTCAGGTCTCAAAATTTTGTCAGCCTTGGTCCAAGTAATCTGGGGTTCAGGCTTTCCAGTTACTTTAGCTGGCAGCTCAATTTTAGTTCCGGCTTTCACAGTAAGTCCAGCAAGAAGCTTCACATCTAAGAAAATTTCTGGAGCCTCTGATTTAGGAGGGAATGAAAATGTTGTTATAGAAACAATATTTCAGAGAGTGGTAAAAATAAAGCAGCTAGGGTAATCTAGCAAGTGAAGTAGTTACCTTTTGCATCAATGGCCTGAATATCATCGGTTGGTTTACTTGGCCTACTCGCTCCCATTCTGTTCAGAGCCTTAACCCGGTAAGCATACCACTCTCCTTCCTTGAGCTTTGTTACTTCCATTCTGTTAAAAACCAAAAAATACAAATATTTAGAGTGGTGAGGATGGCACAGTTAGTTAAGAGGATATATCTGCTGTGTCGATTTACTCACTTTGTTTCAATAACAGGCTCCCCACAGACCTCCCACTTGTCTGTGCCACGTTGGGATTTTTCTACCAGATAACCCTTAATGCGGGCACCACCATCATATTTGGGAGGCTCCCATGTAAGGAAGATTCCTTTTGATGTTGGGTTTCTCCATTTAACATTTTCTGGTGGGTCAGGAACCGCTGTTAAAAATTAAAAACATATATGGGGTCTTAGAAACCAGTCTAAGGAAGACAGATTATTTTTACATCTTATTTTGAAGAAAATCAGTAAATTTCAAACATGCTTACTTGCTGGTATTGACATATTTACAGGTTCATCAATATATGCAGGTTCTCCAGGGCCACATTTATTGCATGCAGAAACTCTAAATAAATATTCTTTCCCTTGGACAAGGTCAGGTACAGTGAACTCTTGGTCAACAATATGATCCATAACCTAAAGGAAAGAAAGGTTCTAATGAGTTTCTAAAATTTATTTCCAAAATAAGACAAAAAACTCAGTAGCACATATGGAAATAGTATAGCAATAGAAATTTAAATGAGAAAGAATGAACTTACTTTGGTCCATGTTTTCCGGCTTACTTCACGTTTTTCAATTATATAGCCAGTAACTGGACTTCCACCATCATCTTCTGGAGGTTCCCATGCCAGCTGTACTGTACTCTTGAGTACTTCTAAAACATTGAGCCCTCTTGGTGCACTTGGACAAGCTAGAAGTCACAGAAATTGCATTATTTTGTAATTAGTGTTTGATAGATGATCTCTATGTAATGTAGCTATCAGAAGACTTAGTCTTCTTAAGTCATTCCTCTTTAAACAGAGAAATTGCATATTGAAAATTAGAAAAGAGGTTTTCTGAGGAGGGATATCTAGTTTTTAATTATATTTTAATATACTTGGTTGGATGCTGTGAGATTACACCTTATGAATTTTATTTATTTAATTACACCTAATTAGATTTTAGCAAGACAAACATGAAATATTACTGCTAGAATATATACATGTTCACTTACCAATGACATTAACATTAATTTCTCCTGAAACAGATGACACGGGGTTTTCTAATGTTAAGTAATAAACTCCCTTGTCTGGGCGTTCACTCGGAGTAATTACAAGTTCTGCAAAGGAGGCTGTGGTCTTCATTTTCACACGATCACCCTCTTCTAGGACTTGGTCACCAAAAGACCATGTGGCAGTTGGCACAGGGTACCCAGTGATGGGAACACGGATCTTGATTGGCTCTGGGACAATAACTTCCAGCCCATCCTTAAATGCACTTAGGTCCATTGTAGGTCCAACTGGGAAAAAGTGGAAAGTGGATTTAAGAAATTATTTTGAGATGTTATGAATATGGCTGATGATAATTATGTTGAGAGGCTGATTCTGACTGTATCTCAGTCTTCAGGTCTAGCTTGCTGTATCTCAGCCTGTCTAGACCTAGATTTGTCTTATGACTCCCTACCTCTCCTGGCCAAATGTTTTGGGTTTTTTTAAAATATGTGAGATGGTAAAGGAGATTAGTATTACTAAGTATGACATCTAATTTACTCTTTAATGTAAAAACTTTGCATTGTTTAATTTTTTTTAGGGATCTTCTATGGCTTTCTTTCCTTCTGTTACCTCTCACCTTCCACAAAGGTAGGTCAGGAGACAGAAGGTCATGCCTTGATCCTCAGGCAACCTAACAGGCCTCTATCTAATAGTACAGATAATTATCTGCAGAAGTCATAATGGAGGAGAAATAGCTCATAATCTCAAATGTCTAAGGTGTGCCAGTTATCTGGTGAAAAATATACATATTACCCACAAGATGCACTTTAATTGTGTGCCTTATCTGATTAATTTGTTTTAACAAATAGCATAGAGCTTACCAAAACTATCATCTGCAGTTAATGGCCCAATAGCCTCTGCTGGGTCAGACACACCAGCTGCATTTTCTGCTGAGACTCTGTAGTAATAACTGGATCCTTGTTTCAATCCAGTAACCTAAAAAGCACAAACAGTAATTTACTACCTCATATTAAAGATGATCTACACATTTTACCTGTTTACCTGTTGATGAAGAGAACATCTTACCTTAAAAGTAAGAGCAGGGACTAGTTTTGGATTACAACGAATCCACTTGTCCGTTCCTTCCTCTTGCCTTTCCACAATATACCCTAAGATTGGACTTCCTCCGTCTTCGAGAGGAGGTTCCCATGTGAGCTGAACTGATGACTTGGTTTGATCTGAATGCTCAAGGTTAATGGGAGGACTTGGTCTCTCTGAAAAAAATTTTAAACAAATATATTTGTGCAACTGATAAAGGAGCATGGTTCTGCAAGTTAACTGTTTCTATCTTACAGTACTGTTTTTAAAGCCTTTGAATAGCTTTTTCTAAACCAATTTTTAAAATTGAGGTTGGATCCTAGCTCCAAAGAAAAAATATTTGAAGTTCTTACTAAACCACGACAGTGAGTTACTCCTGCTATGTTTGAAGGACAAAAGTAGGGAAAATCTAACTGTACACAGTATTTGCAGGACATACATTCATCAACTGAACTGTCCTGCACACTGAGCGTCCAAAATGCTCCTGTCTTATAATGCAGTCGTAATTATGAATACTTTGCACACTTACCAATTGGGTCCATGATTTTTACTGCACGTGTAGCAGGACTTGGTTTGCCAACTCCAACCATGTTTTGAGCTCTTACTCTGAAGAAATATTCTTCGTTTTCCACAACATCAGTCAGGACAGCTGACAGCTCATCAGCTCCTGTGGTCATAGTTGGCTCCCATCTGATGGTAGCTCTGTTACGCAGTTCAATAACGTAGCCAGTAATTGGAGATCCTCCATCATACTCAGGTGGTTCCCAGCTAAGTGTAGCTCCAAACCTGTTCACATCACTGACTTCTACATTTTGGGGAGGACCAGGAACATCTGCATTTTATTTTAGGAGGAGAAATGAAAAAGAAAGTAAGTAGGTTTTAACTATTGTTAGAATTCGTACTGCTTTTTTTACACAGCCATCAAACACTGAGTTTTTCATAACTTCTGCTCACCAAATTTGCTCTTAGCTTCCACAGGTGTGTCTGTTTCCACTGGCTCACCAGTGCCCACTCTGTTGCGTGCACTAACACGGAAGAGGTACTCAACTCCTCCTTTCTGAAGCCCAGTAACAGTGTATTCACAGTTTTCAGCACGATCGGTGACCACAATCCAGGTCTTACGCTTGATATCACGTCTTTCAACAACGTAGCCTATGATTTTACTTCCACCATCACTTTCTGGTTCTTGCCATGCGAGACCAACTTCACCATCATAAGTTTCAGTGACTTCCAAGTTTCTAACTGGACCTGGAACATCTATTAAAGATACGACAATATGTCAGGGCGCTGCATCTATTCTTTTTCCCTCTGGCTAGAGAAGAGGAGTCCAAGGGGAGACCTCAATATTATCTACAGCTTCCCCATGAGGGGAAGCAGAGGGCTTCCCCCTCAGTAAAGGCTTTTTATTCTGTGAAATAATGGTAAGCAAGGTTTTAATAATACAAGTACTTACCAATGACCTCTACGTTGATGAATGCTTCTGCCTGGCCATGTTTGTTTCGAAGCACAACCTTGTACCTTCCCTTATCTGATTTCTTTGCTTCATAAATTTTGAAGGTGGTGCAGTCAGTTGTTGTATCAACAGTTGTTGTGGGCAGACTTTCCCCTGCTTTCAACCATTCGGCTTCTGCTCTTGGGTAGGCATCATATGGGACAGTCATAGTTAAAGGCTTCCCAACATCAACCACAAGGTTTTGATCACCAGTCTTGATTTTAGGTGCAGCTAGGAAAGATGAATATGAAAAGTTAAGACGAGCATTGATATATTTGTGCAGTCAGCAAAGAAGCTAACAGAGAAAAGTAAAAGGAGTTGCTGCGTAAACTCTAAGGAAATCTTTCATATACTCATTGGACAACTCCAGTGAAAGAAATACAGTCTTGTTGTTATGTACTGTGTCCTCCTATAAAATCAGGAAAGAAGGAGTTGCTTTTTGAGAACTAATTTAATTATTCTGTCAAATAGACAAATTAGGAATTAAATGTTTTATATGGCTTAAATAAGTAGGCCAAATAATTTCCTTTTTTCTTTTTTGGTGACTTAATGAGAAGCTTAAAGCTCCTTTATTCTTCAATCTTGCTCTTTGGTAAATTCACATTGAAAAGTGACAACAATTGGATCAGCATGATATAACAAAAAATGTTTGTTGTTAAAATTCATATTCATATAGTTAACAGACTTGTTAAACAAACTTCAATAATTTAACATTTTTCTCAGGCTGACTGTGTATTCATTTTAGTTCAACTCTTTGAAAGAACAAAAAGCAGTGTAGTTAAACAGAACTTCACTAATCTAAGATTTTATAAAAGAAGCACAAAGCAAGCAACTTACCAGCTAATTCAAGCTTAGCTCTAGCTTCCTTATCTTTGGCGATAAATCTGTATTCCCCTTGGTCACGGGGCTTTATGTCGCACACCTGCAGCCTGTGGACCTTCCCTTCACTCATCATCTGATGTTTGTCACCTTGGATGATAATCATGTTGTTTCTCAGCCACTTGACCTCCACACCGTCTTTGTTCAATTCAGCCATGAAGATGACATCTGCACCAGGAGCTTCATAGATATCTTGTGGTGGTCGAATAATCTCAACAGGGATTTCTGAAACAAATGTTAATTTATTTGGTGTTATTTGTTTATTGTTTCTACTATTATTACATAATGTAGAAATAAAATCCATTTAATTTTACACATACCTTCAACAAAAAGTCTTGCCCTGGATCTCCTGTCATCTACTCCACAGGAATATTCACACTCATCATCTAGTCTACAGTCTTTTATGATTAACCTATGCAGATTTCCATCCTTTTCAAACTGGTATCTTTATAGGGGACAAAAATAAACAGTGTTTTAGTTTCTAGACAAAGCAATAAAGTTAAACAAGCATGTTCAGCACATAATAAAGTGTACATACTTTTTGCCTTCTTTGATTTCTCTTCCATTTCTGTACCATTTTACACTGACTTTCTCTTTGGAAAGTTGGCATGTAAAGACAGCATCATCAAATTCAGTGACAGTCTGGTCCTGAAGATGTTCAGTGAAGTCTGCTGGTGCTTCTGTGATGAGAAGCTCTGCAACTGATTTGTCCTGTCCAGCAGTAACAGTGTATTCACCTTCATCTATAAACCCACAGTCTTTAATGATCAATGAGTGCTTGAATTTATCAATTTTGTACAAAATGCGCCTGTCAAACGTGATCTCTTCTCCATTCTTTGTCCATTTGAGAGTTGCGTTAAGGCGATTGACTTTGCACCAGAATGTGACGGTTTTCTTTTCCATGGTCTCAATGTCTTCAAGGGGCTCGACAATTCTGAGATCCTCCTCTGTTATGACACAAAAGTGAACATTTTTACATCCTCATATGAAACTGAATGTAAATGACGACACAATTTTAAGGTAGTGTGAATTATTTACCTAATACTTTTAAGGCAGCAGAGCTTTTAACGTTTTCCCCTCTCTGGTTTGTCAGTGAGATGGTGTAGGTAGCTTCATCCTTCATCTCTGCATCTCTGATTCTGAGAGTGTAGACTACACCCTTCTGAACAATAATGTACTTTGCACTATCAAATATTGCCTCATCATTTTTGTACCACTTCTCTTTGGCACCTTCTTTATTGACTTCACAGTTGAAGATAATTTCTTGACACTCGTTAACTTCTTGGTCCTTAAGAGGAGTTATAATCTTGAGTTTTTCTGAAATTGAGAAAACAGGAGAAATAGGACATCACGTGGTATAAAGAATGCACCAAAACATGCACCTACACATTGATAAAGTAAAGCTTACCAATCACTGCTAAGTGTGCTGTAGCTTTAGCTTCACCAACCATGACAGTATACATTCCTGTGTCTCCTAGAATGGAGTCTTTGACCACAAGGGTTCTCTTCTTGCCATCTGAAATGATGTCGTACTTATCACCAGGCTCCAGGACTGTGTCACCCCTCAGCCACTGAACTGCAATGGCTTCTTTGGATACTGAACAGACAAATTCAGCTTTTTCTCCTTCAAGCACCTCAAGGTTTTGTGGTCTGGTAAGAAATTCTGCTGCAAGTTCTGAAAGAAAACATTTTTGTAGATACGTATATATATATTATTTTTTACTTGTGAATGGAAAAAAACAAGTTGTGTATTATTATTGATTTTTTAATGTTTTTAATTTTATTCTTTTTTTTTTTCAGCCCACCAAAGTAGCACTCTTACCATGTACAGTAAGTTTTCCTGTTGTACTAGAGGTTGGGAGCTTGCAAGTGTATTTGCCAGCATCTTCAGGATGAGCATTATGTATAATAAGAATTCTCTTTCTACCATCAGAAATGTGTTCAAATCTGCCACCATCAGGCACTTCTTCATCTCCTTTAAGCCAGGTAACTTCAGCATTAGGCTTTGAAACTTCACAGATCAATTTTACAGTGTCATTTTCATATACTTCGAGATCAGGCAGATTTTTTGTGAAAACAGCCTCTTCCTCTGCAAAAAGAATTTTGAAAGATGATTAAAGCATGTCATAAACAAAACCCCATTCCCTAATTTTTTACTGTTCACAAATTAAAATCTAAACCCCTGTGTTTACCTATCACTGTAAGTAGGCCAGAAGTTCGAGCTGTTTTTGCTTCACAGGAATATTCAGCTTCATCATCAAAGACACATTTACTGATGACAAGAATGTGTTCTGCACCTTTANAAAAAACAAGTTGTGTATTATTATTGATTTTTTAATGTTTTTAATTTTATTCTTTTTTTTTTCAGCCCACCAAAGTAGCACTCTTACCATGTACAGTAAGTTTTCCTGTTGTACTAGAGGTTGGGAGCTTGCAAGTGTATTTGCCAGCATCTTCAGGATGAGCATTATGTATAATAAGAATTCTCTTTCTACCATCAGAAATGTGTTCAAATCTGCCACCATCAGGCACTTCTTCATCTCCTTTAAGCCAGGTAACTTCAGCATTAGGCTTTGAAACTTCACAGATCAATTTTACAGTGTCATTTTCATATACTTCGAGATCAGGCAGATTTTTTGTGAAAACAGCCTCTTCCTCTGCAAAAAGAATTTTGAAAGATGATTAAAGCATGTCATAAACAAAACCCCATTCCCTAATTTTTTACTGTTCACAAATTAAAATCTAAACCCCTGTGTTTACCTATCACTGTAAGTAGGCCAGAAGTTCGAGCTGTTTTTGCTTCACAGGAATATTCAGCTTCATCATCAAAGACACATTTACTGATGACAAGAATGTGTTCTGCACCTTTAGAAATTATGTCATACTTTTTGCCTTTTCTAATTTCCATGCCATCCTTAAACCACTTCACCTGTTTCAGAACAAATTAACATGATTACTAATATTAACATGCTCATCATAGATTTCAGTGTGTTCTTTTATAGCAATATAATAAAGTCTTCCCCTCTAGCTGAAGGAGTTACTCAAATTAAAAAGTGTTGCTACGAACCTTGATATTTGGACGAGAAATTTCACATTCAAACCGAGCAGATTCTTTTTCTTTAACCTCAAGGTCAGTCAGGGGTTTCAGGAAGTCAACACGAATAGCTGTAAGAGAAGAGAAATTTTTAGCAGAGGGAAGTCTATGCTAGAGAAGTAAAAAATTGCCAACACTGATATTACAGTCAGTCACAGACACCAGTACACTGCTTTTACAGCACCTACAGACATTTTGTAGAAAATTGTGAATTACTCACGCTCCACATTGAGGAAACATGATGTCTTAAAATCCTTAGCATCACAGGCATATGTTTTTGCATCGTCCAGTGTGCAGCCACGGATGATGAGTTTTCTGACCCTGCCATCAGAAATGATATCATACTTCTTTGATTTATGAATTTCTTCTCCATCTTTGAACCATTTAACTTTTGCATTTTCCCTGGAAACTTCACATTCCAGTACTGCAGTGGCTTCCTCTTCAACAGTCTGGTCCTCAAGTGGTTTAGTAAATTCAACTGGGGGTTCTGAAAGAAACAGATACATTTTTGATAGAAAAGATCTAAATTATCGCCAGTCTTCTGCTTGTACATAACTGTCCTATGCTGGTTACTAATTTTCCTTGAGTGAATAATCAAAAAGGCTCTTAGATGTCCCTATTGAAGGCTTCTTTAAACATTTCTTATTTTTAATGCACAGATATTTTTTGTTAATTCAGGTAATTTCCATTTTATTCGGCTACTGTAAGATTAGACTGAATGATATCCTTGCCCATGGGTTTTTTTAGTTAAAAATCATCACAAAACCTTGCAACTCAATTTCTTTAGCTGAACCATACCCATGTGATCTCAGTGACTCTAAAGTTATACTGTGAACTTAGAGAATGCTTAGGGCTTTTTTTTCAATTTTTCCTTTAATTACTGGATCAGGGTGTGCAGTTCTTTTACTTCTTAATGATAACACAGTTTGCAAGCAGTACAAGTGGGTATGCAGACAATGTCATGTCCCTTGACTGATGGTGCAGTTATACTCTCATAGGTTTCTGGATATTCAAAAGAAAAGAAAAAGCCACTGGGAGCCACAAAGGCTGGTATTCGTGGGTCCTCTTGAGGCCAACTGAATGTTCAAGTCTGCAAGTCCTAATGAACTGGTTCATCTCCCACTTTTGACACATTTCCAGTGTTGTCCCTTGTTCAGCTCTTCTGTGAAGCGCAGATGTTTTAAGTAGGTGGCTTTTTTAATCAGGAAAATTATCTGCCAGTTCAATATTGTATATATGATCCCACTCATTTGATACATGGTGTGTATTAGCTTTCTATTCCAGGCTGAGTCATGAGTGGATCTTTAATGCTGATTATGGTTTGACTAAAATGACTGACTTACCTTTTACGAAAAGATTTGCTTGAGTTCTGAAATCTTTTGCTGTCAGTGATACCTCTCCTGCATCTGTTAACTTGACGTCTCTAAGAATAAGTGTGTGTACTCTCCCTTCAGCACGGGTCACAACCTTACAAAATACAGAAAAACACCTTTGTGAACATCTACAGCAAGGATCTAAGAAATATTTCATGAAGTAGCATGCTATTTATGATATGTGGAGTTTAGGTCTCCACTTTTACGGGACTTTTTGATAATTTCCTTTCGTATAGACTAGATATAGCTCAGTTCTCATTGGTTGAGGATTTTGATGCTGACTTGAGATCATGTCTATTCTGAACAGGTATTATTAAATATAAAAAAATAAGCAAATTTATGGGAAAAGTTGGCATTACTGCTGGCTACATGTAAAGTAAAAACTTTTGCAAATATGAAGAAGTTAACACCCCCCATATACACTTTTCTGGAAATGCTAATTTGACTTTCTATTATTAAAACTGGGTAAAAAATTCCACCTTAAGGACTAAGTTCTGTGATGATCAATTGCAGAAGCTACTTTGCAATCACAGTAAAGATAACAAAAAACCTCAGTTTGGTGAATAAAAGTTATCCATGTGCACCTGAATGTCAGCCACAGAGGTAATAAAATGGTTTGAATTAGGAATAGCTAAAATGAAACCCTTGTACAATTAGATTGATTCTTGAAGATGGTTTTAAATGTTTCAAGAGGCTATTTTAAATGGTAGAAAGTGATAGATTAAGTAAATATATGGTTTACTCTCAATTTCATCTTGATAAATTTCAACTGTTCAAATGATAGTTTTGACTGTATATGTAAACTACTTTAAATCTGGGTTTTTTTTCATGTAATTAAAGTGATAGCTCAGACAGAAAAGACCAAAATAATTTTCCATTATACAGAATATCAAACATATAATATTTTTGCTGCCAGGCAGTAATAACTATCAATCCACTGCACTGATCAATAGCTTTTCACATTTTTATTCTGAAACTCAGAATAAAAACTCATCTGCTGAGTTTCAACTTTGTTTATCTGCCCTTAAATACTGTAATAGGGTCCCTTATCACCACGATCTGTTTTGATTTTCCTATTTCTACACTCTACTTCTTTTATTAAATAGTTTTTACTTAGGCAAATTTCTTAAAGCTCAGAAAGATCCAGCTGAAAAAACATGAAAAAGAAATGTTAAAAATCTATTGTTGTATTAAAAAGAAATAGCAACCTGTACCAAAGTGTTATTAGCAGCATTATTACAGGTTCTGAAACTTTGCTAGGTCAGGCAATGCCTTGAAAGTTTATTTTGTCTGAGGTTCTCAACTTTTATTTTAATTTGCATTACTTTCTTTAGGTCTAGTAGGTGAAAAAATAGTCTTACAACCAGAAATATCCATTTCCATTTCTTAATGTATTAATTTATGTTTATTTATTTCCTCTACCATTAACTTTGAACATTAAATTGACTGCATTCCAGGCTCAGATCTCAGAGTTAAGAGCCAGCACTTGATGAAGGGTTAAAAATAGCTAGTGAGAAGTGCTTGACAAGCAAATCTGTCCAGAGAGTTATCTGGAGAGCCAGAACAAATGCCTGAAATGGAATTTGAATCCTCTTAATCCCCTTATATGTTGAATTGGACTGCAATTCAGCATTCAGGAGAAAAATAGGCTTTTCCTGATAGCGCCTTTCAAAATCCTCTCACTGTAACCTGAACAAAAATTATTCAGTATCCCTGTGGCTGAGTCTCCAACAGAATCAGGTCCAAAGTCACTGTTGTAATGATATTTTGGAACTTTAGTTTCTCTTTGTATGATAAATACTTGCAGTATCTCAGAATACTGGAATTTCTGGGAAAAAAATTGTTGTATCTGATTTAGGGCCAATTTAGCATTTAGCACAGCAGCATTACATTATTGCTGTGGCTTAATACTTCAGCTAGTAGAGAATAAATACGAAATAAAGAAGGGGAAGAGAGTTGAAAGAGAAGAAGGAGGAAACATGAGAAAAAATTTAGTTTCTTTACCTGATCACTGGGCTCCAGTTTCTTTCCTTTCAGGAACCATTCTACTGGGATTCCCTCATAAGAGAGTTCGCAATCGAAGGTTGCTGATTCCCCAGCTGTCACTGTTACATCCTTGAGGGGTCTCAGCAAGCCAATTACTCGAGCTTGGTAAGGAGAAGACATAATTTTTAGATTAGTCACTTCTACCCAAGAGAGAGCTGCTGCCCTTACATACTAATCTCCATGGTGGCTTCCCTCAAGAGAGCCAGACATCGCAATGCTGCTCTTTAAATTCCCTAAATAGAAGAGGCCACCCTGGGCTCTTAGGGGAGGGCTGGTCACCTACAATTTCCTATTTGCAGAGCGTGTTTCTTTAAATTGAACAAGGTCAGCAGGAAAGTTGCATCTGTCTCCTTGCCAAGCCTTGCATGCCTGTTGCTAGATAAGGCATGTGTTTCCAAAATAGCGAGGGCTAGGATTGGAGTGGGAAACAAGTGGTCTCCAACCGTGTAGTCTGTCCCTGTCCATCAAGCTCTTAACCCTATCCCCAGATATTACTGTTATCCTATCCTCTCCGTTAACGTGATCCTTTGATGCAGCAAAGCCTCAGCTTGTAATATTTGATTTCATAACAGCATATGATGCCAGACCATGAAGCAGCCTTCAAGGCCATCTCCTTAATTTTACTTCTCCTATATGAATAAATTATATATATGGTTAAAAAACACATAGGATATTCCTTAACGAAAAAATTAAGACAATCTGAGTAACTAATCCCTGAGTTGCTGTTCTGGACTGCTGTGGGTTCACTACACTATAGAGATTTTCCATCTGTTCCAAAGAGGCAGTGAGTACCATGTTTTCAGTTAATTAATCAATTAATTTCAGTTTAAAAGACACTTACGTTTCACTCGAAGGTGAGCACCAGACTTGGCATTTGCTGCTTGGAAATCTACTCCACCAGCTTGATCTAAGCGTACATTGTAGAGTGTAAGGAAGTGCTTTTTTCCTTCCTCCTTGATTTCACATTCCTGCAAAACCAGAATTAAAACAACTTTTCAGTCTCTTTTTTGTACTCCTCACTGAAAGAGACCCTACTTCTGCTCATACCATACATCTGTTTTCTTCTACTCCATTCACAACTCTTAGCCCCACTACCACATGAAATATACCTTATAAACATTCAAGGCTTTTCCTTTCAAACTCTATTAATACAGTTGGCTTCCTCTTGGAAAGAAAGGACAAGAGGCATCACATTTGTGTCCTGATGGAGTAGCCAATATATTAATACATGTGTAGACCAGTCAGAGGCCTAGTTCCCCCAAGGAAACTAGAAATTGCTAAGCTTGTGCTGTGACCTTTCCTCAAGAAGACCTTTCCTTCTTTTATCCAGACACTGATTTTCCTGGAACTTCTGATCTTTGTGTATTATTCATATTTGTACCATTACATAGAAGCCAAATTATTGCCAGTTATGATTGTATTTTTTCTTTATTTTCCAGATCCTTCCAGCAAGAAGTTAAGAATATTTGATTAAGCTCTATACCATTTTACAGCAATTTTAGCTGTCATAGAAATGAAAAAGAGTTTGGAAATGTGATCTACATCTATTTAAACCAAATATGACTCAAAACCCACATGAAAAAGCATACAATCTGAAGTTTGCATTTTAAAATCTGTTATGTGTAACTGAATTCCACAAGGTCTTTGCACTTTGGATATATGATTGTTAGGCATTGTTAGCAACACAGAACTTATTGTTTTATGCAATATCATTTACTATTTAGCTCTTTTGGATTACATTTGTACTACATTAAAAAAGTTATTAATTAAAAACCCCACTATTTTTAATACAGTGACTCTTACTGAAAGTAGAAAGAGAGTACATTTAGTTTCTGCAGTCACCCTCTCCCCCACACCCCATCTCCCTGCAAAGTGTTGAGACACACATTAAAAAACATCCTTAAATATTTGCTTACAGCTGATTCAGTCAGGGGTTCTCCTTTTAGCTTCCAATTGCCATGGACACCTTCCTCAGAGATTTCAATATCAAAACGAGCAGTCTCTGTCTCAATCACCTCCACACTGTACAGTGGTCGTACAATCTCAATATCCCGGTCTGGAGAGGAAAAACACGTTAGACTCCCTCAGTCTCTAGCAGATCCCAAAAGATCTCTACAGAGCAGCCCATTGAAATGACCATACCTTCAATATCAAGTTTACCAGAGGTTTGATCAGTACCACAGTCACAAGTGTACTGTCCAATGTCTTTCTTCAAAGCTTTCTTAAGAATAAGGATTCTCTTTTTACCATCAGCCTTAATAACAACATTCTTTGATGCAGTAATTGGATTGCCATCCTTCATCCATTTCACTGGGGCATCTGCTTTGCTGATTTCACATTGTAAGATTACTTCATCTTTCTCCACAGCAGTGTAATCCTGCAGCTTCCCAGTGAAGTAAGGGTCTCCCTCTGTAAGCAAAAGTTAAGACATATTTCAGTCTGAAATTTTAGTCTTCCAGAAAGAATAACTAGTTTCTACCATAAAATACATTTCCTGTTTATGTCCTGCAAGAAGGATTAAATATAGTCCTTTTTCACAGTTCTGTTACAAAAAGGAAAACAATAAACACCTAAGAAACAATTCAGGGCATTACTAATATTACTGACAACATTCTTTTGATGCTCTAGGGGTTTCAGAGCACTGTTTTAAGTTTGCAATAACTAACTTTGCAACTTTGCATGAAATTTTAAAGTTACTGTAATTATCCTTTCTGAATAGGGAAATGGACATCCAAAGAAGAAAAACAAATTGTTAGATTTTAAAGGTAATAATTTAGATTTAGGCCAACCTCGAGACTTTCTGATTGCTATTTTTTATTAATAAAACTCTTCTGATAATACACATCAGGTAAATTCTTTTGGGTATTCTTACCAAGAACAGTGAGTTTAGCCTCTGAGAATTTGCCCATAGCTTCCACTTTAATCTGAGAAGTATCATCAATAGTGAGATCTTTGATTGTGAGTGTATGGAATTTGCCATCATCTGTCATTGAAACCACCTTGCTGGTGTGTAATCGTTGGTCATTCTTGAACCAGACCACAGTGATATTTTCATGGGAGAGTTCCACAGTGAACTCTGCAGTTTCTCTCTCCTTCTTAGTCACATCCTTGAGAGGAGTAATGAATTTCAGGCGGATACCTATAATAGCATAACATGTCATTAACAAAAATGTAATCAATATGAACCATGCAAGTACTAGGATGCAAAACTTTCTTAGAAAGACAAAGTCTAACAAACCTTCAATAATTAGCTTGGCACTTGTTCTTTTATCCTCAGCTTCAAACGTGTATTTTACTTCATCCTCAAAGGCAACAGATTTAATAATCAGAGTATGCTTTGTTCCATCTGAAATAATTTCAAATTTTTCATCAGGAGTGATCTCTTCTGTTCCTTTCAACCAGCGGAAAGTCTTGGGTTCTCTGGACACCTCACATTCAAACTTAGCTTCATCCTTCTCAAAGACCTTCACATCACTCAGTGGAGTGATAAAGATAAGAGGCAGTTCTGAAATCAAAGAAGAGCTCTTTCAGATCAGTTGATACAGTGCTTTCTGACACTAGGTTTGTTCTCATGCCCTGAAATACACATGGAAATGTTGGCCAAGTGCAGCCTGTACCTTTCACTTTCAGATTCGCAGCACTTTTAGCATTAGCAGCTTGGAAAGACACTTCTCCAGACATATCAAGTTTGCAGTTATGAAGGATAAGAATATGCTTCTTCCCATCTTCAATGATTTCACAGTCCTGGTGATAAAGAAACACACACCCCACCCCAAATATGAATATTCTAAGAAACCACTAAGAAAACACTATTATTAAACCTGTTTTTTTACTGTAAATTATGGTCTAAAAATAAAGAAGAATCCTTACAGGTGAAGGTGTTAGGGTTTCTCCCTTTAGCTTCCATACAGGATGAACATCAGGCTCAGAAATTTCAATTTCAAAGCGTGCTGTTTCACCAACAAATACTTCCACTCCATACAGTGGGCGTTCCACTTTAATTAAGCGAGCTAAAAAAAAAAAAAAAATTGAAAGTTCACATCTGTTTATTCACAAACTGTATAACATAATTGTATACCATAGAAATGTAATACTGGAAAGGATCTCAACTCTCTCCCTGTTCCTTTCTTTGGGCATTTAAATGCTATGACCAGTAACTGTTTATCTAACATCTTTCTAAAAATCTGCAAGTTGGCAGTCTACAACTTCCTTCTGAAAATTTAGTTATTTTTGGTAAGAATACTTTTCTAATAAATAACCCAGATATCTGTTACAGTGAACTAAACTGACTTTTTTCATGACTGAAAATGGACAGAGAGACTAACTGATCATCGCCGTCTTTGTAAAAGCTGTTTATATATCATCAAATACATTGTCTCTTGTAATCACTCTTAATAACTTTAAATCTAGATATTTCAGCCATTCATCCTAACAGTACACTTTCTACAGATAGATTTTCAGTCTTGCTCTCTGGAGACTGTCTGTCTGCACTGGTTATAAAGGTTTTGGTACTTCCCCTTAGCGAAGACGCGGTAACTTACACTCAACGCTGATATTGGCACTGGTCTTGTCGGTTCCACAGTCACACTCATAAACACCCTTATCACTCTCTGCAGCCTTCTTGATCTTCAGGATACGGCGCAAGCCATCCGTTTTCATGGAAATTCTGTTGGAAGCTATTAGTTCTTCACCATCTTTGTACCATTTTACGGGCACATCTTTGCTAAGTTCACACTCCAGAGTAATATCATCTTTCTCTATAGCACTGTAGTCTTGTAACTTCACAGTGAAATATGGATCAGCCTCTACAAAAGGCATAGTGGATAAAATAAATTAGTTTTATAAAGTTATTAAAATGTCAATATTTTGTCACTTTCTACTTATAAAAATGGTTAATACTTATTCTATAGTAGGTTTTTAATTGTTTATGCAATTACCTAAGACTTTCAGGTGGGCTTGTGTGTTCATATCCTTGACTACAGCCTTTATTTCCGAGATATCATCAAGTGTTACTTCTCTCATTTCTAGTTTATGAACTTTGCCTTCTGAAGTAATTAAAACAGTTCTGCTTGTGTGAAGTCTTTTGTCATTTTTGAACCATTTCACAGGCATGTCTTCATGAGAAAGCTCAAACTGAAAGTGAGCCGTTTCCCCTTCTTTCACTGTTTGATCCTGTAGAGGTGATATGAACTTCAGCCTCACACCTGTAATGTAGACACATAAATACAATCAGAAAAAAGGTCAATGCAATTCTAAGAGATATATTCTTTATCCTTTTTCTTATTCATTTCTTCATGAGAAAATACTTGCCTTCCACAAACAGCCTTGCTGTGCTCTTCTTGCCATCAACTTCAGCAGTGTATTCTCCCTCATCATCAAACTGTGAATCATTGATAACAAGAATGTGCTTCTTTCCATCTGCAATGATGTCAAATTTTTCTCCGATCTTGATTATATCAGTGCCCTTAGACCATATAACATTGGCCTCTCTGGTAAGGACACATTCAAACCTTGCTTGGCGTTTCTCAGGAACGGTGACGTCTTTCAGGGGCACAGCAAAGTCCAGTTCGATTTCTGGAAGCAAAACATAACATATCACTCATAATGTGCTCCATGTGAGCTCTGTATGAGCTGGTGTCACACTCTTGGGGCACTGTACCTTTTACTGTCAGGATGGCTGTTGTGACAGCATTTAGGGCCTGGTACAGCACTTCGCCAGCTTGCTCTAACTTGACTTTGTGTAAGGTTAGGAAGCGTTTTCCTCCTTCAGATTTGATTTCACATGTCTGGAGAGATGACAGACATTGTTAAATGCAGATACCAATGTAATGCCAATGCCTTACTGCTAGGTGTTTTTAATAAAGGGATTTTCATAAACACTGTATGTGTGGTAAAGAGTCAGGTAGGAAGAACAAAATTGCTTTTCAAGGAAAGCTAACACTTTTACTCAACAATTAAAATACAGAGTATATTTCTTCAGCATTCCACACTTCTTTAGAATGTCAGAATCATTCCTACAATTTATATAGGATATTTCTATTATTGCCTGAATTATGTGCTGTAATACCTTAAGAAAATGAAGGCCTTCAAAACTTAGCTTTTATAAGATATAATCCTTTCTCAGAGAAACAGTATTTTTTAATCATATATTCTGGACTGAGTAGCAATGACACGTCTTAACATAAAGATTCAAGGAATCTGTTCACAGTGTTTAATTTAAATAAATCCTGTTATAAAATTTAAGGATGCTTACAGGTGAAGGTCTCAGGATTTCTCCTTTCAGCTTCCATTCACCAGGAATATCTTCTTCAGATATTTCTGTATCAAAGTTTGCTGTTTCTTTCTCATAAACTGTAACATCCTCTAATGGCTTCAGAAGTTCAACATCACGTTCTAGAATGCACAAATGAACACATATATGATTAGGTCAAGTTTTGACAGAACTTTATAATAATTCAGGTTACTCTTTCATTTATTTAGATGTTTTTCAACATTGGCCTACAAGCTGATTAAATATAATCCAAATAAAAGCTTCCTTACCACCAAGGGTCAGTTTAGCTGGGTATCTGCGACCTTCAACTTCCACTGCATATTCTCCAATATCAGCAGGACCAGCATTTTTGATTTTCAGGAAGATTTTATTTCCTTCTTTCACGATTTCTGTCTTGTCAGTGGGCTCAGCAGGGATCTCTTCCTCTCCTTTAAACCATTTAATGTTTGGTGTATCCTTGACAATGTCACAGCTGAAAGTAGCTGTTCCTTTCGGTTTAACATGCTGGTCTCTTATGGGTTTTACTAACCAGTCCCTTATAACTTCTGCATGACAAAAAGTTACACAAGAAAACAGATTAGCAGGCTTTTATTTCAAATAGACGTGTCAAAATGGAACTAAGAGATTTTGTATTATAACAAGATTTTAATAGCTGTAAAAATTTTATCTGTCCACTTATATTGTTAGACTATGAGAAGAGGTTTTCACAATTTTAAAGCAGCCCAGGTATCCTAGAGAGAAAAAAGAACATGATTTTGGTTGCTTACCTACTACCCTAACACAAGATGAGCATGATAGTTCAGAGTCTTCCACAGTAACAGTGTAAGTGCCAGCATCAGCATCATCTGAATCAGTGACTGTGAGGGAATGTGACAAACCAATAACACCCAGAGCAAATTTCCCAGGCTTGGCTTTGATGATTTTACCATCCTTTCTCCAGACCACATTTCTTTCTTTGTTAAGCTCACATGTTAAGTACAGTGGCTGGGTTTTAACGACAGTGACTTCTTCTTCAAGGGTTTTCACAAACCTCACTGGGAGTTCTGTGGGAAACAAATTGATTTGTCTCCTTTATATATAGAACATGTGAAGCAGAAATACCTTATATAATATGTATAGTGATTGAGAGAAACAAAAGGATGCATCTACCAACTACTGTAAAATTACAAAACACCAGTTCTAGTTTGGGGAGTAGCTAGCCTAAATTATTGATAAATTTGAAACAGGGAATACCTTCAACAATAAGTTTGGCTGTAGAGGTCTTCTCTTTGTTCCCCAGCCGTAATACACAAGTATATTCACCAGCATCAGACAGCTGGACATCAATAATATGCAGCTTCCTGTCTTTGCCATCAGCAATAAACTTGTGTTTTGGGCTCTCTCGGATGTTACTTCCATCTTTCATCCAGCTGGTAATTGCAGTGGATGGTGAAATAAGGACTTCAAAGATTGCAGAAGACCCAACAGACTCAGCTTCTTTTAGCACTATATCTTTCATCTCCTTGACAAACTTCAGTGGTACAGCCTTGAGCTGGTAAGTAAATGGAGGCTCTTCAGGAGGTTTTTCACCACCACTGCCTGGCCTGAGTTTCCTTCTTTCTGCATCTGCTGGTGAAGGTGTCTTCTTGGCTGTAATTCAGATTCAGAAATGAATAAACTATTCCTGATTAATTGCTTTTGATTGTAGGCTGTGCTGATTTTGGTTGGGGGAGATTTAACAGTCTTCTAAGTAGCTAGTATGGGGCTATATTTTGGATTTGTGTTGAAAGCAGTCTTGATAATACATAGATGTTTTTATGATTGCCGAGGGATGCTTCCAGAGCTAAGACCTTTTCTGCTTCTCATACTGCCCCATCACTAAGTAGGTTGGGAGTGCACAAGAAGTTGGGACGAGATATAGCCAGGAAAGCTGATCCCAACAGACCAAAGTAACATCCTACACCATATGGTGTCATGCTCCATGTCATAAAGCAGGGGAAAGAAGAAGGAAGCGGGGAGCATTCAGAGTTGGGACATTTGCCCTTCAAGGGTTGGAACCCTGCTGTCCTGCACATGGGTGAACATGTCCCTGATCATGAGAAGTGGTGAATGGATTCCTTATTTTGCTTTGTTTGTGTGTGCCGCTTTTTCTCAACCCATGAGTTTTCTCCCTTTTACCCTTCTTATTCTTTCCCCCTCCCACCACAGGGGAGTGAGTGAGTTGCTGTGTGGGGCCTGATTGCCAGCTGGGGTTAAACCATGACAAGGTATTGCTNAGCTGTTCCTTTCGGTTTAACATGCTGGTCTCTTATGGGTTTTACTAACCAGTCCCTTATAACTTCTGCATGACAAAAAGTTACACAAGAAAACAGATTAGCAGGCTTTTATTTCAAATAGACGTGTCAAAATGGAACTAAGAGATTTTGTATTATAACAAGATTTTAATAGCTGTAAAAATTTTATCTGTCCACTTATATTGTTAGACTATGAGAAGAGGTTTTCACAACTTTAAAGCAGCCCAGGTATCCTAGAGAGAAAAAAGAACATGATTTTGGTTGCTTACCTACTACCCTAACACAAGATGAGCATGATAGTTCAGAGTCTTCCACAGTAACAGTGTAAGTGCCAGCATCAGCATCATCTGAATCAGTGACTGTGAGGGAATGTGACAAACCAATAACACCCAGAGCAAATTTCCCAGGCTTGGCTTTGATGATTTTACCATCCTTTCTCCAGACCACATTTCTTTCTTTGTTAAGCTCACATGTTAAGTACAGTGGCTGGGTTTTAACGACAGTGACTTCTTCTTCAAGGGTTTTCACAAACCTCACTGGGAGTTCTGTGGGAAACAAATTGATTTGTCTCCTTTATATATAGAACATGTGAAGCAGAAATACCTTATATAATATGTATAGTGATTGAGAGAAACAAAAGGATGCATCTACCAACTACTGTAAAATTACAAAACACCAGTTCTAGTTTGGGGAGTAGCTAGCCTAAATTATTGATAAATTTGAAACAGGGAATACCTTCAACAATAAGTTTGGCTGTAGAGGTCTTCTCTTTGTTCCCCAGCCGTAATACACAAGTATATTCACCAGCATCAGACAGCTGGACATCAATAATATGCAGCTTCCTGTCTTTGCCATCAGCAATAAACTTGTGTTTTGGGCTCTCTCGGATGTTACTTCCATCTTTCATCCAGCTGGTAATTGCAGTGGATGGTGAAATAAGGACTTCAAAGATTGCAGAAGACCCAACAGACTCAGCTTCTTTTAGCACTATATCTTTCATCTCCTTGACAAACTTCAGTGGTACAGCCTTGAGCTGGTAAGTAAATGGAGGCTCTTCAGGAGGTTTTTCACCACCACTGCCTGGCCTGAGTTTCCTTCTTTCTGCATCTGCTGGTGAAGGTGTCTTCTTGGCTGTAATTCAGATTCAGAAATGAATAAACTATTCCTGATTAATTGCTTTTGATTGTAGGCTGTGCTGATTTTGGTTGGGGGAGATTTAACAGTCTTCTAAGTAGCTAGTATGGGGCTATATTTTGGATTTGTGTTGAAAGCAGTCTTGATAATACATAGATGTTTTTATGATTGCCGAGGGATGCTTCCAGAGCTAAGACCTTTTCTGCTTCTCATACTGCCCCATCACTAAGTAGGTTGGGAGTGCACAAGAAGTTGGGACGAGATATAGCCAGGAAAGCTGATCCCAACAGACCAAAGTAACATCCTACACCATATGGTGTCATGCTCCATGTCATAAAGCAGGGGAAAGAAGAAGGAAGCGGGGAGCATTCAGAGTTGGGACATTTGCCCTTCAAGGGTTGGAACCCTGCTGTCCTGCACATGGGTGAACATGTCCCTGATCATGAGAAGTGGTGAATGGATTCCTTATTTTGCTTTGTTTGTGTGTGCCGCTTTTTCTCAACCCATGAGTTTTCTCCCTTTTACCCTTCTTATTCTTTCCCCCTCCCACCACAGGGGAGTGAGTGAGTTGCTGTGTGGGGCCTGATTGCCAGCTGGGGTTAAACCATGACAAGGTATTGCTGGTACTCTCCTACCTTTGACTGGACTGATACCCTTCGGAGATTCTTCTTTTGGTGGCTTGGCCTCTGAAGTAGAACAGCAAGATTATTAGGAATGCAGTTAAATAAACATGTTTACTAAAACTAAGACAAGCATTTATTTTGCATATCAGATGTTTTCCTCCTTTAGTTATCTACATGTAAAAGAGGAGGAAAGGATATAAACATATTTATATGCCTATAGAATTTCTACTGTCTATATCTCAATGGTAAATTCAATATCTTGAAGTGTGGGAGAGATATATTCAGCAGTAGGGCCTAATAAGCAGCTTAAAAGCTCCTATTTCCTTAGTGTGTTGTTCTGCCCAATTATTTGTAAAATTCTGTCATTCCTTGACACTTGATTTAACATTAGGCCCTTGATCAATACCCACCTGTCAGCCAAAACAGTTTAAGTACCTATTCAAATTATATGAGGGTTTTTTTTAAACGCACACACTTTTACCAATGAAGGCCACTAGTTAAATATAGGTTTCAAGACAATGTGATACTTTTACAAGTGAGGGATATTCTAATAGGAACCTAATTTGTGATGGAATCATCACAGACTTATGAAAATACTACCCATGCTATGCTGCTTCTTATCATCTTTTTGTGAAAGGAAATATAAAAGATACTTTTAATAGGAAAATGATATGAATGAAATGCAGGATGGATTTTATTGCAGGGGATGGAAAAATGAATACTAGAAAAAATGTGTGACTTTTCCTGAGAAAATGATGGCACACAGAACGATTTATGGAGTCTTAGGAAAGTGTAAGAGTAAGACAATGAACATGATGACACAGCTGTATGTACAGACAGGAAAGACAAACACGTGAAGAGTGGCCGAATGCCAAAAAAGCCAGCTGACAGACTCGATGGAATTGCAAATGGTGTTACTAAAACACAATGGCAGGTGGTGCTCTCCTGAAGCAAATAGTACCAGCACTTCGTGGAAGAATGTGGCATCAGTCTTCCTCACCTCGCTTTGCATGAGACTTTGCTGGAACATCCAGAACTTCACATGATTCTCCAGGTGCTTCCAAATTCTTATTTTCACTCGCAAGTCTAGAGGCCTGCTCAGTCAGGTGAGCAGGTTCTGATTTCTCGTATTCTTTCTCTCTTTCTGCTTTCTTGGAAGTTAGTATCTTACCTATGCTGGAGGAGTAAGTATCATCTCCACTTGCAAGGATCCCTTTGTCTGATGATAATTTATCTGAGAGCTTTCCCTTCTCTTTTTTCATGGTACCAGATGTGCTATTTTCAATGCCGTGTTCTGGTGATGTTTTTTCATCTGGTATCCCTTCTGTAGATTGTTTTTCTTCAATTTTATCTTTTCTGCTTTTGTGAGCTAGAGTTTCTATATGTTCATCCTGAATGGTATGAACTTCTTGAATTTGTTTTTTATCCTGACTTTGTGGTGGCTGAATAGAAACTTTCTTAACTGACTCAGATATTACACCCTTTTCATGTTCTCCTATGGAAACTTCACTTTCCATTTCTTCTGCAATTACTGTTTCAAATTCTTTTTCCACAGGCAGAATTTCGGGGGCATTTGACTGTCTAATTTTGCCTTTTTTAAAGTGGGTGCTGGAGACAGGTTTTTCTTCTTTCTCTGGTGTAATCTTCTTGCCTGTTTTTTTATCACTTAGGAGTGCTTTCTCAGTCAACACTTGTCCTAAACCCTCCTCACAATGAACTTCTTTCTCTGTAGAGTATTTTTCTCTTGCTTTTGTTTCTACTGCTTCTGGCTTAAGGGCAGATGGTTTAAAGATTGTGTGAGGTTCTTCTCTGGGAACCTCCTCATCTTCAGTGGGGTGTTCTAGGTCAACATCTTTTCTCAATCCTGGCTCAGCCTCCTCAGAATGGTCTAAGGAAGGTACTTCTGTTGATGTAAAATCTAGATTCTTATCTTTCTCATCATCTTGAAAATCTTCCATTTTCTTTGCTTCTTTAAGAGTCTTATCTATAGGAATTTCAGCGATTGTGCTACCAGATTTCTTCATCCTCTGAATTTTACTTTGTTTGCCATCCTCCTTCATAGATTCTTCAAGAGGAACTTCAGATTTCTCTGGAGTAAAACCTCTATCATTGTCATTTCTAAGCTGAGGAGTTTCAGCTATATCTACCTCTGTGATATCCTGTACAAACGAAGTTTTATCCTTAATGTGAATTTTTTCAGGTTGCAAACCTAATTTTGATTTTTTCTCTTTTCCTAGAAGTCCTTTCTGGTCCCTGTGCTGAGATAGCTTTCTGTGTTTAGGTACACAAGTTGATTCAATTTCTCCTTCTTTTTCATGGTCAGGAATCTTTCCTTCATGAAGAACACTAAACTTTTCAGAGACTTTCTCTGTGATGTCTTTTCTGTGAACAAGCAATTTCATTTCATCCTCCTTTTCTTCTCCAGAATCTCTTTCTGCATGTTCAGATGTTATAGAAATCAATTTCACTTCCTCATCAGGTAGTGGTAGTTCCTCCTTTGTGTAAGTAATGTGATCCATTTCAACTTCTAATTTCTCACCTGTAAGGGTAATCTTTCCTGAAACTGCAGGTGGTTCCTCCTCTTCAGAAGGCAGGGTGAAATATTTGAGAGATACTTTCTCCTTTTTATCTCTCTCCAAATTCAGTATTCCATCTGCTGTTTCCAGTGAGACTTTATACTCAAGCGGCTCTATGGTCAGAACTGTCTCTTTAGGACTTACTTTCTCTTTTACATGTAAACTTTTTTCAACCAAAGTCTTCTTTAACACAATTGACTCGGGCTTTTCTTCTTCCACTGAGGGCATTTTACCTCTATGCTTTAGTACAGATGGTGCATCAGGCTTTTCTGCAGCTATAAAGGTTTCATAGGTAATTTAGAGAGTTAAAATCCATAAGACTAAGAATCAGGAACAATATATTTTAAGACAAATTTTCCAGCTATACCTGAAATAAAATGAACGTATAACACTTTTTCTCTGCACAACAGAAAACTTACAACATAATCACAAAAGAAAGGTAAGAATGGCACACATGAACAGAAAACCTACATAAACCACTGTTAGTATTGTCTCATTGGATCACCAATTTAAATCCAGTGCAGGTTAAAACTGGCAGAAAATGACAGCTATCTGGTCACTGACATAAACCAGGTTAACTGTGCCACTGCAGACTACATCACCAGATCAATGGCCAAGAGACATTAATGGTTTGGGTGTTGCAATGCCCAAGATCTGAGCTCTACTGTAACATGAGGCCCTTTGAACGTTGGGCCAGCAGAATGTACATCAGCTTTGCTGGTGGACACAGGCTCAGAGTGCTTCAGAGGAACTGGAACCTTCATAGGTTTTTGTTTTTTTTTCACAGCAGGCTTTGTTCCAGGGTCCTAAGCACAGCAGATGAAAGTAGCACTACTCTAGTTCTTCAACATCAATGCCACTTTTCCTCAGGGCTTCAATGACAAGTCAAAAGCAGGAAAACAAACAACATAACACTTGTTCAGAAACACGTGTAACTTCTCTTTTTCTACACAGAAAATACAAGATGCAATTCACAAAACATCTATCAGGACACAAGGAACATCAAGAAAACAACAGAATACACAAACTTCATAGTAGGACAACAAATAAAGACACACATATTACCACCCAGACAAAAGAGCACAGATTGGTCTCCATATTATATCAGAGGTGTTTTTATTTGAAATTAGGGGACAGTACCTAGATCCTTGAATAGGACCTCAAATCTTCCTGTAATGAATGAGTTATTGTACAGCTCCTCACTCTTCTTATACTGAATATATTCAGGTAGAATAGAATACAAAAACCTTGTAAATAGCATAGAATACACATAAATACCTGCTTTCTTTCCAACAACTGGAGTTGTCACTGGAGTAACAGTGGGTGCTGGTTCTGCAGCTGGTTTTGGAGATTTTAGAGCTGTATAGGGAAAAAAAGTTTTAATACATTAGTTTAAGTTTGATGTTCTTTGAAATGTTTGGTAGATGGTAGGAAAGTTCTAGCCTTATTAACTCTAATGGCCTTTGTGTGGACACTTCTAATATTCAGCTGCACAAGGTGCTGAGTCATCTTGTCTAGACTGCGCTTTTGCCAAGAAAGGTTGGACCAGATTACCCTTGAAGTCACCTTCCAACCTGGTATTCCATGATTCTATGAATGCCCTTAGAGAGAAATCCCTGAATGGAAAATACTAGGCACACAAGAAAGGCTTCACAGTATTCATGACTAAAGAATTCTTACCTACTGCAGGTTCAGGCCCAGGAACTGGGACAGAGGCTTGCTTAGTTTCTGCCATTTCAAACACAGAAATTACAAGTGGGTTAGTTTACATTTTTTGCAATAACATTGAGCATTAGAAGTTAGGAGAAACAACATAGAGGGAGCTAAATAAAGACAGAATTTATTGGTTTCTATTTTATTTGGCCAAAAAGCAAGAAATTACCTTGAGATTAACTCTCGTAAAGCAAGATTGGAAACAATGGAAAAAAGATGAATTTTTCAAGCATTGAAGAGTAAAGACAACAAGAAATCCAGAAGATTGCAGAATGGTTAATGGGGACACAGTAGTCAGAACAGACTGGAGGACAGTAATGCATTATGTTAATATAGCATGATATTCAGCACTGAATATCCTTTAGTTGCTGTAATAAGGAAAAAGAGCACCACACATCTGTACCTTTTGGTGGTTCAGGCACATGTTTCTCCTCTTTTTTTATGGAAGGTATCTCAGTTTTCTTCGTAGGAATTTCTGGGACTTTAAAATAATATTTTTATTTTGTAAGACATATTAAAACACTTTAAATCCCTAAATAGAATACTGCCAAGTGTATTTAAAAGCTTTCATTGTTTTGACATGTAAACAGTTTGAGATGCTCATAAGGTTTCGGAATATGTAATTCCTAGAGTAAGATTTGAAAAATTCAAAAATATAAATGGGTAAAAGGACACATATTTATAAAATGTTACCTAAAAGAATGCTTGGATTAACTGTTTTGCTGTAGCTATATTTCTATCAGTATTATATAAAATATTTGTAAAGCTCATTTCAATACACAATGAAGATTGAGAAACAATCACAAAATGAAGAATTCAGACCCAAATGTGAATGTCAAACTTGGTCGTGCTTCCAACTAAGATTTAAATTGCACAATTAGTCCAATGCAAGCCATCTTTTAAGATATCAATTTCATTCCTGAATTTAAGGAAATACTACTTAATAGTGGGATTTAAACAAAATAAATTAATAAATAGATTTGATAGTAATCTAGTACCTTCGGGTTTCTTAATTTTTTCTACTGGTGTAGGTACCGGTTTAACTTCTGGTTTTGGCTCTTTTTCTGGTTTAGGTTCTTCCTCCTCAGGTTTCTTTTTAAGAACTTCAAAAGAAAAGAAATCTCAGTTTTTTAGCATAGGTAAACAAAAGAATAAGACTGTGAACAAGACAAAGATTAAAAACATTAATCATAAAGAAGAAGAAAAATAAAATATATAGCTTAATAGAAATGGAAGATTTGTGTAACTATTTTGAAAGCCATTTAAAATTCAAGTCATCTAAGGAAAAAAAAGACATTTTTATTAAGAGCAGTCCATCTGAGAGGAAAGATTTTAATGTTAACTAACTATGATAGAATAAAATTTCTTGTAATATCTTACGTATTTATGTTTTTATTCAAATGATGACTTGTTATATGTAATTATGAGTTATTAAGTTAAAGATGTTTTTTGAGGGACACAATGCAGTATTATAAATTAAACTCCCATTGAATTCAGCAGGAGAACAAGACTACACATGTAATTTTAATAACAGTTACACTGTCACTGGACAGGGGGCCAGAAGCTGAAGACAGTGCAAAACTCTCAACTCTAGAATAAAGAGATCAGGAAAATGGAGAGAGATAAGGGAACTAGATTTTCATTGTTCATTTGTTTTCATTACAGATTCTTTTGGATCTCAGATACTTTCATGCTACCCCCACTTTAACCCTGAAACTACAACTGCTTTTCCCAAGAAACAGACATCGGATTCTTTTTGATCATGTAATTTTCCATACCACATGCATAACACAGTTTACTTAGGGGAAATGTTAAAATGCTGGGATTTTTAAAACAGAGCCAAGTTACTATACCTCTTTTCAAAACAACTTCTTCTTTTGGTGGAGGAGTAGCCTCAGGAATTACTTTGCGAGGTTTCTTTACAAGTCCAGGCACTTAAAAGAACATTATTCCAGATTTTATAATAGGTTCATAACAGTAGTAAGAGCTAACCAACAACTAGCCAACCACACAAATGAAATGCTAGTCCACTACTGAATATTATAATCAAAGGTAAAACTGTTGATATTGAAGTCAATAGTTTTAATATATTTTCTATATAATTTGCGTACACCTGTCATCAAAGCTTATCCATAAGAGAAAGTTTTCATACAAATCAACAGAAGAGAAGTATGGTTTGAGGAAACTGAAGATTATGTATTCAGAAAGAGTCATCATCATAGTAACATTTTTATTTCCTTGTCTCTCACTACAGGATTATGTTAGACATCTGTTCACATGAACTGTCTGTGATATTCAGAAGGATCCACTTTAATCTCTAAACTTGGAACAGCACTAAGAAGGAATGTCCACTGCTTAACTGCTTAGTTTATCTTAAAATCCAGTATGTATGAATAATATAAAGGCATACCTGTGAAATGGCTTGCTCAATACATTATTCATTCCCATCTCTAGAAAGTGTCCTCTCCCAGAAATAAGTTAAATTTAATGAAAATAATAAACTAAGTATGTTGGAGCAATAGTGTATACATTTAAACAGCATTTTATTTTTTTATTTCTAGCTAAGGAGAAAAGCAAATTGAGCATCTACACAAGTGATTAAACTCATAAAAACTCTCTCACTCGTCCATGTTTCTGTCTTGTACATCTCAGGGATTGCATGATGGGTGATTAAAGTGGACATAAATACAACACAAACATGTATGCCCAAGATGGGGGTGTTGAGCATAATCTAACATAGACAGTGTTTTGATATATTTGAGCAAATTAAAGAAGATATTGAGAACTACAACTTTGGGCTCATGAGAGGCTTAGTTCAAATAAGATCCTTATACTATGCAGGTACCTTTAGCAGGTGGGGGTTCCAATTTCGGAGGCTCAGCAGGTTTTGGAGCCACAACTTTCTTCCTTGCTTCAGGAGCTTTAAAGAAAATTATTTGAATTTTACAACACACATTAGACTCAAAAAAAAAGAAAGGAGTTTTCAAAAAAATCCAAACACCTCATTAATGATATTGATGTAATAGAAGGACAAAAGCTGCAAAGCTAAGATCCTTGCTGATTAACCATTTAGAAAAAGTCAGATGGTCTGTAGAAAGCACAACTGATCTGCAACCCATGTTTTTATAACACCAGCAAATCATTGCTGGGGATTCTTTTCATTTGTAAGAATATGTTAAAGAGAGAAGAATTATGTTAAGGTAGGAGAATGTGTTAAATTGATTAAAATAATTTTAATATATTGCTTTTTTTCCTGTAACTATTGAAAAGAACCCATATAAATTGCCTTGGCAATAGCACATGATAAAATATAATTTTATCATGGGATAAAGGGAATGAGCATTAGTGAGGCGCACCATTAAAGTACAGTACATTAAAAAAGAAATAAAAATAAAAAGGACACAAAATGATAGTTCAAAAGCATGCTTTTCAAGATTCATCAGTGTAATTTTAAAAGATTATGTTTTGAGTTTCCACTGTTATTTGTGGCTTCACATGATTATACCTTTAAGCAGATCTTTTGCCAGTTTAATATCTTCTGTTGGTTGAACAGGTGGTGGCGGTTTTCGCTTTTCAGGGATCTTCTTTTCAGGTTGCGGCACTTTAAATAACATTAGGTAGATTTAGAACAAATTTCCTACCATGGCAGTTATGTGAAGAGCAATGTACAAACCTAAAGACCACCATTTTCCATTTCCAGTGAAGCCAGTGAAAAAATGTCATTGAATTAAATGGGAGCATGAAAGAGCCTTAGGTTACTGCATGCACACAGTACAAATATCCAAGCTGACCTCAAAAAGCATGTTAATAACAGGAGAACAAAGGCAGAAATCCAAATGGTGGGGAGACCCTTGTGGACAAGAATGAAAAAGCATTTGAAATGATCTTCAGGTTACACTTAGAATTAGATGATCAGAAATGATTTCCAGAACACAGCAGTGGAAGAATTACAGAAAGACCCACAACACAGAGGTGACCTACAACATACAGGCACATGTGTGAAAAATGAGAGAGCAAGAAAAGTCTGCACATGATGATGATGAAGGAAAGATGTGTGGCAGCCTCTAGGGAAGCACTTTGTATACCTTCAGCTGGTAAAGCTTCTTCGACTTCTACAGCTGGAATTTCTTCTGCTTCTTCAGGCTCAATCTCCTTTATGATTTCATATTCTTTAAAGAATATTGACAACCGGTGTAAGTTTTCAATTAAAAGACTGTTTCACGTGACCAATTACACAGACATAACTAAAACCAAATCTACTCCACCAGACACAGACAAATACACATTGGGATAAGTAATCACTCAGTATCTGTTATCTTTGCAGTAAATGCAAGATTTTGAAAGACTATTTTCTTTCTAAGCATGAGTCAGGATTGTGTGAAGGATAGAATATTTTATGTATACAAGCTAAACATTAAATTTGTGGATGAGTCATTGTAATAGGAAAGAATAAAAATGTAAATGCTCTCAATTAATTTAAGATTATAACAGCAACATAAATACTAACTTTTGAGAGACTCCAATTTAGTGAGAATTTAATATCTTAAAAAGAGATATATCCTGTGCAGGAATATGTATTTTACTTCCAAATAGGAAGATACAGATACAAGAAATGTTGATTAATATAATCTAAAATTACAACAACTTACAAACATCACAATGGGACGAAAAGGAAAATGTCTACTTTAAAGCTTGTACTTGGAAGAACAGGACAAAGGATTGTTCATAGAGTAAAATTTATGGTGGCACAAACCTTCACTAGGTAGTGATTCAGGTATTTTAGGAATAGCAACAGGTACTTTCTCCTCTGAGACAGGTTTCTTGGGTACCTCAGGCACTTAAAAAAAATATTAAGTTTCTTTTATTTTTGTGTATATAAATGAACATATGAAACATAAAAAGACAAAGACATCTAGCACACACAAAATCACAGTAACAGTGGCCATAACCATGAAAGACTGTGCTCCAGTCTTTGGCAAGGTAGGATACATTCAACTGACAAATTTTATAGACTCAGTTATGAACAAAGAAAAGAGAGAAAATGGAAAACATTTCTTTGCAGGGTATACCTCCTGGCAATATGTACCTTTGGCTGGAGGAAGCTCTGGTTTTTCTAACTGTGACTTTTTAGGTGTTGGAAGAGGCACTTTCTCTTCTGGGACAGTCTTCTCTGGCACTTCAGGTTCTTTAAAGATATTAGTACATTTTCATTTTTGTGAATATTAACACACATATATACATACAATAATGAAAAGTGCAGTGACTAAAAAGAAGAGGGCATAAAAGACTTGAAGAATAACAAATGTAAGCAGCAGATTATTCCTTTGGTGCTGCCTACATCAATGAAAGAAGGGAAAAAGTATTCAGAGAATAGAGAAGGAGATGCTCGGTCACTGATGTATGTACCTTTCACTGAAGGAACTTTATGTTTTCTAAGAACAGGCAAAGGTTCTGGAACTTTTGGCACATCAACAGGCTCTGGTTTCTTGGGGACAGCCACAGGTTTCTTTGGCACAGCCACAGGTTTCTTGGGCACAGCCACAGGTTTCTTGGGCACAGCTACAGGCTTTGGGGGGATGACTGCTGGCACCTCTTCTGCCTCTTCCTCCTCAATCACCTCAGGCACTTTAAAGATATTAGTTGTTTTTACTTGAAAGAGCTAAAGTTTATGCACATAGAGATTCAAATTGTGCTCTCACCCCTCCCCACAGAGTGCAGAGGGGCAAAGAACACTGAGCACTGCAGCAATGTGGAGGGCATGGCAGGCTCTTGCAGAACACCACCCTATACCTTCAGCTGGAGACACTTCTGGCTCTCCAGGCTCAGCAACTGCTGCCACCTCTTCTTCTGCTGCTGCCACCTCTTCTTCCTCTTCCAGCACCTCGGCCTCGGGCATCTCAGGCACTTCAAAGATATTAGTGCAGTTCATTGTGGTGAACATTTGCCAAGTGGGAACAACAGCCAGGGGGACACAGACACAGAACACCACAGGAGCCAGCTCAAACCCTCACACACGGGCAGCACCCTTTCCCCAGCACACACAGCCTCACAGTCTCAGCCAGGGGACAGAGACAGGCCAGGAGAGGGGGGGACAAGGCTGAGGAGAAGAAGATTCAGTGTGTTCTTTGTTAAATTTTCCATGAAGACAGGTACCTGTGGGTGCTGGCAGCTCTGGTGCTTTGGCAGGGGGCACAGGTATTTTTTCCTCACGAGCAGCCTTCCGGGGCACCTCGGGTGCTTCAAAGATATTAGTAGCAGTCAGATTGATACACACAACAGGAGGGTGCACAGTGAAATGCAGAAATGCAGACTGGAGATGCACTCATGAACGTAACCAAAGAGGTCTCACAGCAGCAACCCACGACTGACTCTCTCTCTCACTGGGTCACACACAGAAACCCCCACAGGCACAGGCACAGGCACAGACACAGAGAAGTGATGCCAGGTAGGTGCTGTGAGAGAACTGTTGGCTATGCCTAGGCCTGAGGGTGAGGTGTGAATTAGGGTACTTAGCAGCCTCCCCTCCCTTGGAGCAGAGCCTTTCATTCTCAGCCCTGCTGGGATCTGGCTTTTCTTTGTGAGCAACCTCAGCCCTTGTCTTATCTGTTACCATTCCTCAGGAACCTGCTGACATGTGCTTTACATTCAGCAGCTTGGGTGGTGAAAGGATAAAACATAGTTCTTCTCATATTCCCCTATTTTTTTCCCTTTATATATTCATTCTTTATTTATGCTTTCTTTTTTATTATTTTGTTATCCTTAGTACCTCTCTTGCTTCAATTTTCATTTCACTGTGGTAACTTCCACAGCCAGTACAGTGCAATGGATTTTATAATGATCCTTTCATTATTATAAACCCTAAAAGTGTCAGCAATTTATTTAAAAACTTTCTATATTGTCGCTTCTTGCTGCACTTGTGCGTTGCTGAGTAAAAAATGGGTTTCCATTTCAAAATATTTATGTCTATTAAATACACTACCTGAGTCTTCCAGAAGAATCAATTTAAGATAAAAAAATATCAATTTAATAACAAATGTCAATTTAGATAACAAATATCAATTTAAGATAACAAATTTGGGCAGGTGTATGAAAAAGTTATGATCAATATTAAACTACAACACGTTTGTATTCAGTAGTACACAGATTCATAATAAGAAACTAATATAGTAAACTCAAAATATAATTTGAGTTGTTTATACAAAATAATGCATTACTAAATTCCTAACTGCTACTCAGCACAGATTGTAGGAATTTCAGGAAATCACAAATGAA
>VZRX01004161.1:0-14968 GCA_013398075.1 Notiomystis cincta | reverse complement strand
AAGGAAGGAAGGAAGGAAAAAAACACTGGGGAAGTAATCCTTAACACTGAAATATGACATTATTTGATGCATATTGTTCTAATGGAGTTCTAATCATGTATAAAAAGGAGACATTGTTATCCTCTATTTTTACTCTTTTGAATCTTCTCATAGCACTGGAAATAGTTTAGAGGCATCATTTGCTCTTTAGGAAATGGGTACTATCTATTCATGTACTCTGGGCCATTGTTTTCTGTTTGATGTTAGGTGCTTCCTTGGTCAGCTATTCCAGCTATTGGTTTGAAACAGTAATGAGAATCTAGACACCTAACTTAGGGGACAAGTTATTCTCTACAAATCAGAAGAAAAATACTTTCAGGTAATTATAATTTTAACCTACTGAAATTTCTGGAATTTAGATCCAAAAAGACTGATGGCCCTAAATGCTGCAGATGATATGAGTTCCAGGTCCTTCCATGGACTAGGCATTTAGATGCACAATACATCTGCTCAATACATGAATGAATGCAAAATTGGCTGTGATGTCCAATGATTATGTTGGATTCACAACTGTTCACCATTCTCCATGAATGTAATTCTATTTCTTGGTCCTATTCTAGCAAAGATAATGAATCAGTAATTGTTAGTTGCTGAGAAGGATTTAAGACCTTTGAGAAAAAATTCTACTTTTAATTATGGCTAAGGGAGAAAAGTAAATTAAACACCACCATCATGTAATAACTTGCAGTCAACAAGGAATAAAGATAAACTGTTGAGATCAGAAACGGATTCTTCCTTCTGGATTGGGAATTGTGAGACTTTCGAAAATAGATCTACCAGAAATAAATTATATCATTTTATATATAATAAATTACATTCATTGAGTTGGTTTACTTCCATCTGGTAAAAGATGTCAAAGTATGTACAAGTAGAATTTAGCAGTCATATGAACATTCTTTCTCATTAAAGCTAACAATATGGAACAGAATGTGTATCTGTTCAAATTCTCTTTACTTTCCAAAACTGCCTACTGAGAATGAGCCTTGGTCTTGCTAGATTCCAAATCATGCACAGATCCTCTTCGGGAGACCACTAGTTGTTCTAGGACAAAAACTTTCAGGGGACTTTTCCAATACTTTGGCAGTAGAGACAACCCATTCAGGCATTCATAATATACCATGGAATACCATTTTCCAATATAGACATGTCCTTAAAAACTGCAAAATCTAATACCACTTTTGCACTTAAAAAAAAAAAGACATTTTTTAAAAATGGAAATGCCATAATTTTCTTTTTATAAGAAAATGGATTTAAAGACATATGTTTTTGAAAGGAAAAATAGCATTTTAGTTTGATTTTCCAAAAATAAAACAGTTGTAATAGTGCTGTTTGCCCATTCATCTGTCTGTTCAACTTGCTTGCCAGTTCTCAAAACTGCATTCCAGGCTACAGTTATAACAATCACCCTGTAACACACACCAGGTATCCAGACTGGTAACCTGTTCTGCCTCTTGCAGGACACCATGGCTCTCAGAGGGCCACAGCACAAAAATCACAGGTTGGAACATGGGAAATTTTGACTAGGTGTAGAAAAAACAAAGCCCAAAAACATTAGAGTGGTTGGCCAGAGAGTTGGTAAAGAGTCCTTCCTAGGTGATACAGCAAGGGTGATTGCACCAGGCCCTGAGCAGCCTTCTTTAACTGAATGGAGATTGGAATACACAATCTCCAGAGATTCCTTCCAACTCACACGATGTTATGGCTGCTTATATGGAGCCTAATGAGCAGAAAAAGAAGAGCTGGTGAGAGAACTTAAATCTGGTCCAATTAGCTCAAAAATTAAAAGTGAATCTTGAAATGGATTCATTGGCAACTGACATGTATTAAGGGATATCTGCATATCTTACTGGATTGTTTAGATAGTTTTTTTTTCTTTGTTCAGCTGCAGGCATTCCTTGTGATCTCTATTTTTATTGACCTCTGAATTTCTTAATAAATCTTAAAAGACGTGAGGTTTTCAAGGCTGTCACCAATAACCTATCACTGATGTATATAAAGTTTCTGGATTCAGCAAGTTAAGTGAAAGATATATTTATGTATAGACATACCTAGAAACAGCAGAAAACAATGCTCAAGGACACAGGAAAGTCTAATCCTAGTCCAAATCAAATGTACCTAGAATTCCTGAATCTAATGCAGGGTTGCATGGCTTCTTTAAGATCATTAAAACAAATAAAGTCTTAGAGGAAACAGTCACAAGAGTGTAGATTTCCAAAGAAATGTGAAACATCAACCTGAGTGCTGAAAGCAACTGAGATACTACAAGTGAGCTACAAACATTATCTGTTGTTCCCACTGTTTTTTTAGGGAATGGAATTTTGTGCATACCCTTTACAAAGGAGCAGAATTGCACCCAAATGGGTGTTATACCTGACTTGTACTACAAATTGAAATAAATATGCAGGGCATAGACAGTTCTAAACGCTGAAGATACCTAGTCAGCTCACTCCTGTCACTCCAGAAAGACAGAGCGTCTCCTTATGTGTGAAGAGACAATCTGGTGTCCCAGGTAGCCTGTTTTGTCTTGCCATCTATGTTTAGGCAAACAAATTGAAAATAAGCTTTTCAGACCAAACATAAAATTTGTGTAATTGTGTCTCACTTGTCACTGCAGAGGTTAGAGGTGGCTATTTTGCAGTTCTTTGTTATATTTCTCTTCTTACTGTCTTCACCCCTCATGCTATAGTGGGGTGAAGTAAGGGCCTTTCAAATAGAAAAGCAAAAGAAAGCCTTGTTTCAGACAGAAGGAATAACCTGGTGATTCAGGCACTCAGACAGTCCAAAGATTTTTATTTCCAAGCCAAATGCTTTTGGCTGTAGAGGTGATCTCAGACACTGCTATCTTTTCTTTGGGTATTAAATAATAGTATTCTTTGTTTAAAAAAAAAATCCATTGAAATACTGAAAGCAAAGGATTATCCATGTCTTCTGTGACTGAAGCATTCAACTTTCCTAAAACCACAGGGAAAATCTTGCTTCAGATAACATTTAAGTCTTTATTTTCCAAAATTTCCCTCAGTAGTTTGAGGCTAGACCATGCACATTTGATATGATACAGAAAGGAGACTGTATTGGAATTGTTTCAGATAAATTTCACTGAAGGAGAAAGGTGTGAAATAGTTTCTGTATAAGGAAGGTTGAACAGATCAGGACTGTTCTGGTTGGAGAAGCAGTAATACAGGCCTAATAAAACACTGAATGGCAAGAAGAAGGTGAATAGAAATGGATTCTTCCCATATAAGAACCAGAGATTATCAAATAAAGTAGCAATTGGCAAGCCCAAAGTAGAGATCCTTCACACAAGACACTTATATAAGGTCCATGCAAGTGAATCATTTTTACAGGATGTTGCAGATGTTACAATTTTATATTTTGTGTACAGTGGCTAGAAATATTCATGGGGAAAAAAAATCAAGGACTATTAATTACAGACATGTCACATGACTGACTCAAATTTGCACTGGCACAGGAATTTCAGTATGTATTTGGCAGACACATACCACTGACTTTTGTGAGACAGGCTGCAGGGCTGGAGAGACATTTGGGCTGCCTGATGTGGCCATCCCTATATTTTTAAATCCCGTATCTGAATCAAGCAGAGCTGTGTTTTTCAATGAGGCTGCTTCTAAAGAGAGAGCCCAAAGCTAACATATGGCTCTGTATTCTGAGCAGAAACACCACCCTGCAGCTCCAAAACTCCTCCTGAAACTTGCTCATCTATTCCCAGCATTATCTGATGAAAAGAACAATAAAAAAAGAACACTTTGTTTAAGAGTCCCAACCAGCTCCTCTGCTATCCAAACCAAAACTCCACACTTTTCTGAGGTTTCCCTTCCAGAACCACAAAAGACATTGGCACGTTCTATAAACTGAGGCACCAGAAAAATCCAATATGTATCTAAAGAAGACTGATTGCCTGTCCTTACTGCAACGATTCTAAGGCCCAGTGCTCCACAGGGGAGAGATAGAAGACAGCCAGGAAAGACATTGTGAAAACAGACAGTGAGCATATAAATCACCAGTGCAGCTCAGACATGGAAGCTGGAAAGATGACTCCTATTTGGAAGATAAACTACCCTGTACATGCTAAGGCAGAGCAAGCAAATCTTTTGATATAGGTAAAATGCAGCATACTGTGGGGACAAGAAAGGAATCAACCTTCTGCCCCCAGTGAAAACATTGGCTTTATTGAGCCAGAAACTGGAAAGGGTTATTTTTTTCCTTGTGCTGAAATACCTCCAGACCGTAGCTGTGAGGAGGACTGGGGCACTTGCCTACAATGATTCAACTAGTATGGAAAAAAATATATGTTCTTATGATGATTTTCTAACACCAAAGTATTTGTCTGCTTTAATAAGCCCAGAGAACCTAGGTGTCTGGTGATTTCTTGTCATAAATCAGGAGGTCGTTAAAAGAAAAAGTATGAAAAGAAGGCAAAGATTCTGGCAGGAGTCTTGAGAAAACAATTGAAAAGCATTTTTGAAGTTTCAGTCATTTTGGTTCAACACTGAAAAGGCCACAGCTCTGAGCAGTAGTAGTTCCAAAGTCTGTCAACTAAGTACCTTAAAGCTCCTGAATTTACTGAATTTTAGACCATAGATTCCGCTTTCCGCCTGTGACTGGATATTGCCTGCTCAGAACGACGCGCAAAGCTGTGGTTGTGGGAGGGAGCTGCAGAAAGTCATGCTACCTGACCAACAGGAAATTCAAAGTGCATCAATTCTAAGAGTCCAAAGAGCTGTTGAAAAGTAAGATAAGGTTCAGAAGGGGATTACTGTGTCCTAAATGTGATATTTTTATTGAGAGGGCAATGCTTAAATTACATTTTTATGAGCCAGAGTGGCATACCATCACTTTTTCATTTTACTGGGAAGCTTGCTGGGACTTCTCTGGTTCACAGCTGCAGAACGGATTAATTTTATCCTCTCCTGAATGAGACCTTCAGTCCCAGTGTAACTTCTAACTTGGAAGCAGCATGCAAGAATACTACAGGAGTACAATTATTGTATCATCAGACAGAGTAAAAGAGAAACAGGAATAAAAAAATAATAAAACACTAAGACTTGATTCAGCAAAACATTTATGTGCATGTTAGCCTTAAGCATCCCTGGTTAGTGAAGCACTAAAGCATGTTCTTGGGCTTAATCGAAGTTAATGGGATTTACACGGGTCCTGAAGGTAATCATATGTTTCACTGCTTCATTAAATCAGAATACAAGTATTAAAAGGCAAGGGTTATCCTCAGGGAATTCCACTGAAATACAGGGTGATACAAAACTATAAATCAGGTTAAGGTACTTAGTATTAAAATTCAAACACAAAAATACGTTAACTTGCAGGTTGCATGAGAGCTGAGCCTCAGTATAGCACTTTGTTTAACAAGATATCTGAGACATAGGACCTGTTTCAGTGTAAAATCAGAACTAACTACAGTAAAGCCAGGGCTGACGCAGCTGAGATCAATATTAAACCCCAGAGAGGGGGAATTTTCTAAAAGTTTGGGGGGAGGGGAAGAAAAATGGAGAACAGGTCCCTAGAGAATGTGATAAATGATGATGGGTTAGGCAATATAGTTCTGCTTCCAAAAGCCAGGCTTAATCCTCACTCAGGAGTAGACATTGTGCCACATATTTAATCTATCCCTCAGAGAGAGTCAAAAGGATCAAAAGCATCACACAGATACTTAAAGGGAAAGGTCATATTCCCATTGAGGACTAATGACTATATCCGTTCCTGCGAGCAGGGGGATTTCTGGTGAGGGAACTAAAACTGCAGTGTTTCCAGCGTTCACTCTGGCTGTAGGGTGTCTGCTGCCACAACAGCTTCTTGAACCCTTCCCCTTTACTCCAAACTACCCTCATGCTGTGAACTTGCAGCTCCCTGTGTTTCTCCTACAGCTTTTCCATACCTTTCAGCAAAGGGATTTCTTTAACAAAACTAAGCTCTGTGATCACATCACCCGAAGCCACTGCAATGTCTCAAAACTACCAAAGCCTTTGTGGTTACAGAAGAATTGTAGAGAGCTGCTATAATTTAAGAGCAGGGATTTTTTTTTTCCACTGTAGTGGTTCAATGTGTGTTGTGTGCACACATGTGCTTCAGCACAGATGGAGATTCAAATGAATATCAGACCCTTTGGTGTGAGTTCAAATTTCCTGAAGGTGTTGGAATGTCTGTAAAACATCAGATGCCCTTTTGGTTGTTTTTTTTTATAAATACATTTTAATTCTCTGCTGATTTGACATTTCACTTTATTTAGGAAAACTGGGAAAAAAATGACAACATATTGAAAAAAATTATTATGGAAAAAAAGAACAGGGAAAAGGAAGGAGGCTTGGATGTCCCTGGCAGCTACCTGCCTTTCTTATACAAAGCCACCTATGATTCTTCTACAACCACAAACAAGCCAGGTTTTCTTTGTGCTCTGTCCAGAAAGGAAGTTCAAAATATGTACATCTACTCCAAAGCTATTAATCTTTTTTATAAGATTACTGGGGAGAGTAGAGAACCATTGTCATATTTCTTAAAATTAATTTTCCCCAAAGCTTCAGGAATCTTTAAAGTAAGGTTTAATATGTTCTTTCTTTTTTTGTCTCCTAACACATTTACCTCCTAAACAATAGTTACTTTATGACTGGTTTACTTTTTTACTGGTTATATCCATTTCTCTGTTTCTACAGGAAAGAAAAAAAAAGGCAAAAAAAACCCCAACCCTCAAAACTTTAGAACCCTGCATTGCTGGCTTTCATTTGAGCTTGCCACTATCAACCCAAACCCATATGGCTGGAGAGGCTGGGTTTCCACAAAGGCTGAAGGATATATTGCATGAAAGAGTTTCTAAATGGTCAGTAAGACCACGAGAACAACAATCTCTAAACCTTTCGATGCTCAAAAATGGTTTCATTTTGAATGGTTTCATACTGAAAGTAACATAAGGCAAAACAGCAACAAAAATCAGAGTCAGGCCCCTAAACAAATGTCATCACTGCTTAGACTTCAGTGAGGGTGTTAATTATTATCACAAAGTGAGGAAACCACAGAATTGTTGGACCAAACACACGTTTCATGTGGAGAAAGTAGTACAAACAAACCAAAAACATACATCATTTTTCATGGAGTACAGAGAAGACGCATCTATTCATTCAACAAGCCTTAGGGATCCTCCTCCTGTACAAACTATCTAACCTAGTACAGTACAACTTGCATCCCAAGGCTCTTACAGTCTTCCATATGCTTGTAATTTATTAACTATCTCAGCTATGAGATTACAACTGGGATAATTCTGCGTCATTAAGAGGGAACTTCTTGTATAAAATCTACATATACTATACTATGACACCAACACCAGAGAACCAACCTTCTCTTATACATCCACATTTGCAGTTCTTTGAGATGAGATTTAAACTAAACTTAAGAAATTAAAATATTCTACTGGGGTCTAGGACATGGAATATATAAAAGATGTGCACTCATCATGCTATATATGGATAAGCCATGCACATGGTGAAAAAATGTACATCTCACTGCAATATAGCATAGGGAGAAGGGATGCAAGCAGGTCAGAAGTTATCCCAGAGAATGACAAACAGCAGGTATTTCACACTAAGGTGGCAGAAAGACCAAAGCGAGTAGTTTTTGGATATTCTGTCTAGAAGGTATCCTTTTTCCCCCTTTAATATCAAGATGATTTGTTACCTAGAGCTGAGTAAAAAATAACATATCCTAGTATGTATACAATACAGGAACATCATCTAGCCATGCCACAAAGATTTTGTCATTTATGAACCAATCTAGCAATAAAATTAATTAGGATTTTGAGAAAAAAAATAGAGACTAGGCAGTCCACTGACCTGTACTCTCAGAATTACGAAGGACAGACCCTTTCCTGGTATGCACTTACCATGATGAGCAATTTTTAGAGTATCTCCTTGTTATAGATTGATGTCATCTATGATAAATAAGCTAAGCTGACATGTGTCTGTAGCACCACATTTACCTGAATCACAGTCACAACTGACAGACCTTATTTTTAGGCTGATAACCATCAACTTTGTATAGGTCTGGACATTGGTTTCAGCAGGCGAAATCTAAGTTGAGAGAAGGCAGGAGAAAATCTCCAAGCACCTTACAAAGGTGATAGAACAAATTTCACCAACTGAAACAAGTCAACCTTACTGAAACCCTGAAAATTCCTAACAACAGAATCCTAGAATACAGTTAAATTGCTTTAGGTCAAGTAGCTTTTAACTTAGGTCATTCAGCATCAGCTATTTGAGCTAACTTATCTATCTTGACTTAAACTGGGTTTAACACGGTCTGCTTTTTCATAACAATTCTACTCCTATATTTTCTAACTGATGTACAAATTAATTTTATTAAAATGTCTCTCACTTAGAAATCTGCAAGCAAAGCCAGTCCTGCACAAACCGCTCCTTTCCTTGAATTTACTGCCATCATTTTAGAAAGTTTATTTAAAAGAATATAACCCAAATATGTGCTTTTTTATGAAACACACTTTTCAAGTTCATTTTGCCAGAGAAAATACTAATTTTCCACAATGGCGTATTTCATTTGCTACCAAAGAGGACTGACTGTAACCTAAAGCGGGTGGGTCCTTTAGAAGAAAGAGAAACAATTTGACATGGTAGGTCTGGTATCCTTCTGCAATATCAAATGAAGCCCTACATTTTCAAAATGATGCATGGGAACTTAACCACGTGGTGCCCATTAAAGTCCATGCCAGCTCTCATGGTTTATGAGGTCACCAGAAGTCCTTGATGGAATTACACCCCCGTCCTGCACGGCGGATTCTCTTGTATCACAGATTCTGAATCAAAGCATATAAGGTTAACAAAAATGTCTGCAGACAGTTTGCTCAGGTTTGGATCACGTATTTCCACTGGAAAGAGAGAATCATGAGAGAAATAAATTACTGAACCATTGTTAGTGTAACAGCATGGCATGGATCTTGTGTTGATACATATTCCTGTATGGTGAGGGGGAAGTAATGTCTTCCTGTGGTCGTGCTCAAGGCATCTGAATGAACAGAGAAACACTGGGGAATATTCCTCTGAAAAACAAAAGGACATCCTGTGAGAGTGCAATTACAAAGTAATTCTCTGAGCATTCCTAACAGCTATCAGACAGCACACAAAACACAGTATACTCGAAGAATAAATATTCTGGGGTCTTTGTGCATCGTGCATTTTTAGAATTTGCCGTTCTGGTGCACATATGTCGGTTTTGTATTTACTGGACCAAATAGTTTAAAATCTATCAAAATAGTAACATTCAATGTCCAAAAGTGAAACCTGGCACTCAATTTGCACAAAGACTTTGCACATTGTTGTGTTTTAAAACACTCAGTAGTTAATAAAAGACTGTGGTCTATTCGTATATTGGTTTTCATATTCTCTCCACTGGAATATGATCTTGCTTTAGCAATAAACTGATATGTTGATTGAATACTTTCCAGTTCTCTAGGTTTCTAGGAGTGTTCCTGGGGTTGTATAACTAGCAGCACAGTGACTGTGTTAGAAGGATCTTTCTTGGAAAATGAAAAGCCGTGGTATCACTGGGGTGTCCTGAATCTGTATATGTAAGATAAAATTATTTTATTCAAATGTAGATGTTTATCAAGTCACACAATGATATTCATCATTAACATATGGACAAGCAAGTTTCTAGGAATTTGTACACTTATCAAACATAGTCTGGATTCTATCAGGTTACAAAGTGTTCTAAGGTAGTTAACAATTTAGGGAGCAATTTGTACGCATTAATACATGCGTACCTTGCAAACAAAGATCTAGAAAGAAGAAGACATGCTTATGGAAGGAGATTTGCAGAGAGCAAAGAAATGACGTCTCTGAGACAAGCAGTAAATTAGGAAGCATAACAGCAACATGATAAGGATTATCACCAGGTGTTTCCATGGGGGCATGGTGTCTGTGGTTTACTTAGGCTTCTGTTACCCAGGGCTATGAATGGTGTGTCCTGGCCAGCCAAAAACTTAAAACAGTGGAGCACTTATTTTACAGCAACCAACAACATCAGATCAGACAGAGAAAAAAAGCTGACACTTCATATGGCACCTCTCTGAAGCAGGGAATACAGATGATACAAATACAGCTGTACTGCTGCTGTATTCAGGTGACTTCACACTTACTGCCCTGTCTGTCTGCGAGCTGGAGAGGTCACCCCCCGGATAAGCGCGAATTAACCAGAAGGGGAATGCAGCGCTGTATCAAATGAATTTCTGTAGCAGCTGTGGAGGCTGTGGCAAAATTTCAGAGGTTTTGAAGGGCCAATCCCAGTGGTACAACAGCTTTTGATTTTTCAAGAATGGCTGATCCCAGTGGTGCCATGGTTTTCCAAGAAAGATTCTTTTAATACACGCTGGAGTATATTTTCTTCTGTCTTTTGTTTTAGTTTCTGCTGTTACTATTCTTTGAAAAGAAAGAAAAGTTAGGCAAGTTCAGAGTGGGGCAACTTTTTCATTAGAGAGGATTGAATCAGCCAGCAAAGGACAAAGTTTACAGAAGGAATCCCGTGAAAGAAGCATTGTGTACGTATGTTCCCATCCAAACCCTGTGATATAGCCTGTAATATTCTACCTTTTGCAGCCAGGCTGCCTTTCTTGTCCTTGCTTAAATGAGCAGCCAGTATACACACAGCTGGCCTGGGCTATTCCCCCCTCCCATCATCTCTTCACCCCTCTGAACATCAAGCACCAGCTAAATTTTACTGATAAAACCTGCACTAAGCAGAAGGAAAACCATGCATTCTTTATGCTGTACAGCTGAGCAGGGCTTAATGGCTAATAAAAAGCCACAGGCAACAACTTTAAAAGGGAGAAAAGGAAGGGCTGGTGCTGTGGGTGGAACTGGAAAGGGGAGGAGGCTGGAGTGGTGGGTTGTGGAGAGAGACATGTCACTCCTTGATCTGGAGCCATTGCCAGTCCCTCTACACAGTTTGAGCAGCACCACCTCAAAAGTGCATTGTTATTTTTACAAAATTTTTATTTTCATCTGAGGGCATTTTGGGTGAGCTGAGATCAAAGGCATTTGAATTAGTTTTATATGCAACTTAACTTAGGTAGGTATTTGACATGGATAAATACTTTGCCAGCAGCAAAGAAATATTAATGAACAATTTGCAATCTCTCATCTTACACCAATGTCCTCTTTCTGAAGAAGTATTCACAACCCTGATATGAAGGTTGCAGAATTACATAGCCTAGGCTTTTGATTAGCTTTTGGGAATGAATATATTAAAATATGCATTATAGAATTGCCTGGGTTGGAATGGACCTTAAAGATCATCTAGTCCCAAGCCTCCTACCATGGGCAGGGACACATTCCACTAAACCAGGTGTCTCAGAGCTCCACCCAACCTGGCCTTGAACATTTTCAGGGATGGGACATCTCCAGCTTCTCTGGGCAATCCATTCCAGTGTCTCACCATCCTCTCTTCTTTCCAAGTATCTAATCTAAACCTATTGCCTTTCAGTTTAAAGCTTTCCTGCCTTGTCCTGTCACTACATGCTCTTGGAAAAAGTCCCTCTCCATCTTTCTTGCAGGCTCTCTTCAGGTACTGGAAGGCAGCAATTAGATCACCCCAAAGCCTCCTCTCTCTGTTCCAGGCTGAACAATCCCAATTCCCTCAGCCTTTCCTCACAGGAGAGGTGATTCTGATGAATTTGGTGGCCTTGCTTTGGAGTCACTCCAACAGGTCAATGTCCACCTTGTGCTAGGGANCCAGGGGGAGCCCGAGCGCGGGCCGCCCGCGTGCGGCGCCGGGCTCCCGTGAGGGGAGGTCTGGGAAGCGTTCGGGAATGTCAATGTGGAGAGCAGATCGGAGGTGGCCGTCGGGATGGAAGCGATCGCAGGCTGAAGGGCTGCGCTCGGCCGGCACGTTTCTGGCTAGGCAGAAGCTCAGGGAAAGCCTGAGCGGAGGGTGTCCCGTTTGAACGCTGATTAAAACAGCCCCTTCTGCGCCAAGCCCTCAGGTCGCAAACACAGGCAGGAATTCTAAAAGCAAAATGGCTTTGTAAGTCGCTAGTGAAGGAAAAGTAAAGGCTTTCCTTTTTCTTGCTGCCATCCTAAATCCGTGCTCCTTTCCAAAATGTTATACACCCTTTTCTTATTGGGTGTGTTTAGTTGAATTATTTTTCCTCCTTCAAATGATTGAGACATACAGATTGATGTAAACTTTGAGGTTAGGTCTATAAAATGGGAAAACCTGAATTAATTCTTCAGAAAGAAGAAGAAGGAGAAGGAGAAGGAGAAGGAGAAGGAGAAGGAGAAGGAGAAGGAGAAGGAGAAGGAGAAGGAGAAGGAGGAGAAGGAGAAGGAGAAGGAGAAGGAGAAGGAGAAGGAGAAGGAGAAGGAGAAGGAGAAGGAGAAGAAGAAGAAGAAGAAGAAGAAGAAGAAGAAGAAGAAGAAGAAGAAGAAGAAGAAGAAGAAGAAGAAGAAGAAGAAGAAGAAGAAGAAGAAGAAGAAGAAGAAGAAGAAGAAGAAGAAGAAGAAGAAGAAGAAGAAGAAGAAGAAGAAAGCAACACCATAATTCAGAAAGGCATTAATTAATAGAAGGAAAAGTAACTCATGCTTTCCTGTTAATTTATAATATGAATGGTAGCATTTTGAACTCTTGGCCTAAAACAGTTTTATTGAGCTTTGATCCGTGGGACGTTAACAGACGGGAAGCACAGGAGTGAATTGGGGTGAATTTAATAGTATCCAGAGATAGAATAATTAACTCTTATGGTGCCTAGCAGCAGTTAGAGTCTAAAGGAAAAGGCTTTATAAGAATAAAACCAGAAAGGGAAAAGACCCGTTTCTGTGTGTTTGCAGAATATACAGAGAGAAGAATATGACATCTTTCCGTAATAGGAGTCATGAAATGAAGACCAAGTTTTCTTCTTTATCATCCACCAAAGAGGGCCACTATTTGCAAATAGGATTAAACACTGTAGACCAGCAGTTACTGTCACCACTTGTTTCTTGGGTTTTTATTCTCTTCTTATATTAGCAAGCTTTTCACAATACATGTAGGAGTACATGGATTAATGACCCTTCTCATGAGTCATAAGAGCTACAGATGCTGTCCTTTCTTTCCAGCCTGGGTTATTATCTAAATATCAAGTCCTATTTGGTTAGCACAGAGACTGGGTTTGTGTAAGTTGGCTCAGCATAGGGTGTAGCACTATTATGCTCCCTGATTTAGTTCTAAGTGTCCACATCAGTTCATTAATATGTACCAGTTCCCAATAGATCCTGTTTTCCTATTTTAACAACCTAAGATTGGGCTATCTATATAAGCAAGCTGTTCAGTGGTATTAAGACTTCTCAGGAATGACTCTAAAAGTAGAATATAAATGAGGCTTGGAAAGGGAGTACTGACCACAGCACAGATAGGCTCAAGTGCTTATTCAGACTTGTGCTCAGACACAGGGTGTCTGTTCTCATGAGTACCTTCCTGTTTAATTGCTATGTTAATCACTGTTCCCACAAAAGACATTGAAGTGCCTGTAAAAAACATGCAGGCCATAATCCATAGCTAATAGCCTATAGACTGAAAGGTAAAATAAAATGATTTCATAAATACTGGAGAGATGCTCTTTACATCAAAAGAAACAGCACTTCCTTTTTCAAAGGCTAAAACATCAGCACAGGTGACAATGTCTTTCAAAGTGTAGAGTAGATATTAACCCACTTCACTAGAACTATGCAAAACCTCAGAAAGATGTACTTCACATGATTATGTATTACATACCAAAGGGAGAGGAAGGAAGGAAGAAATCTCCCCAGCCTTTTTGCAAATGCATACAATAGAACTCATTGAAAAACCTCTCAGTATATTGCAGTACTGAACAGTAAATCAATGTAATCTGAATTTCTGCAGTAGCAGGAAACTTTCCAAATGATCGCTATAAATGGAGCACATGTTTTACGTATAGGTTACTATTTTTGGCAGTCCATCAAACCCCTTTGATGTGTAGACAGTGGGGTTTCATCCAGCTAACAGGACAAGAATAAAAGGTCCATACTCTTCCTTGTGCCAAGATCCACTCAGAGCAGGAGATGGGGACCTGGTTATGGTAACAGCTCTACAGCTGCTCCTGTGTCAGCCTGAGGCACAGCAGAACGTAGATAAGCTTGTGTTTTAGTCCCTGAGATGTACCCATTAAGAATCAAGAGCACTCTATTCCGCTTCTGTGGCTCTCTCAGTCACTCCCCGTGCCAGCACAGGGAGAAGAATTGGCACAGGAGCTGTTTATACCACCTTGCACTGGCTGCATGGCTCCTTACACAGGGAACACCCCCCGGGGGCCAGTTAAGGCAGTGCTCTGGAACACCTGCACAATACAAAGTGACGGAAACCAGCACAGAGAGTCTGGCCCTGAGTCCTCAAAATGGAAAAACGCAGATGAAAAAAAAAAACACACCAAGGCAAGGGAAACCAGGCATCCATGAGGATTAGAAAGAAAAGGCCAGAATGAAAATTTGTAAAATGGAGTAAATCACTTCCTGACTGCAACAGAGCTGAACTTCAAAAAAGATCCACTAAGCCCACAGCACTGCTACCCAGGACAGACAGTGTCTGAGTGTCCTTCCTCTCCTCGGGTTTCTCATCAAAGATGATGTCAAGATTTATGTATCCCTTTCTGAATAGCTCTGTGAGTTTAAACTAGCCTCAGTCCATTAGAGCCTCCACAGAAAGCAGCAAGCAGTAAAGTGTTTTGCCGCATGTGGATAATGCGCTATGGGACACGAGTGTCCAATAGCCAGGATTTTGTGGCTCTACAAGTTGATTCCAATTACAAGGAGAAGCCAGTGTTGACAAAGAAAATTAAAAATACCTAATTACTTTGCCCACTACATTCTTTTTTTGTTTTTTTAACTCTGAAATTCATTACACTCATGGC